>VZSZ01007754.1:97609-137308 GCA_013398815.1 Ibidorhyncha struthersii
CCCCCCCCCCCCCCGAAAAAAACAACCAACCAACCAACCAAAAACCCTAAAAAACCCCAAACAACCAGAAGTAGTCAACACATGGAAACCAAAGTTGTATAAAAATAGCAGCACGTGAAGCATGTGTAGCTGAGAAGCTTGATAGTTTCTTAGGCAACTAAAGTGCTGTTAAGACTATATCTTTGGGATATTTGTCTGTGGTAAAGATTAAACGTAGGCCAAATGAATGTACAATGCCTTTCAGTTTGTAACAAAGGACAGTTTTTCTTCCACCATTTGGCTTATTTTAGCTATGGGCATTGTTACACTAATTTGCATAATACACAGTATTTTCCGTGTGTTGTCAGTAAAGAATTAATTCTGTTTGTCTGAAAGCAAAAGTATGGTTTTTTTTTTCTTTATGGGCCATAAGGTTGAAATATTATGTTTTCTAATTTTTGCAAAGAAAAAGTTCTAGAAGAGTATTTGTTCATTTCATATAATTATGAACTTCATCAGCGCATATTTTTGGAAAACATATTCTGTGTGCACATGCACAGCTGTTCTTAAATATGGAATGAGCGGGAATTTACAAGCCATGGGCTTACACCTTTCCAAAAATTACTTCAATGCTTCCAGTGCCTGAATCTCATTAATTCACTATTGGTTTGGGATTTCTTTTGTTTTATTTGGAAGGTGTGACTTAGGAAGCAATTACACAGTTCTTTCCTTTCCTTCCATGCCTCCTCTCTGTTGGCCAATGAATAATTCCCTACATTTTTAAATTGGAGATGTAGTTTTTCCTGTCTCTGAGCTTAAACATTTTGTTTGCATATGCAAACGATGTTTTGCAAAAAGTAATATGCATAATGCTAGATTAAAGAGCAAAATAACTAAAATAGCTAATAGGTTGTCAAGTGGTAATTTTTCAGATAATATCCTAAAACCAGTGCTTTTTGTCTACTCCTTAGATATGAGTGTCATAGGCTCCTAAACTGGTTTAACTAAAAGATCAGTATTTTGATAGTGTTCCTATATACTTATTTTCTTCATGTACTTTCTGTGTTTTTATTTGCTTTTTGAAGAGGCAGAAAACAAATCTGTCATCTACATCCATACAAATTATTCATTACTTAAAATGTAGACTCAATTTACTTTTAGCAAATATCTTTTTAACCCTTTAACACTTTTCTATAGCTTTAAACCATATTCCAGTTAAAAAATAAAATTGTTACTTTTCAGTGAAAAATGAATGAAATGCATATCCTGCCTCGTAAGTAAGGAGTTAGGAAAGGGAAAGAAATGTCCAAAGCAATAAAGTCTGTTCCTCATTAAGACCATTATCTGCCTTAATGTAATCATGTTCAAGTCCAGACATCTCTTAATCAATGCAGTCTGGACAGATATCACAACAGCTCTTCAGAAAGTACAGATAACACCAGTGTCAGTAGTCTAACTCAGGGACAGGCTTAAACGTGCATCCAGAAAGCAATGAAACCAGGAGGAGATAAGAGAGAGCTCTCAACTGTGTCTCTGGTGACACAAGTAATATACTTTGGGTTGTAATTTTTTGATAGTTGACTGTACATTTTTCATCAATAAAAGTAGAATAACCAGGAAAAAAAAAAAAGGACTTACTGCAAGGACAAAAGCTGAAATCTTTTTCTGGGGACTTAAATTTAGTGGAGAGACCTTTAGGTGTTTCTGAGTAGCTTTGATTAGAAGCCAATATTTTTAACATTGCCGCAAAAGAAGAGTTAATGTTCGTTTTTTTTTTTTTTTTTTTTCCCCTTTCCTGTCCAACTTTTAATATTTGTTTAACATGGTTTTCTTGGGGACCCAGGCTTCTGACTAACCAGGTTGTTTTCTTGTCTGAAGTGTGATCCCTGGTCCCATCAGTAAACCAAGATAAGCAGTAATGGTGAGAATTGGAAGGTATGAGAAGGAGGTTGAGATTTGCTCAGACGGAATTAAGTTTTTCTTAGTGCCTCTGGTCATTACACAATCTTCTTGTGGAAGGCAAACAATCAAGAGGTACCAGTAAATACCTTCCACCAATGTGCAGCTACTTAAAGAAACTGAAGTTCTGCTGGCGCTGCTGAGGGATCAGGAGGCTGGGATTTAAGTGCTTATGTATTTTAAAAAATATAAATGAAAGAGCTTACAAAGGGCCAAGAAATGTTGGGTATTATAAATGGTGTTGTGACCAACAAATGGCACCTAACTTTGGGACTGCCCGCTTGACTTACACCCCCTACTATGTGGCACAGGAGGAAAATGAAGGAGCTTGCCCAGTGTATGAGTAAATGACTGCCTCCCATGAGATGCTGCAATGTTTGGGCTTAGGTGTTAGGTTGTTGTTTTTTTTTTTAAGTTGGGAATTAGGCCAGTTGCACTCAAGGGAACAAGTAGGCTTCTGCAAGCGCAAGAAATCTCATTCATGTGCAACTCTGAGGGTAATGACCTGCCAGGGGAATCCTTAAAGTATAGGACAGACCCCTGAGAGAGCTGCAGTAAAGGATCTCATTAATACGGCCCCAAAATTGAATAGTTTAATTGGAAGAAGTAGAACTAAAATGATGCAGAAGAGGGGTTAAAATGGGAGAGTCTCATCTAGCACACAGAACAGCTAGCCAGCTGTTGGCTTGTGACTCTTTCCTGCCAGGTCCCAGAAGGGAGCATGGAACTCCCATCCTTGCACTGCTCGTGTCAGACATGCTCTGAAAAGCCAGCTGAAGCCATTATTCGCACTTCTGTTGGTGGATGTTAGGAGGTTTTTAAATAATGAATATGAAATTAAAATTGTTAACACAGGTACTGTCTTGTGTGTCCAGCTGTCTTAACACTAGTCCTGCAAATTTCTATTCCTGTAGAGTAGGGCAAGACCTAGGTATGCATTTCTGATCACAATAATGAGACTAGTCACATGCAAAAACCTGCAGGGTTATAATCAAAGCTCTGAATATATTGCATCTGAAATGCCAGTGAGACTGCCTTCTGCAGTTACTTATGCTTGGTTTTCCAGGGCTCACCAAGGCAGAAAATTGCTATATAGAAACTATTGCTTCAGTTTTATCTTTCTTCTTACTATCCCTAATGTTAGATCTCTTCCTGTATCAGCAGGATTGATTGAGAGCCTGTTGTTGTAGAGAGGATACTCCAGGAGGCTCTCTGTGATCCCCATTACAGTTTGTTTGTGCTCCTGGAGCCTTCCAGAAGAATAATTTCTTGAAGCAGAATTCTTATTTAGATTAAAAGAAGATTTTAGGTTTCTTGAAAAGAATGAACAGTTTCTTCTGTGTCCCGATAGACCAAGGGAGTGGATGAATACTTTCACCCTTTAGAGCTGAAAAATAAGAAAACTATGCAATGTTAGAGTGAGTGTCTTGTAAAATCCATATGCTTATGTTTGTGCAAGACTTGCTTCTTGTCCTGACACCAGTGGTGGAAAGAGAATGAACTTTTGACCTGACTCTTCCTTTATTCTGTACATTGATAATACTTCCATTGGAATGAAGGTCCTCTATGAGAATGTGGCAAGCATGAACATCTGTCATTTCCCTCTACTGAACTTTTCTGTCTTGCTTTCTGAATCAGTTTTTTTTTTTCTCCATTTCACTGATGTAGCTCCTGATGAAACTGTTTTTTTCTCTCATTTAAGCTAGAGAAAGCATTGAACATGACCGTGGCAATAGCTGCAGAAGAAAGATACTTGTAACTACAACCCTTTTGCTCTGATATTTGAATGATCTCTCAGTGCTGTTGCTGCTGTGCAGGTTTAATGCCCACCTCATGAGAAATCATTCCTGCCTGCTTCTTCCCTGAGCTCTGACTCAAGTAGGATTGCCACTGTAAGGCTTGATCCTTTGGATCCATTTTCTTTTCTGTGTCTGACATGATGTTTTCAGGGTAGGAAAGAAACTGGCTTCGTGAAGTAGGAGCTGCACTGTGAATTTCAATAGCTTATCTTCTGGCACTTTTTGGCTGCAAAAGGATGATAAAAACGTTGCCCCAAGAAGTCTCCACCACTGACTCCTGTGGGTGTCTTCTGGAAGAAGTTCAAGCGTTTCACCCCTTTTCTTCCTGAGGAAAGGTGGTGGGCTTGACCAAGTTTAAAAGTACAGTACTGCTAGATCAACAAGGGCGAAGAGCTTAATGTAGGTTTTCTCTTAGTATCTTTTCCAACCACTGCTTAACTGGAAGAATGTAGATAGTACATGGTATTTTATGAATTTACTGAAGTGCGCAGGGGTGATGTTTAATTAAGCCTTTGCGATTATAGGCACTGGCCTGAAGCACAAACAAAGCTGCAGCTGTTTGGGATGATGCAGGTTATGCAATCTCTACTGCATAGACCATACTCACTGCCAGAGGGGAATGAAGGGGAGAAAACAAATCACTGCCAGAGCATGGTGCACCTTTCATGGACCTAGAGAGGAAAGCAGTTCACTTCCACAGCTTTCATTTTAGTGCTTTGTAACATCCAAGTTTGGAAGGGTGCACGCGGGAAATTGAGGTGTAGCCAGTGAACCAAGCTATTTGCTTTTTGCTATTTGGATGTTATTTTGTATGTTTTTCTGCTTTTGTAATTGCTTTTTCTTCTTGTATGCTAAGTTATTTAGGAAGCAGCCTACTTGTTAGATGCATACCAGAAAAGGATTAAATTGTGTTTTAGCCCTCTTCTAGACTGATCGGTGTGAGCGTGTGGCTGGATAGCCTATACCTCTAATGGA
This sequence comes from Ibidorhyncha struthersii, assembly GCA_013398815.1. Taxonomy (NCBI): domain Eukaryota; kingdom Metazoa; phylum Chordata; class Aves; order Charadriiformes; family Charadriidae; genus Ibidorhyncha; species Ibidorhyncha struthersii. Next base: position 102,322 of record VZSZ01007754.1, read on the forward strand.
TTTCAAGAGTTTAGGATTAGAGGAAATAAATCAGAAGAGATCAAGGACGTCTTGTGACAGAGAGGAAGCAGGCTGGACAAAGGAATTTAAGATACCAGCTCAGTGCAGATATTAAAAACTGGGGGTAACAAATGGAATTTGATAAGGATTTGATAAGGAAAATAGAATTAATGGGGTAAGCTGAAATAGCTATCATAATGATACCAATATGAGGCCACCTGTGTATTTCCATATAACAATCTCTTTGTAAGCAATAATTTTTGTCTTTATTTAAAATAAATGTTGTCTGTTACTATGTAAATGTGGGATGTACATGACAAGTTGGAAAAGAAAATTATCTTGGTAAAGTTCTCTACCTTCTGAATTTATCTGCAAAATTGAAAAAGCATTATTTTCATGAGTATAGACATCAAAATAAAACTGGTAGGTAAGTTAGAGGAAGGCTAGGCGTTGAATTCTTGGTTAGTGTGTATGGCTAAGAACTGGGACTTTGGTGCTTTATCTATTGTTTTATTTACTTTGCTGCAAGATTGGTAACTTACTTAGCCTCCCTGTGCCTTTGTTTACCCACCTTTACTGAACGAAAGGAAGATTCATGCTTTAAAAAAAGGATATATTTTTTTTTAATTCACAGGTGTGTACTTAAATGTCTAATGTTTTCATATCACAAATTTCTGTTTTAATTGGAGGTATATTTTCAAATTATATTCATTAGGAAAATTGCTTTATCAACTTTAAAGATTCTTAAAACCATAACATTTGAAATCCTAGGATTTACGTCTCATGATCTTTCAGGGTTGCCTACTTTCCTCTTAAATTTCTAAATAAGCAGTGATAGATTTCTATACGTTTGTTAAAAAATAGTGCTTTGAGGATCAGCACTGTCTTACTGCTTTGTCACAGGGACTTTGTTTACTTTGAGCAAGTTAATTCTGCCTCTGTTTTTCCTCTGTGATATGGGATGACGTGTTTTTCTCCAGGTCAATGCTGTCTTCCAGCCTTCTGTCCTAGTGAGACACGTTCAAGTATTACAGGGATAGAAAATGGAAAGACTGATAGGTAATGCCATGGGTTAATGTTTTGGTTCCCATTTCCCATACACAACCAACCAGTAATTAAACATGAGACAGTAATCTAATATCAGAGACTTCTGTAAAGACCTGTTTAGATATACTTTCCTTGAAATTTTGTTCAGGTACATGTTTGAAGTAACAGCAGCTGAACAGGGATTGACAGAGGACTCATGAACGTGAAAGCTTCTGGAAAGGGCTAGAAAGACATAGACCATAGGATTCAGTGCTACTTGGGAGAAGAGGAATAATTATTCAGATCAAAACTTGAACTGAACAAAAAATATCCTTTTCCTTTCTCTTATCTCCTCCCTCTTCCCCAGGATTTTGGTTAAAAGAGTGTGTGCGTGGGGAATCCCTAAAACCCATGGCAATATTTTTTTGAAAGTGGTAATTGGCTTTGGATGGTTTTGAATTTTTATTTTTTTTTTTAATTTTATTTTAAAGCAATGACCTTTTCGTGCTTTGCAAAGAAGATTGTCTTCCTCTCTTCTTTGCTCGCAAGTGGGAGAACTGAGCAAGTGTGGAGATAGCCTCTCCTGAGGACAGTGTAACAGTAGAAACAGGGAAAATGTTTTTCCCAAACATCTCATTTTTCCTAGCCAGTAATAGGAAATGAAATTTTGAGAGGTAAGTTAAGAAAAAAGTAAAGAGGAAAGTCTTTATTTCCTTGCTGATTCCAGACTTTTATGGTCAGAAAGTGTGGGTAAAGAAACAAATTAAGTCAGGGATGACCTATGAAGTTTACCAAGGATGCAAGGAATAAATTTTCTCTGTGTGTGTAGTTTTTTTTTCCAAATTTCCAAACAAAGTAAAGTATTTGTTTGACATGCTCTGTGATGAAGCACCTGGTAAGTGCTTTTAAATGAACAAATCAATATTTATTTCCACATGCCACTACAACTTAGAAAACAACTAAGAATATGCTGTCTGTGTTTGTGCCTGAATATGAAAGCCCATATAGTTTTAGTAGTGCTTCTTTTAATTTTTACATGCATTGCAGCACTCAGATCATGTCTTTTATTATAATAAAACATTAAAACATGACTTGTAACTATGCTTTAACAGTAAAACTCCACATAAACCAAAAAGCTATACATCTTTAGTGTGGAATGTTTCATCATTCCTTATTAATACTATAAATGGGAACTATAAATTTCTCTCTTCCACAATACATGCAATAAAATACTTAATGGATTGTGAATGACATGTTATAAAACTTGGCATTAGGTACTGCAATTTATATTTAAATGCATCTCAGACATAAATAAATGCTCTATAAATAGAAATCTATCTGAATTCAGAATACATGTAACCACTCATTTAGGTGTAGCAGTTTGGATGATGAAATCATTAGATAGTAATTTATTTCTGCAGAAACATGCATTTGTGTATTCTGAAAGGAACTCCCACAACCACCCTGAATAAACACTCTTAAATAGAGAAGGATTTTAATAAAAACTAGAGGTGTTGTGTATATTCCTAGCAGGATTTTGGTAACCTCTAAACATAATCCATAATTTCAAAAGCCCCAAACCAGAGTAACTGCTGCAAGTTAAAATAACAATCATGGGGAACAGGACCAGGGGCCTGAGGCAGACGAACGTAACATGTTCACCCAAGCCACCAGTTATCCAGATTCCACCATCTCAGTGCATTTCTCTTTGTGGTAACAACTTCATAGCAGTTTAAAACTGATATTGCACCCATTGCCTGAGCTGCTGCTGTTAGCCAGGGCACTTCCTCATTATAGAAAGCAAATGTAATTCAGTGGTGGAGCAAGAGGGAAGTATGAAGCTTTAATGGAGAGGTTAAAAAAAAATAAAAAAAAAAATTGGTCTACCAGAAGGATCAGAGCAAGAACAAACAGTTTCACAGATCTTAGTGAGAGCTGATGATCAGTATCTTAAACTGTGCATTCATCCATTAAGTGAGAGCCAAAGGATCTAAAGAACAAGTCTGGATGAAAATGGCCTTATGGTTCATCTTCTAACATGTGGAGGAACAAGGCAGCAATTGGAAAAAGGCTATGGAGTCCATTCCAGATTGTTCCCTGCAGGATTTTCAAGTGAAGACAGCTTAGGTATTTGGGTGGGTTCAGAGCTGAGCACTTATTTCTTCTTCTTGTGAGAGAGGTTAGTAGCCATACCTCCAAGACGAACCATGCAGAATATCTTCAGCACAGCTCAGCCATGAAGAAATGAAATAATTTACCTGCCTTTCTGCCCTCACTCTCTGTCTGCTATTCCGTGCCATCTGCGGTCTGGGGCTGTATCCTGCTACTTCTTCTGCAAAGGGTAGAAACCAGAGCTTGTAAATTAATGTTGCTTCGGGCCAACCATTGGGAACCAAATAGGTTCCTCTACAGAATAGGTCTCCTGCATTGATTCTTCCAACTTTTGCATGCCCTCAGTCTCGCTGCTGCTAAAGATAAGTAATTCAGGAAGTAGCTCTTTCAGTAGCTTATGGTATAGAAAGGCTACGAAACAATAGTTTTCATTTTTCTCTGGGTTTCGATGATGTTTTCTCTGGATGTGTACACATATGCTGTTCTGCATGATGCAGAATGTGGAGAGCAGTTGGGTCACAAAAGGTTCCTAATGCTTAAAGCTTCTGTGACATGTTTTGTGGTGGGCTGAATTTGCTCCTTGGGCAGACAAGGTTTAGTAAAGAAAACATACATTTAAAATAAGGGGGCAGGGAGGCAGGGGAGACAGAAGGCCTGATTTTGGAGTTACGTGACTGGCTGTTTCTGCCCTGCAGAGTGAAAGTGAGGCTGCAGTATGCAGAGATACGGTGTTAGCTCTTAGGCATCTGGAAAACTTTACTTTTGTGAGATTGTTATAAGGTGTTTTCTCCCTTGCCTGACTTGTCTTTAATGAAACTGGACAGAGATTAGCGTGTTGCCATTGCAGGTGGATTTGGGTATAATCACCCCGATATTCCTTCTACCAGCAGTAGCAGTATAAAGGAACATGAGGAAACTATTGGGTGATTACCTGGAGGAAAAAAAAGAATAAACCCCAAATCCAACAAGAAGCAGGTGGTGCTGCACAGATGGGTTAATCCATGTGAACTTCCATCAGTATCTCAAATTGGATTGAAATTGGTTGAAAAACGTAGTGGGGAAACAGCAGGGGTATGATGGAGTGGTTGCATACCTTTATTTCCTTAAGAAAGCAGTTTGAAAATAGTTAATAAAGTTAGTAATTAATAGTTGCTAGGTTTGGCTCTACAATGGGTTGCACCACTGCTGCAACAGAAATCACAAAGTAAATTACTAGCCTGGTGCTGCAGTCAATCAGTGAAGTTGTACTAAGTAGAAATAAGTTGAGAGCGGGCAACGACTGGGCTGGCACCAATACACAGAGAAGAGTTTTTTTCCACCCTGTTTTTCACTCTTTCATTTACTTGTAATTCTAGTGGAAAGTGGAGAATCACCAAGGAGTTGCTGTGAGTGTGGGGTTGCGGCTGGGCTGCCATCTCTGTATGTGACAGGACATCACTATTTCGTAATCTGCCCTCTGTGTTTCTGTCTATCACTGCAGCATGCTTGCTGAGGTGGCAAAGCCCAAAAGGCATTTCCTTCTGTCTCTGTCTAAGGAGGGAAGGTTAGAGGAGAGGTAATATATCCGGGCTGTGGCTTTGACTCTTTGTTATATAAACCCACTATGTAACTTTAGCCAGTGATACCTCTAAACACTAAATCTGTGGTATTGACTCTGCCACTGCAAAGATGCTGAAAAAAGGTATGAAGAGTTTGCATACTTTCATTTTCATCAGATTACAAGTACTTCTCCTGAGCTTCAGTAATAATGTCTTTTTGAAAGTGCACTCAAGGGAAAAAGTTAGTCTTCTGTGAATTTTCACTTTAGTATATTATAGAGCTCTTTTTCCTTGTTGTAATTACTTCAGCTTGAATAAATTGAGGATTTCTTTTTGAGATGAAGATCTCTTTTGAGCACAGAGATTAATTTTAAGGCTTTGATCGTGTAGGTCCCCTGATGTCTGGGGCATCCCCAGTAAAAGTTATGTCCACTTTCATTACTAGATAGAATCCTCTGGCTTTCTACACAAAAGATAGAGCCTACTACTGTAAACTCTTGTGGTACCACTGAGATAACACCTCTATTTTTCAGACCTTCATTATCAGGAGTATCATGACATCATTCAGTACCCAGCGATATCTAGATGGAGGTGTCAGGGTGCATCAGTACCCTCATACTCCAATGGAAGACTGCAGTCCAAACCACGAGTAGTTTGATCTAGGTCTACTAAAGTTTCAAATATTTCTTACAGGACTCATGGAAGATGCAGTCAATATTCATAGAAAGAGTTCAGCTATTTTGACTTGGTCCAAAGCTGTCACACTGCCTCGCTCTAAGAGGGCAAGGGTAAAACTAGCTGTGCGATTTCAGTGCAAAGGTAGATCCTGGTAGCACCTGGAGCAGAATTTCTGTAACATGAGAGAGAAGATGCTGTTTAACTGATGTAGGTATACTTGAAGGGGAATGGTTGCTACTGTTTCTGCTTGCATCTTTTCCCAGATACTCTTTTTGTTTTCTCCCCAATTCTGTTAGTGTGTGGGGCTAATACTTAGAGTTATTTATTAGGTGGTCTTACTGGCTGCAAGGTAACTGAATTGGTTGGTTTCCCTTTCCTTTAGGGGGAAAGAGCACAACCAAGTAGGCACTCCTAGCAGCACCCGTCACAGCTCGAGAGGCACACAACCACCAGAATTAAATTAGTTTGAGACAACCCATCTTAAGGCCAAAACAAAAACTTGCCAAAGCAAAACAAAAAGCAAGTAGATTCTCTTTCATTAATGCTCTGCTCAGAGCTGGTTCATTAAACTGAAAATTGTTCAAAACAGGAATCTCTGTAAAGAATGCTTGGAGCAAAATTAATTAGTTTTGCTAGGTTAGTAATGCACCTTGCTTGGACTGAAATTGAAATTATTTTTTGAAGTAAAGCCATGCCACTTTTTATCAGAATTGTCATTAATTGTAGGAAATAAGAGTGTGATAGAAGAATTTGTCAAGTCTAATTTATTCATACAGTGACCCTTAAAAATTATTGATTTGCCTCATGAGATGCAGTAGGATTGAAAGTAACATCTGAAAGTCACCTGATGTCTGTATTTAGGCTGAGGAGTTTCCAAGCTGTCCTTTTATATTGTTAAGCAATAAATGGGTAAATCATGCCCAAGGGTATTCATAAGATGTTGAAAAAAAACTAATTTAATCTGACCATGGTCATGTTTGCTGTTCCTTTTTTAATAAAGATTCATGTCCTTTTTAAGTGGCAGTACAGTTTGGAGAAGAGCTTCATTTTGTATAAACAGTGTTTGTGTGTGGTGATCCACTGAGAAATGAGCATGGGCTCATAAAGCTTTAGCTAATTTTAATTCTGCAGCTGTTTCTTTGATACTTTAAATGGCCGGGTTTGATGTTTTTCAGTGTCTAAGGCAAAGTCAGATGAGTAAATCTTGTTAAGAAATTTCTTTTGTTCCTACAGGGGATACCTTCAGAAAACTGTGACTCTCTCAAAATTGCCCATCACAGAAACTAGGTTACAGGTGAGCTTATGAAGCCAACACCCCTGCTAGGTATTTAAAGCAGTTCACAAGGTTCCAGCTGATGCAGTGAGAGTTTTTTGGCTGGAAAGTCCAAATAGCTTCACTTAATGATCATCAGTGCGCACTTCTGGTAGCTTCCCTAAATATTTTTTTAAATGAAGAATGAGGATATATAGATCGCATGATGTGTGATAACATCACTTCAATTTCACCCCACGAGGATATTGTCAAATTTCTAAGGCTGGCTGCAGTTCAGTTTTATCCTGGTATTCTGTTCCCCTCTGAGAATAATTGAAATGTTGCTATTTCAGTTTCAACAGAAACAGCATGGTTTGGTTTTTGTGGGGAGGGGTTAGTTTTGTTTTTTCCAAAGACAACTTTTTAAGATTTCTTCCCACCAGCAGTTCTTTAGTCTCTCATGACGTCCTTAGTGTTGTGTCTTTTTGTTTTGGAGTTTTTTTTTTTTCTCCCCACTTCTTTCTTTCCCCTCCTTATATGTAGATCTTGCTGCGGAATATGCTTTTCTTGCGTGGCATTCTGCCAAACACATAAATACAGGAATAATAGGGACAATAAATATCAGAAGTATTTATCACTTTGGACATTTTTATTCCTGCTGGAGTCCCTAATTTCCTTTTTTTTTTTCCCTTCCCACTGCTCATCTCTTCTGTGTTGATTGATACATTCATTATACTACGGTGAGGTTTTTCCCCTCCTTTTTTCCTCTTGTGGAGAGAACATTTCTGCTGCAATATCTTATTTTTATGCCACTGACCAGCTCATTATCTCTCTCAATAATTAATATATTTTTAACATAATTAACTTTCATGGTACCAAATCCATGGAAACAATAGACACTGCTTCCCCAGTCCCCTTTTATTATCATAGCTTTGAAGTGATTCACCAAGCCCTATTGGAAGTATCAGATTTCTTAATTTAAAAATCATGTTCAGTGCGTAGGTTTAGATGTAACATCAGTCTGACAGGGTCTTTCTCTTCATGGGCTACTGGGTGAGACAACAGATACAGCCTGAGCTTTATCTGCACAACCTGCACTTTGTGGGGAAAGCGTTTTCCCCGTGTTTCCCTTCCACAGAAGTGGAAGAATTGCCATCCAGAGCTCTCTGCATACCTTTCTAATCAGACAGTAACTAATGCGGTTACAAATGGTATGATAACTGTCAATATGGAAATATTCAAAGGGTTTTTGCCAGTAATTGCTGTTCCCTTTGCCTCCTCCAGCTTGCCAGAACTGCATGCATGAAATCAAACACTTGTTTTTGTGTGACAGGAGACCTATCACAGGATTTTATCTTCTCCATTACAGTGAGTGTGTCAAACCTGCCATCTGAGCTTAGGATACAACTGATAGAAATAAATGAGCAGTTTGTTCTGGGTTAGAGGGCTGGCTTCAGAGGACAGGGCAGAACTTCGTGAATGTTTGATTTAGGAGGGGGGCAGTGGATGAGCTCAATAATTTCTGATTTAAAAATTCTGAGAAGTATTTTCTTATTTGAATGAAAACAAACAAAATACTGGATGCAACAGTTTTGCTCTTTTTGTTTTCTCTGGCAGAAGTATTTACTACCTCTGAGATTAATTTGGAATATTATTTATCCTGAAATGGAATGTAATTCAGTGGTTCTGAAGGTACGTGGACAAGGCTCTGCTCCATCTCTATCAAGTTACTTCTAATTTTTTGTAAACATTTTACAACTGTATTCTCACCCAATCTGTCCAGTTGCTGTAGTGCCGGCACCTTGCCTCATGGTGCAGCGGGTGTTTCATAAGGCAGATAGTGATTTTAACTTTCTCCCAGTTCATGCTACGGGCCACGACAGCCCTACTCCTTCTTTGTCGCCGCAGGCTCCCTTTTTGTCTCCAGATTGGTTTACCCGCTTAATTAACTGCTTTGGGAGTGTATTTTGAGTTCACAGATGAAGATAGGAAATAGGATTTTAAGGGAGTGATACTGTATGGCCGTTCCTCTGTTCTTGTCCCACTCGCTGTTTGTTGCAAAGCAATTATAACTGGTGCTAATTTAAGGCACTTGGCACAGGATTTGGAAGGAGAATACGTTCACTTGGCAAATGCTAGTTCTTGGAAATCTTGCTGCAGAGTAACAAAACCAGTAACTCAGACAAATCTCTCTATTTACTTGACGCAGACTGCCTCCATGAGAATTTCCTTAATACATTCTCTTCAGCAAATGTGTTTTTGTTTGTTTTGTAGTATTTTGTCTTTGAATGGCTTACTGTTTTTTTGTAGAAGTTTATTGTGTTTATAACTGCTTGACAGAGGTTAATCCTGGAGGAAGATGTCAGGTCTAGTTTTCCTGTGAATTGGGGAGGCAATAGAAATAAGAAAGGAATTAAAGGTCTTTAAAAACAAGACATAAACTGAAAGGAAATAGTCTGAAGTAAACAGTCTCCGATAGGTTTCCCAGACAGTTTTCCTAGTTAATACAACTATGATCTCTTTTATTACATGGGTCAGAAATATAGGACATTTTTGTCAAATCAAATGTAACAATATTAGACTTCCCATTGTTAGTTCAATAATTAAGGTTAATAAATTGCTTATGGCTCATTACTCACTTGCTAGGAAATTTACTGAGCATGAAAAATCTTAAAGTCAGGCGATGAGTGAGGGGATTGTTGAAAGTTTATCATGTTGGAGGTGACTGACACCCTTCCATAACTGAGACATTTTAAATGGACTTTTGCACTGGGGGTATTGCATGGATAATTCACACATTCCTAATAAACTGTAATTGACCTATGACATGTAAAGCATGTGTTCCAAATGTCAAACAAGGATAAAAGCAAAACAAAAGTTATCAACTAACTAGCCAAGATCTGTGTTTGGATAGGAGTGGTAAAAAGGTTAACAAATAACTGTAAATGAAGTTTTGCTTTCCCAGTGGGAACTGAGCAGGATTACTTGGCAACTGATGAGATTCCAGCTGTTCCTGTTGGGAAAGTATGTGTGTGCAAACCAGCAAAAAAAAATCCTAGCTATCAATAGATGATTCTGAATTCCTGGTCTGACTTACACCACTGCCAATTACTGTAGCCAGGGGATATCAGTCATTCAACATTCATTGCTCACAAATTGTATTTAGAACCCTCAAAGTGATAATGAAACTGAGTGGCATCTTAAGTATGCTAAAGAGTATGGAAAAGGGGTGGCGGTGATATAGAAGTGTAAAACCTGAATGAAATAAATACAGGGGACTGGCAGTTTTATAGCATCCAGAAAAACACATTTTTGTGATCTGCCAAGGCATTGCTGAACAGAAGTAGCTTTGAGAATCTGTTGGGGTGTTTGTTTACAAAATTAGATATTGTCTGTGTTATATTTAACCTTGACAGGTATTGTTTTAAGCATGTGGTAACTTACTGTGCACTTCTCATCAGATGTCATCTTAGAAGCTCAGCAGAAAAGCTGAGCGTTTCTCAGGAAGGTAAGTGCCAAAGTACACGGAAAAAACTCTGTTCTAGCAGGTGTCATTTGCTCTTTGTTCTAGGCATCCTTCTTGCTGTGTTTTTGTTATGCTTCTCCATGCAGAAAGGTTTCTGTGTAGCAGCCACACACTGGACTAGTAAATAGTTTTCCTTACAATACTGAGCAAACATGCCAGGTACCGTCAAATCAAAATAAACTGATTAGCTTGGTTTTTCACTCTGGTTTGGCAGAAAGAGGACTCCATTACACTAGCATTGCACATAGATTGTTGTTGCAGCCGAAGTGCCATGGAAAATGACTATTTACACTGTTGGCTGTCAGATAACAAGTAGGAAAAAGAAAATATAGACCAATGTTACTAAGCTATTCAGTATTCCTCTGGAATGCTCCTTCCCTGTAATCTCAGAAGAGATACAGATAGGGATGTCATTTTACTGTGTGTGTTGATGGTGGTTAAAGTCAGAACCAAATATTTAATAAGGCTTTAATTATTGTAGTTAGTTATTTAAACATTTCTGGGAAGCAATATTATAATTAATTACAGTTATTAATTATAGGGCTCAATGCTTGTCTTTGAAAGCTCTGTGCTGCTAAGGTCTCCAGACCTTTTCTATCAGCCTGTGAGTCCGGGGTTTTAGAGATGACAGACTCTCCCAGGGAAAGAACCATCTCGGTACTGCCCTTTATGATTGCTTTCTGATGTGTATTCCAGTCGCCAAGGTGGTGCGTGCAACTTGTGGGAAAGGAGAGTGAGTGGGGCAGGAAGCAAAAGGACTTGGCCTCCAAGGAGAGTTAAATGCCATGGGTAAGTCAGAAATAATGCATGTCTATCAAATTTAGATGCCTGTTCCAGCACTTAGAAGCTCTCGGGAAGCTTCAACGAGAAGTACTAAGACCACCAAGCAAACTGTTTTTCGCTCTATTTTTACAGTGCATGATACTTCTTGAGATTCCCTTTGGAGCACAGCTGTAATGTAACCATAACCTGCAATATAAAGAGTATTAAATATGCCAGAATTTCTTTTTAGTTTATCTTGATTACTGTATTTCACAATTTAGATCTACTGCAGTCTCTAAATCTTTACAGAGGCCATGAATTGGTTGTAAAGATATTCTGCATCCTACTATATATTTGAAAGTGTTTGTTAGCTTACAATCAAGTAGTTGTTTCTGTGGAGTAAAATAAACTTTTAAAAACTTGATCTTAGCCCTGGAACCATTTCTTGAAATAAAAGTCTTCAAGATCTGTATTCAAAACCATTTTCTGTCTTTCATAACTCATTTATATTCCTTCTAAAAAAAGGATTGAGTTACTTCAACAGAAGTATTATTATTTCATCCACTTTGATAAAGACTTTTTTGATGAAGTATTTTTTTCTAGACAAAAATAGTCTGCAGACAGCTATGTTTTACAGGTCCTCCAAATCTTACCTCGTTTCCCAAGACTTTAAACTTTTTTTTTCTTTAAACACACTGTCAATATGCCTTGCGCAATCTGTATTTTTAAGACAAATCAAAGCTATCAATAGAAATATTTTGGGGGAGTTTGAGCAGGGGATCAGAGTATGTCTGTGTCTTTTACAAGTTGGAATCTGTGGCTCGGGTGAGGATTTCTCCTGTCTCTCTGGAGGATGCTGCACGTAAATAGTACAATCAAATAAAACCAGCAGGGGTGTGCCAGCTGTTATACAGAGATGGTTTCAATCCGCACCTCCATACCCCCGTGTAACAGCCTCCTGAGCAGTCACTGGCACAACAGCCACCTGCATGGAAAAATGACAAGCTATGTAGGAACAAGTGACACTTATTCTTCACTTAAAAGCTTGCTGAGAAGCAAGTGCTTCAACCAGATGCTTTTGCAGGAGATGTACAAGGAATGAAGGAGGTAACTTCTTAAAGGCAGGACCCTGCTCCAGGCAAGGTTTTTGTGCTTTACTTTAAAGTCTGAGTCCTGTTTCTACTGAGCAGGCAGGTGGGGAGTTTGTCTTGCATTTTGTACCTGTGACACACGAAGAGGTTGGATGCGATGCCTCGCTTTAAGCCAGCTAGTGCTGTGTCTGAGGAAAGCATCCCTACTGTGGGACTGAAAGGTACCCAAGAGTCTTCTGGAAGTGCAGGAGCCTTGCTGCTGCCAGGGCAGCCTTCAGGGCGAGAGCTTGGTTGCCCTTATCTTGGGCACAAATACATTAATACCTTGTGCTAGTCCTGCTGTGGTTTCATAGTTGTTTTCTGGCAGCAAGCAACCTGTTTTTCTGATGTCCCAAACTTGGGATTCATTTATTTACTAACAGAGGTCCACAGTGCTGTGCTGTGATCCCTACAAACACAGAGGCACCAGTGACATTTCAAAAAAGCCATTCCTGTTGTATTTCATAGGAAATTACTTTTGATTGACAATTTAAAGAAGGTCACATTCATTTAATTAGGAGTTGTAGTCAGGCCTTCTACTGTTGTTTTATAAAGATTGCTCACATTTTTTGTGCAGTTCAAATCTCTGTTCTCTCTACTCAGAAAACTTAAGATGCGGCACAAAGACAGAACCAATTATATATCAAGCACTTGCATAATCCTAAAATATACCACTCTGTAAGTATATAATGACAGTGTGCACTTTATATCAATTCTTCTAGCAGTAACAAAGCTGGGGATTTGATAAGTCTCACAGGCCAATTTCAAGGGAGCAGAAAGAGACAATTTGTCACAGTCAAGTGATCTTAAGACCTGCTGTCTTTATTTTTTTTTTTAATATGAAGTATAAAAATTTAATGCTGTAATTTTATGGAGATGTTCCTAACTCAATTCATGGGGATTTAAATACAATAAAGTAGCAGTGTATAATCGTTTTTGTGAAAAAAGTTTTTGAAGTCAGCCCACCTACACTGAAATAACTACCAGTCCTTAGAAGTTAAAGGGAAAAGCAGAGATAAGTGCCTGAAAAAATCTTCAGTTTTTCTATACTTCTGAGCTAAAAATTCCTGACTTTTTTTTTTCTCTTCTCTGGGAGGTGGACTCTGGGTTGCAACTGGTTTACTCATATTAAACACACAAGAAGTTGGATGACAGAGGGTGGTTTTGGCTCACTATCGGTCCTTCTTTACTTGCTTTTTCCAGTCTCCCAGCCTCATTTGTATGCTTTATACAGGGACACCAAGTGTGGTCTGATTGGGATTTTTGACAGAGATAATGGACATGGTTATCCTCCTCTTTGTGCCTCTTAGGCAGTGGAAATGTTCTGCAAGTGCTAAGCCCCTATAACTAATGCAAGCGGTAAATAAATGGAAAATAAAGATTTTGGAGTACACATTGTGGTATGATTAACCTTTTATCATTGCTGATACAGAGTGTGAAAATGGGCAAATTGAATTTGCAACAAACCTGTGTTTCCCTGTCAGATCACTGATCCTCCCTTCCTGTGTCTGTGACATGGAGGGAGGCCCGTCTGCCCCACTCACCTGCTGGCACCTGCATAAATCCCTTGGCTCCACAACCTCTGCAAGCTTTCATGACAGGCACATATTTCTATAGCTCTTTTCAGTGACCCTGAAATGAGTCACAGGATGTAAAACCCAAGTGGTATTGGGGGAGAGGATGTGGGTGAGCTCTCTATACGTCTGTCCCTTTTCACGGATAAAGGGAAGCTGCGTTCTGTTGAAGTGGTTTCACCTGAATAGGAAAACACAAAATTTCTACTTAGATATGAGTCATTTTTCCTACTGTTGATGTACTCAAGCTATGTCCTAAAGTTTTAACCCTAATTCATAGTAAGAAAAGTGACTACTCCTATTCCTGTAGTTATTCAAGTCCATCTTATATGCCGGCAAGTGAGCCATGACACCCGTGTATCATAATCAACTAGGTTTCCTTTTTCAGCATAGTGTGTATAGTAAATGTCCTCTACAAGAACTGGATGATGGTCATGCCATCCAATGTTTTACAATACTCTTTATTTTTTGTGTCTGAGTAAGTATTCAAATGTTGTCTTACTAAGTGGTTGTTTAATTGTAGTAGTCAATGTAGAAAACCCTCCTAGGACCTAGCTACATTGCTTTGCCTGTTGCTTGTTCTCACCTGATTACCTTAGTAGGACTATGTACAGTAGTGAGCATAGGTGGGCAAATGTTTTTTTTAAATGATTTAGCGTTAGTGTGTAATACTGTGCAATGTCTTTATCTGCTTTGAGTAAGTGAACAGTAGCTTGAGTTGAAGCTTCTAGATTTAATATTGTAGAAAAACGTCAACAATTATAGTGCAGTGTGACCAGATGTCATTTGTTTGACATAATGGTATTGAACTGATGACTTGCTTATTACCTGCAGCTACTTACAGCTGAAAGAGAAAGGACTCATAATTTCTTTTCATTATATAACGAGAGAAAAGGTGAGTCTCATGTCCGGATGTTGACTGTCCTCAAAGAAATTAGGGGTGCAGAAAGCCAGCACAAGCTGATGAAGGACCAAATAGTCTGTAGGAGGAAAAAAAATAATAAAGTAATCTGACAAAAATACATAACTGTCCTTAAACTGGGTAAAATTGAATAAGATAGTTTGGTGCTGATTTATTTACCTTTTCCTAAAAACCAAAAACCCCTCTGTCTTCAATCACTACAACTGCACAGCAGCAATGTTGCAGTGAGTAGTCCATTTGTTATTTATGGCTTTTTTTGGTGGGTAAACTGTGTGCACATTCTACTGCTTTTATGTGGTCTCTGCTATTGTAATTTATAAAGAAAGGGAATTACCATGGGAATCAGAAAGGGATAATTACTGAGTGCAATTATACTTGCAAAATTAAGCCATTTGAAGAAGGTTGTTTTTTTAAAGTGACGGAATAATTTCAACCAGAAGAGGGCTACAAAATGTGGATGCCAATCTCATGTTAGTTATCCTTTTCCCTACTTCCCAGAGAAGTTGATGCTAGCTGCAAAATTCAGACTTTGAACTCTTGCCAGCCGAGCCAGGTCTGCATCTAGAAATTAAACTAGGCTCCATTTCTGTGTTTAAAATATTGACTAAACATAGAAAGGAATTTGAGTTAATCCACGTCAAACCTTTGATTTAATTATTTTCTGTTTTCCAATTTCATTATTCTTGAAAGCTTTTTTTGCCCTTTATTACTTTGTTGGTTTTAGATATAGAAATATTTCTACTCGTATACTGCACTTTCAAGAGGAAACGCGAATTTGAATAGGAAAACAGGGAAAACAATCCAGAACATATTTACATGTTTTTGAGAAACTGCTGGAATATCTCAATCCTATAAGCTGTTGGAGATGCTGATTTTTTTTTCTGCTTTCCTCTGGGATGTCCCACAGAACGGTGTAATGCTGTCTGAGAGCTGGAGTCAACGTGGCTTCTTCTGAATGCAGCATCAGCTGTCAAAGTGTGACTTAACCGGTCACCCTGTAAGTGGGTGCTGATCTTGGAGCATGCAGTCTGCACCCCTGGTGGGGTTTTCTGGCCGCCTAGCAGTCTGATACTGGTTATTCAGGTGAATCCATTGAGCTGGAAATCTCAGTTTTTGAAGAGGGTGGGGAGAGTGTGCTGCAGGGGTGGCTGTTGCTCCTGCTGCAGTGTGTACGGTTCACCTCTGCTGCAGTACTCAGAGGGATTTCTAGCAGAGTAATTTGTACCAAAAAAGCACTCAAGAAGAAAGGCTGCTGTAGAAGTAGAAGGACACCTGTCCCACTGCTTCTTCTTTTTCCTCTGCCCCGATAAAGGGGGGAGGGAGGGAAATTGAGAAATTTGGTAATGGGAGGGAGGGAAAACAGTGTCTCGATCCAGATGGAAGGGCAAGGGGTGCTCCAGGTTTGTCTACCAGGTACCTGCAAATCCTTTCTATGTGATGTCTTCCACAAAATGCCTGTATTTTCATTGCTGCCATTGTACAAATCACTAATGGAAATATTAAATAGCACTGGATGCAGATGGGGTTGTACCTGAACTGAGTTTCATTAACACTTGCAGAGAGTAGTCTTCCAGTTGGTTGTGCAGCTGCGTTCTCATGGTGATATCGATAATATCCCTTTGTTGTTTATGGGAACATCGTGGTGGGATATCATTGAGGAGCAGGGGGGCGTCCTGCAGGCCAGTTGCCACCAAACTGAGAGCTCTTTCCGGGAAAGAAATAAGATTGATTCGATGTTACATGGCTGCCTATTTGTAGTCGCCTTAAAGAAATGTGCAAATATTTTTTATTTTATTTTATGTTATGTTATGGGGTGGCAGGGTTAGGACATTAAAAATGCAGAGAAAGTTTCATCTAATGTTTTGTGTGATGTACTGTGGCTTAGAGCAGGATTGTTGGGTGACTTGGACAAAACTAACTTACCTAAATATTCTTCAGTTGGTTCTTCCTGTGGAGGTGAGAAAAGCAAAAATAATCAGGCCCTGTCCTTCCGTGACTGAATGTCTTTATCCCTGATCCAGCATAGCACTTTGACTATCCCTATGGAATATCCCTCCAAAGTTAGAGGAACTTTATCCTGCTAGAGGCGACCGTGCGGCTGATCGCAGTTCTTGCACACTGCTGCCAGACTCCTAGGATTGTGGAATGTCTTATGCTTAGAAACAAAATCCTGCTTTAGCTATTGTACAGGCAGCTGTGCCCGAAGGGTGAATCAGCCTTTTGAAAGGGCAGGCTATGTTTATTCTATGATTTCCTCAGGAGTTACCTGAGAGCGTCCCTTTAATCTAGATCAGTGGCTTCAGCAGGGCCCTGCTGTTAAATGCTGTCTGGGAATGTGCCCTACAGGCTGAAATGGATACTGCTGCTTGGGAAAGCTGCCAGATTCTTTTAAATATTTAGAGCAGAAATAGTAAAACTCTTTGGAATATCTCATGTATTCTAAATATCATTAAATAATTTGAGTTGCGAAGCTGGAAGAGGAAAACAGGAGAGCTTTTACCTTCAGCAGGGTAATTTGCTGAAAACGTCATGATGTTTAAGAGGAAAAGTCCTATATGAAATGATCAGTCAGCTTATGTACAAGCCTGTTGCTTAGCAACTACACAAGTAAACTTTCACTTCTGACTACATTTTGCAGATCTCATTAGATTCAACAAATAAAATGAACTTTATCTTCAAAATACTGAAGAAAACCTTGCAGTGTAGGAAATGTAGTCTTCCTGTCGTATGTTTAGACTTACATCTTAGGAGCAACAGGTATAGCAGAAATGAATTTGTAATCTTCCTACAAGCTGCTAGGATAATGGCAGTACACCTCAGTAAATATTAGTGAACTGTGTTTTCTAAACCAACATCTTAAGGTAGAAAAAGAGGTTGCTTACTCCTTACCTGTTGATCATTTACTCAGTTATTTCAAGTGCAGTCCTTTGACTGGTGTCAGACCAGACCCTTACAACAGTTGCTAACTGCACTTAAAGTTTTAAGCACAAAGATAATTTGGAAAAGTATGCGTATCTTGCATTGTATGATTTTGCTTTTCATAGCTTTAGATGTCTCTTACCTTCTGATGGCTGTAAGTTTACAGGCCTTTGAATACAACTATTTTGCCAGCTGGTGGAAGTCCACTGTGTGGTTCTGAGATGTTAAAAATAGTTTAGCTGTAGATCAATTCATAGTATTTTTTTTCCCCTTTTAACTAAATGTGTACTGTTTAGCAGGGCTGAAGATACTTACCATCTTCATGTTACAACTTGCTGAAAAGGGAAAGTGTCAAATGTGCTCCACCTTTTTTGTTTTGTATTTCTTTTTTAATGTTGTGTGTTCAAAGAAAGTTTGTAAAAAAACCACCTGTCTAGCTGAATATTAAATGGGATAATGGTGATGCAGAAGTCCTAGTGAAGGATTCATTTTTCTCAGCATCATTGCTGAATGAGGACTGCATTACAGACAATTTGTTATGCGTCTCTGTTAGTTTGCCTCTGTGCCACATCAGTGCTGGGACGCTTCCAGTATCATTCGGTCATAAATGAAGTGTATTTTGTGGCCAGCTTGAGAATTACGCATGCCTTTGAAGCTGGTTACAAAGTTCCTGTGAGGTGCTGAGTACCCCTGAAACTTGCTGAATTCGGGAAGTATGGGCTCAGGACAGTAAATATTCTGAATCCTGATGTGTTTCAGCAGTTACTAACTTGTGTTGAAAAAGACATATACCTACATATGTCTATATGTATGAAACAATAACTGAGAACCACATTATGTGTTCGGGCTCAGGCCAGACTGAAAGGAGGAGCACGACTTTTCTACTTCAAGAGTTGCCCATGAAGCACTTAACTCTCAGGCACATGTAAGCACCTGTAATCATCTCTGGCCACTCTGTTTCATGCAGTGGTGGGAACAAATGCTGCTGACTGGTCATTGGTCAAATACATGTTAATAAGCGCTAAGTCTGACAAATATGTCTGTAGGTAGAAAGTGAAAAAAAGATTGGGAATTTTCAGCTTTAAAAGGCTGGTAATAGCTAGTATTACATCACGTTGATGTGTATTTATGAACACAGTGTCTGTGATGTAAAGGCTGACAAGTGCATTCCTGTCCAATGGTCAAAAAAACTGCCTGGCAAAGAAACAGTGAGGCCTGACACACCGTCAGAGATGGTGTCCAAAATCAAACAGGTTTTGCAAACCAGCGTCATCGATTTCAGTTAAGGTTAATATTGTGTTTCGACATAGACAGCTGTTAAATTGGTCAAATTTAACTGGTTGAAGTTAATCTGTTTCAATTAACAATTACATCAGGGACAAATATCGTCCATGTTTGGAAAGCCTAGGTTGTAAAATCTTCTCAGAGCAAAGATCCATTACTATTTAACATCTGATACAACTGGAGAGATTTAAGTTATGTGTATTGGGCTCTTGGTCTGTAGTAGAGAGAAGCTGGTGACCTTGAGAGGTCCTCAATGGTAGCTTTGATTTCCATACCTCGCCNAGGAAGGTGGAGCCACTGTGGCTGTTAGCGCATCTCTTCCATGGTGAAGATGAGCTACAGTATTTAAGCTGAATTTACAATTCCTGCATTTCACACTTGAGTGACTTGAATTTAATCTTAAAATTCAGCAACTCTTTAGAGAACAATTAAATTTTTCATAATACTCATTTGCTAAAACATTTACCAGCATTTGCACAGGGTACAGTTTACAAACAGTTCCTTCAGGAAATGTTTTGAGGCTGACTATTTTTCAAGTCATTTTCATGTTGTGCACTTAAAGGGAATTATTTGCTTTATCACCGAACAATCCTGAGATGCTGAACGCAACATCACAAGGGAAAGTGGCTTGAATTGCTCAGACTTAACAGGTACTTAGTCTCAGATGAGGCTGCACTAACTTGCTAGCTTTTCTACTTTTTCTTTCCCATTTGTTGTTAACCATTATCCAAGACAGATGAAATCCTGTTGTGGCTGGGAGTAGCTGCTGAGTTTCTCTGTCAGATAATGTGATGGGGCAACATGCTGCATCTGCTGGGAGAAGTGGGAGTGATGCGTCTGCACATAAGGAACTTAGGTGAGTTGAGCCTGAAACTCAGTGTGTATTTGAATATATGCATGGAGAATCATGTGCTCTCTGCTTGTCTGTCCTCTGGCATCTGAGAGACCAAGACATCAGACGTGGGTTTGATCGACAGGGGATGTGGGTGATGTGGTTGGCTGCTACCCACTACCAACTAGATAGTTCCCTGATTTAGTGGTTCAGTCTTGACTGGCTGTGGTTTGAGCCACTTTCTAACTATTCTCTATCCCTGAGTAGATGTGTTTAATGAGGTTTAAATGCATGTAGTGGTGACATGTGATTGAAAAGCTGTTAATCTTCCCTTTGCTCAAAACTAAGTGTGCACTAAAGATGTCCATTTTGTTTACATGGAAAGTTTTCATGGTTATTACTTCTCGGGTTATTCACATCTTTTCACAATCAATATAGGAAAATACAGTAGGTCCTTCTCAGTGAGGCAGAACTGATGGGGTGTTAGTATTTATACTGAGACTTTGGTCTGTGAGTGCAGAGTATTGGGAAGACTCAAAGGAGCCAAAATAATCACCTCCTAATAACAGCTCTGACTCATGGGAACAGTCCTGAAAAGATCATCCTTGCTTCGCAGTTTCTGCATCTTCCTCTTGTTAGCGATCAAATCATACTATCAATATTTGGTGCTCTCATGTCTCTACAGATAATTACATTTACCAGCTTTTATTTATGTAAGTCTTCAGGAAGAACTTAATTGTATTTGAGTAATTTGTTTCTTCAATTTGAGACCAGTCAGGCAGGCAGAACTGTGCTTTCATTCTTTCCCTTCCTAATTTATCTTCTCTGTTTATATCTTTTCCACCAGTTTCAATTAATTTCTTTCTTGGCTACAGAGAACTGTGATGAGCTTTTAGTGAAAAATCTGAAACTGAAGACAGAATTTAATCAAAACATTTGTATATTGAACTTAATTTGCCTGATTTTATTTATTTCTTTAGATATCTGGTATAAGAATTTAAGTGATAGAGCTTAATAGTAAAAGCAAATGCTCACTGGGAGAGTTCTGCTGGTTCCCACAGCTCTTGTCTTGGGTTAATAGTATTTCATTAATTTCATTTGAGATCCTATCTGACAGCATAATTAAGATATAATAAGACTTAGCTGGGTGGCATAAAATTATCTGCCAGTAAAGCCTCAAAGACAAGGTCACATAGAGTATAAGTAGTCTTCAAAATGATGTTCCTAGAACTACATGTCCCATCTACAGAAAAAAATAAAATAAGTAACGTTTTAATTTTTGACACTGCTTCTAGTGGGTGCAAAGCAGTTCACCGAAATGATTTCTATAAAGCACTTAAAAAAGCCATTGTTGTTAATTTAGAGTTCATTTTTGTTTAGGCAGGGCTATATTAAAAATCAGCTTTGCGGATACAAAGCTGGGAGTCAAGAAAACAGTAAACAATTTTCATTCATGTGCTACATTTGGTAGGGCAGCTTTAAATTTGCTGTTTCTGAAAAAAACCCTGGATGCTCTGATCCTTTTTATGGGATCGATATACAGAGCTGCTTAGAACAGGTGCCTGCTGATAATAATGTACCTTCTGTAGGCTTTGCTGTTTCTGCATTGTTCCCCGAAATATTTTCTTAACTTATTCAGTTCTATTAGTAACCATTCTTCGTAGCTTCTTCTGTGTAAGGCCACCCTGTCAATCCCTGTATTAAGAGAACTTCTGATATAAAGAACAGGTTTTTATTCATCCACATTATACAGAAAAGAAGAAAGTCCCCCTTAGGACTTCATGACCATCAAATACATTTGGCAAGACAACCAGTAAAACCATTAGGATATTTGACATGTATTTCATTTATATTCCAAATAGCGCAGCGAGATGGATCTCGTGACTAAAGCAGACCTGGAAGCCAGATTTATGTAACCTTGAAGAGGTCGCTTAAACCACAGCCTCCCTTGTGAACACGCTGGGACCAGCCCTGATGCTCCTGGGCTCCACAGAGGTCCTGAGCAGCCATTGCTGGTGATGATGCGAGTCGCTGGGGTTAATGACATATGAAGTCACTTAGGTATTCAAACATAAAGTCAGCCCTATACCTTCCTCTATGTCAGTTTCCTTGCCTATTAAAGGAGAGCCTGCTTTACTGCCTGTATCGAGGGGTTAATCAGCTGTGCATTTTTATGAAGTGCCTGGAGATCCCAGGATGTATTCTATGGCGTTGCAAAGGATTTGCTGTTGATGGTTCTAGAAAATAAAATAAATTTTTTAAAAATCTTTTTTTTTAATTGCAACTTGAAGAGTTTTTAAATTAAAAGGAATATTTATGCCCATTTTCTGACACTTGAGATGTGTGTTGTTGGAACTCCTGCCTTCCTGTAGGAGATAATATATTCTTATTTTGTTCAAGAAAAATTCTGATGAGATCTTTCTAGATTGCCTTGTATATATGTTTGTGTTTATATCTCTGTGTGGGTATGCATATATGTTTATTTTATGGTTTGTAGCATCAACCCAGCTAACCCTGGAGCTAGGCGATTTCTTAGGTTTTTGTTTATTTTTAGGCTTTTTTGTTTGTTTCTGCATTAAACTCAACCCTAGTCAGTGTTGAATAGCAATAATGTATTCTGCTTTCCTTTGCTGGTTTTTGCCTCTTCTTTCAAAATTTAACTCACTTTAAATTCTATATAACTCCTTCCTCCTTTGGGTGCAGTATTTTCTTTAGTCTTTACACTTTGATACTACCCATGTGAAACTCCACTTACTGTTTCTGTTCCTGCCTTACTTGAAATGAAAGGGAAAGAAATATGGCAGAGGTAACTCAAAGTGCTTTGCTGATGGGAAAAGGCTAACCTTGACAATTAATTTTTAATTAAAAGCTTTAGATGACTCTTTAACATCAAGTTGTTCACTGCAATCACCAGTGATTATTTCTCTGGTGTGATGCAGCCATTCTGTCCTCACTGTCTGAGCTGTTGTCACATGATCATGTACAAGGCCTGGAAAAAAGCCATCAGGGCACAAGTGGAACATGTGAATCTTTACTAACTAGAAGAGGTAATTGTTGCTCCTTTTGAGCTTTCTGATTTTTATTTTGGTTTTATTTTTTGGCCATGAGTTTGACTCCACACTTCATCTAGAAACTTGTTAAAAATAATTATGTGTAACTCATGGTGCTAATCATTGCATGTAATATTTGATTATTTTAGTTAGTAATATCTTTGAAATAGAGAAGGCCTGTCTTTCTGTAAACTGTTAAAAATTCAAGGCAGGGAGGCAACCTCCTTTCTATTATGCACCAGAGCAATGAATAACGCTTGTCCCTTGCCTTGCAATTCCTCTTTCCTGATCCTGAACTGGCAGTAATTTTGTATAGGGATGGAAAATGTTAATTGCTGGGACCATTCAGTGCAACCACAGTTAGTAATGTCACCCTGAATATAGCCAAAACTTTCCCTAAAATGTGACCTGGTTTACCTTGATTTGTGACTTAGTTCTACAAATGGCTATTCTGATTGGAGGTCTGGGCCATAAACAGGCTTTTAAAGAATCTTTAAATATGCTGATTACCTAGAGTTGACACAGAAAAGTGGAAAATTTTGATTACAGCCCGTCCCCTCTACTCCATTCTGTGCCCCCACACCAAATCCTCTTAAACAAACACCACCACCCCCCTCATCCCCACAACCATCTGTCTGGGCCGTATAAGACCCAATCTGTTGAGACGGTATAATTCTCATTAACATCACAGGAGCAGTGAGCTGATTTCTTCAGCTTTAAGTTTGTTTCTACTCTTTATGGCCAATTCCATGTTCAATTATTATTTGCCTTCATTTTTATTCATAAAGACTTCCTAAATAAATAGAAAAGACTAGTAATATAGAGAATTGGTTTATTTGTGCTCATGATCTTGTATTTTAATTGGAATTATGATGACCTTCCTAACTCTAATTGTGAATACTAGTTTAAGGATCTTCTATCCCTTTTCCTTATTTGCATACAAATTGCGTTCTAACAAGTAGCCAGGTTTTCACACTCTGCATTTTTAAACGAAAGTTTATTTTAAAAATTTAATGACAGTGCACTTTTTTTTCCCCCAAGATTTGGTTCAATATGCCTAGGTTATGGGATCCACTCTCGGATGGACTCCAAAACATTTTAACAGGTCTTCTTTCAAGAGGGGGAAAGCAAGAGATAAACTCCGAGCTTCATTTATGTGTAAATGTCAGGGCTGTGATAATTTTGTGCCTTCTCAGGTGAAACTTAGAACCGTGTGATTTAGGGCCGATGCTGGAAAAACAACTAGCTGTTGTTCCAGTCCTATGTTGACCATGAGGGCTCAGCACAGCACTGAGAACCCAGCAGTAAGTATAGCCAAAGGAAGCTCCAGGTGTCCACTGTGCTTTCTGGATTTGACTTGTACATCTCATTGCCAGCTCAGCTCTTCTAACACCAGGAGAAAAGCTTGTCCCTAGCGGGTCAAAACAAGATTTATTTTGCTCAGTGTCCCATCTGCAATAGTGGCCATAAGTGCCTATGCAAGGAAGAGTGAAAACACAGCAAGCCTTCAGCTACATGCATCTCTGTGGACTTCCTGAGCTGGATGTGATTTTGATCTACTTACTAACCCTCAACAGCAGTATCTACCATAAACTTGAGCCTTTGTAAGCTTTTAGCATCTACCAACTATTTTCTCAGTGAGTACTACAGCTTTTTTACCCACTGCGTGTAGAGCCAAAACCTTCTTGGTTCTGACTTTTATCACAGTTTCTGCTGATTTTCTTGGTACAGATATTAGGCTTCTCTTGATTCTACCCCAGCCCCTATTTTTATTTCTAGTATAGACACCTCCTACCTTCTGGTACATAGCAAGGTGATTAAAGCAAGTGGGCTACCTACTTAGAACATCAGATTTTCTAGTTCACCTGAATACTCAGGTGAATACCTTTTAGTGCTAGTGCTTTTGTTGTTCGTTTTGTCTACTTATTCTACATCTGATCCTGCAGTTGCTTAAATTCCAGACAGATCTCTCCAGTTTCTTCCACAGTAAACATTAATGCAAAGAAATTGGTCAGCTTCCCTGTGGCAGCTGTGTCCTCTGAGTGCTTTTTGTGCCCTGGTCATTGGTTGGCCTTAATGAGACTTTGGTGCTTCTGCTGGAGAAGGATTTAGTATTAGTTTGTGGTTTTGCATTTAATGTACCAGAGAGTAGAATCTTCTGAACTTTCTTCATTTGGACACAATTTCAGCTTGTTAAGCCTGTCATCTTGCTTCTAATAACCCCTCACTGTGCTGTTCAGCTACTCTGGCTTCCTTCTGCCTGTTCTCCAGCTCCTTTCAATGGGCAGTCTGCACTGGTCCAGTGACTACACCATGCTGCCTTTCAGCAGTCTTCAGCACTGCCTCTCAGCTTTCAAATCTCTAAAATGTCATCTTTAGCTGCTTTTTAATAAGTTTCCTAATTTTTGTGTAATCTGCCTTCCTGAAGTTGAGTGTCTCTAGAAGATTTTTTAACTTATCCAGCGTGACCTGGATAGGGTGGAGTGTTGGGCAGAGAGGAACTTAATGAAATTCAACAAGGGTAAATGTAGGGTACTGCATCTGGGGAGGAATAACCCCATGCATCAGTACAGGTTGGGGGCCGACCTCCTGGAGAGCAGCTCTGTGGAAAGGGACCTGGGAGTCCTGGTGGACAACAGGATGACCATGAGCCAGCAATGTGCCCTGGCGGCCAAGAGGGCCAATGGCATCCTGGGGTGCATCAAAAGGAGTGTGGCCAGCAGGTCGAGGGAGGTCATCCTTCCCCTCTACTCTGCCCTGGTGAGGCCGCATCTGGAATACTGCGTCCAGTTCTGGGCTCCCCAGTTCAAGAAGGACAGGGATCTGCTGGAGAGGGTCCAGCAAAGGGCTACAAAGATGATTAGGGGATTGGAACATCTTTCATATGAGGAGAGGCTGAGGGATTTGGGTCTCTTTAGTCTGGAGAAAAGAAGATTGAGGGGGGATCTTATTAATGCTTTCAAATACGTGAAGGGAGGATGCCAGGGGGATGGGAGCAGTCTTTTTTCAGTGGTGCCCATTGATAGGACGAGGGGTAACGGGCACAAGCTTGAACATAGGAAGTTCCATCTTAACATGAGGAGGAACTTCTTTACTTTGAGGGTGGTGGAGCACTGGCACAGGCTGCCCAGAGAGGTTGTGGAGTCTCCCACTTTGGAGACATTCAAAACCCTCCTGGACGCTGTCCTGTGCAACCTGTTGTAGGTGACCCTGCTCTGGCGGGGGGGTTGGACTAGATGATCTACAGAGGTCCCTTCCAACCCTGACGATTCTGTGATTCTGTGAACTTTTGATTTTTTTTTCTTCATTTTTGTTACTTCTGCAGGAGATTGCCTCTAACTACCTTGTGGTCACCTCTGCAGAGACTGTTTCTAGTTGTAGGATTCTGATTGACCTGTATCCACCTAGGACCAAGTAGGGTTTTGCATCTTGCTTGTGAGCTCCCAGCGAGCTTCTTCACACAGTTACTGGCAGCATCTGAGCAAACGCCCTGTCTGCTTCCTGTTGCGGTGTGATATTTGCCTAGTCTGTGACAGTAACTGAAGCCTTCCTTATTGCTACTTTGTTTACTACCCTTTCTGATCTTTCCTTTTATTGTGTTTAGTGTAGCCGCCCTGTTCATCTGAAAGGTAATATAGACCAAATGCTATATTCCTCTGTTTTAGGCAAGTCATTTCAAGGCACATGGATTTTGGGTTACTTGCTGAGATGATTAGTGTGTTAATTTCATTCGACCCTGACCTCTCCTTAGATACAACACTACCATACAGGTAGCTCATTTTCCTGTCTTTTCTGGTTTTGGGTGTTTGGGTTTGTTGTTTTTTTTTCCTTTTAAAAAAATTTTAATCCTGGTACATTATGTCTTGCTTACTGTCTTCCTTCCCCCAGTTTTCTCATATGCTTTGTATGTCAGTTCCTTCACTTAGCACTAGGCATTGCAGTTCCACAATTGCATATTGTTGGAGTTTAAGATAGGAGAAACTTTATTAAATTGGACATTTTATTAAGCAACTCCAAGTGAGTGCATTTGTTATTAATTAATTCTGTGGTGCATTGGAAAAAATTGTGCTGCTTCTGAATAGACTCAGAAGTGGAGTGTATGCCCTCTATAACTTCAAAGCACTTCACAGCACTTCTGTCTTTCTTTATGGCACTTAGGCGCTCCATTTTTTCCCCTGTAACTTTGCACACAGACTTTCAAAAGTGTACAAAGATTTTTTTTTTTTTGACCCCTTTAGATTTTCAGAATAATATATTTGATTCTAATTGATCTATGGAAATTTAAAACCTTTGGATAGACCCAAGGTGTTTCAAGCTTGGCTCTAAAATCTGTAGACATGTTGAAAATATTGGCAGTTACTCATTAATGACTAGCTCTCACCAGTCAGTGCACTACTTCTAGGAGGAGAGGCCAGACAAATATGAATACAACTGCTCTCTGCGTAGTTTCTTTCCCTACCCTGCCCCCTCTTCCTCAACAAGTATGTTTATATCTAATGTCAAAAGGTGCAAAAGAAGTAGATTAATGGTGGTGGTAATTTATAATTTATAGGTAATTTATAATTTAATATATTGTATCTGCTACCTTTTAATTCCAGTAAAGGATATATATGAAGAAACCCTCTTATGCTAATCTAGTTTCTGCAGTGCTTCATATCTTGGTACAAATATATTTTAAATTACAAAATGTAATGGTATTTACCATTAGTAAAATTCCAAAGACCAGATAAGATACATAGGTACCACTGGTAGTCTGCGGAAAGGTTTGTCAAGTTGATTCCTTTCAGCCCTATCAATGCTACTATTTTAATGGGATATCTTCCAAATATATTCCCATTTTAAAGCTTAACTGTTGTCTTTCAGTTCTTTATAACGGCATGTGAAGTCATTTTGTATCAAGAGATTTAGGTTATGGGCTGTAGTAATGGAACTGTCTTTTTTTCAATTTAGCAAAATACCATTAAGAATTAATTTATGGCCTGGCTACATTACTGAATCATAGAGGTATGTAGGAATGTTACACTCTGAGTATCCTTTCCAACAAAGTTCTAAAGATAATTTTTAAAGTACAGACACTTTCCTCCTTCATTGCACTGTAACTCGTATATATAAATATGATTTAGGGAACATGTTTTTACTGGAGATGCTGAGGTAGCAAAATGTACAATTCCAGATAACACTCAACAATGTGACACTGTGTATTGGATGCAATTTTGCATTGCATAAGCAGCAAATGGAACAAAGGATGATTATTTTAAAGTGAAGTAAGATCCTACCATTCCTTAGTACAAACGTCAAATCTTGAGAGGTAGTTCTGCCCGACTAAAGATTAAAAACAAGTCAAAGGGGCCTGAACAAATATTTAAGATCCATATGGTACACTGATGAACTATGATGAAAAGGTTTCATTTGTGAAGAAGAAAGTTTTGTTTGGTAGTAATGTCACATTTATGTAAGTTCCTTATTTTTTTTAATAGTTCGTCAACAAATTATAGCCTCATAAAATCGTTTGGGTTGGAGGGGACCTTAAAGATCACTTAGTTCCAACCCCCTTGCCATGGGCAGGGATGCCTCCCACTAGACCAAGTTGCTCAAAGCCCCATCCAACCTGGCCTTGCACACCTCCAGGGATGGGGCAGCCACAGCTTCTCTGGGCAACCTGTGCCAGTGCCTCACCACCCTCAGAGTGAAAAATTTCTTCCTAGTATCTGGTCTAAATCTACCTTCTTCCAGTTTGAAGCCATTACCCTTCATCTTATGACTACATGCCCTTGTAAGAAGTCCTTCCCCAGCTTTCCTGTGTGCCTTCATCAGATACTGGAAAGCTGCTTATAAGGCCTCCCTGGAGCCTTCTCTTCTCCAGGCACTGAACAACCTCAGCCTGTCTTCATAGGAGAGGTGCACCAGCCCTCCGATGACTTTTGTGGCACTCCTCCGGGCTCGCTCCAACAGGTCCATGTCCTTCTTATGCTGAGGACTCCAGAGCTGGATGCAGTACTCCAGGTGGCATCTCACTAGAGTGGAGTAGAGGGGCAGAATCAACTCCCTCGACCTGCTGGCCATGCTTCTTTTGATGCAGCCAAGGATGAGGTTGGCTTTCTGGGTGGCGAGCACACATTGCTGGCTCACGTTGAGCTTCTTATCCACCAACACCCCCAAGTCCTTCTCCTCAGGCCTGCTCTCCATCCATTCTCTGCCCAGCCTGTATTTGTGCTTGGCATTGCCCTGACCCACGTGCAGGACCTTGCACTTGGCCTTGTTGAACTTCATGAACAAATACATTTGTTCAGAGGTTTCTGGCAGGTCTAGGGGACGCAGCAACACAAAAAAACAAACACCTGCACCCCCCACCAAAACACTACAAAACAGAAAAGAACTTTTCCCACCCCCCTGCCCCCAAACCATCAAAAAACCCCAGAAAACATCTCAGGAGTGGGAGAATAAGAAATGTCTTGAAGTTGAAGTATTTGTTGAGTATATTTCAGTGAAGCAGTATGCTGACATAACTCCACTAGCGTGAAGTGACTGCATGGGTAGTTGAGAAAAGGGAAAACCTTGTCACCTTCCACCATTCAGCAGAAAAGAATTTCAATCGTGTTATTTATATTAGCTGGTATCACACTGTAGATGGTTTTATGTATAACTTTATCCAAGGGACTTGATCATGGTGAATCAGGCTGGTATACATTAGAACCAATTGAGGTCAGATTCAATCATCTTTTATGATTGGAGAATCAGATTATTTTGTGACCTGGAAAAAAAATTGGAAGGTTCCATTCAGCAAGTGATAGGGATGTGTGGAAATGGAAAAGGGACAAAATCATAAAGGTACAAACATCGGAAGGGACCTGAAAATGAAAGAATGCAAAAAAAAAAAAAAAAAAAAAAAGAAAAAAAAAACGGAAGGGCCCAAAAAAAAAAAAAAAAAAAAAAAAAAAAAAAAAAAAAAAGGGAAATACATGCTTTTATTAAGCTTTCTTGCAAGCTGAAGCGTTGGGGTAAAAGGAGGAGGAAATTACTGAAGAGATTCTGTGTTCAGCCCCTTCCAGTTATTCATTTTATAAATGAGAAATCGGAGCTCCTTCAGGAGTTCGGGCAGATATCTCGGAAGCCCAGGCAGCAGCTATGTGGAGGCAATGCCTCCCTCCTCTGCACTTGCACTGTTGTGCTGCTTTTGGAGAAAGGAGAACTCAGACCCCTTCTGTCTTCACATTCGGTATTATGTGTGAAATTACCTTGCTCTTCTGCTGAGGAGGAAATTTCCCTGGAGTGCTCTGTCTATACTAAAAGATAAATCCGTAATTTGTAAATCTCTCTTCTATTCTTCATCTGCCCTGCAACTTTTGTAATTTCATGCATGTGAGGTATCTGTAAAAGCTGCATGGCAGAAAGAGTAGTGCTTTACCTAGACATGTGAACAGCTCATTTGGTGTCAGGCGATGGCATATGCTATATTTAACGCCAGAGTCATTTACTAATGGTAGGATTTCTGCCTAGTACATACTGGCTCCCAAAGCCCAAGAAGCTGGGCTGATTGATGTTCAGGACTTGGCCCCTTGCTGCTGTTTCAAATCCTTTCTGCTGTGGATTGTGATCTGGATGTTAATTTATCAAAGTTGGGATTCACAGGTCACAGTGTTACAGCCAAGCTAAAAGAGTCTCATAAAGAAGGGTACATTCATCTTGTGACTGCATGTAAATATTCTGAGTTCCTATAGCTTTAGCTACATGACTGTATTATCTCATTAATCATTTCGTGAGGATTTCTGTGTTGTTGTTCTCTCTTCTCAAGGATAGACAGACATTTACTACTTCCGTGATCAATAAATGAGTTATTGGAACTATAGTGCTTATAAACTGAAGTCAGACAGCATTGCTGTCTGCTGCTTTTCTTGGCTGGCTTCTGTAAGATGCTCTACAGGTGAAAAGAAAAGTCTGGGGTATAAGAGCTGGCCAAAATGCAGACTTGCTGGATTTGAGAAATCTAATTTCAAAAATAAATTGAGTTTGGACCTAATGTCTTACTGGCTCTAAGCAGTGGTTTTTCTGTCCTTTCTTTTAACCTCTCAGGGTATTGATTCTTTGCAGTAAGATATTTAACATCTGCTTTACAGGGGCATCTGGCTCTTTCAGCTGTGGAGAGCTGCCCAGGCAGTCCTGCCGGGGTGTGCGAGAGCAAGGCTGCGGGGTGGGACAGGCGGACGCCCTGCATAACGCCTTTTCATGGTCCTGCTGTGCTGCTCCTGTCTTTTCTTGCATCAGAGGCTTGCTGAGAGAGCTGGTGCAGTGCAGAGACCGGGTACTCTGGGATTACCCGTATGGAAAGAAGCTGAGCGAAGTATTTCTCCACTGACCAGTGGGCAGTTTTACTGGAGCTAATAACTCCCTGCTCTCTTAAATCACAGGATAGCTGCTCCTTCTTCCCTGCCTGCAAAGAGGCTATCCAAATAGATTAAAACCAGGACTGTTGCGGCTGTGTGAATACCGAGGCATGCTGGCAGTATATAGGTGTGTGTATGTATGTGTGTGTGTATATATTCATATATATATATACGTTGTAGGAGCTGGTTGTACTGAGAGCCAGCAAAATGGGAACAGGACAGCTGCCATCATGCCTAGTTTCTCATACAGCCATGACAGTCCTGATTTTAATCGTTCCTGATAGCTTCTCTGTATGCCGGGAAGAAGGACTGCAACTGTTTTTTTTTTCCCCAAGTAGTTGGTTTCCTATTCTTTGTTTTGTTGTTTTTTTCTTCCTAAAGGAAGTCCTGTTTAGCAACCTTACTCATGCTTTGTAATTAACCAAGTTAAGTGAAAGTTTGTATATGGCAATTTTGTTTTTCTCAGGTGGGATGTTCTTTTGCTTACAATGCTGCATGGTTGATTTTAACCAGATGTCTTTTCACATCTCTCATCTCTCCTTACAACTTTTAAAGAGAACACAAACCATCAAAATGACCTTACCATTCTCAGAAAACGCTAATTAAATTTTTCTCATAAAAACAACAGAGGAAATCGTAGTTCTAAAAGAAGTCACCAGCCAGAGATCCTAAAAAAAAAAAGGAACACTTATACTGACAAAGCAAAAATGCAAGCATCAAGTTTGAGAAAACTGATATATAATGAATACAGACAAAAACCTTGGAAAATGTCTGAGCAATAACTGACAACATGTAGTAGCTCCTGTTCTGTAATGTAGGTTTAAAATGTTTCTGACACAGATGGTTTTTCTACTGAAAATTTAGTGTTCTGGGACAATGATTTTTGGTAATGCTAGTGGATGTTCAGTGTAGCCTTTCAAAATGTACAATATGTGCTTTATTTGTTGAGCTGAAGACATATGCTTTGTTTTGTTGGTTTGGGTTTTTTTTAAGTATCAACGGAAGCCTGTATTATATGTTGAATTTAACAAAGATAAAGTTGTCTATATTCTTTGCGCTGAGGGATTTTGGTGGTTTGGGGGCTTTTGGTTTGGGATTTTTCTTTTGTTGATTGTTGTTTGGGGTTTTGGGTTTTTTTTTTTTGGTGGTGGTCCTGTCCCGTTTCCCCCCCCCCACCAGTAGTTTATGTAAATCAGTTCAGAAGAGTAAGATGTTGGAGAAGATACTCCACTTGGCTATCCCACTATTTTGTGTCCACACAAAATAAAACTTGAAGGTTTTTAGGGCACCCAGTTATGGCTACCAAAGCATTTGTACTCTGAAATCAGATCACTGGGCTATAGCCAAAGCTGAATGAACAGGAGAGTATTTCTCTCTTTAGTCATCTCTGGCCACTGAGGTGACTCCAGCTTGTACAGCTGCTCAGGTGCAAGTGGTGCCCTCCAGCTTCTTACCTGAACGGCTGTGATAATCAAGGGCTTGTGTTACACCATGTATAGTGATGGAGAGACTGCCTTTTCTCGTCCAGCTCACCACTGCTGAACAATGTGAACTTTGCTTATAATCCCTAGCTCCAAGAGTGTGTGCAGCATCTTAATTGAGTTTGGAGAACAGCAGTAAAGAATATAGCCAGCTCTTGCATGTGGCTTTACTACAGGGCAACCTTTCACTTGGTCCAATTCATCAGCCAAGTGATGAATCCTAATCATCATGCATATCAGAGCTAGTATACCTGATTATGCCTATACAAGCTATTCATTTGAAATAAGTCATTATAAAATTTACAGTGTGTTGTCACTAGGCAGCTGTCAGCCCTTCCAAGTGGGAAGGAGCCACCCTGCCACATGTTGGTGGCCTCCTGAGTGAGGAGAGGGGTGCATGACTGGGGCCAGCACCTTGCTGTGCCAGGAAATCCCATGTAGCCAAGGGTAGAGTGATAAAGCTGCAGTGAAGCAGCAGCCCACTGTGGCAGCTTTAGGGGCTGCAGTTCCTTTTCCTTTATTTTGAAGCCCATTTTGATGTATCTCTCCAGGGTTGTTTTATCTTGAAAAATGCATACGTAGAACGTGAGTCCTTGTGGCTTGTTCCCTGCAATGGAGGGGGAGGAGGGCAATTTGGTGGGTCAGTTCACTTTCTGCCCAGTGTTTTTATGGATAGCTTTCAGATTTATCCAATGCCTTTTTTTTTCCACATACTTGTGATTTGACATTTAAAGGCCATATTGTGTGAATTAGGGAAATCACTGGGTACTAGGATGAGAAAAGAGCTGAAAGAAAAATTGATCAGTAATTAGGAAAGTTAATCCACTCATGGCAGTGAGCCTGAGATTTATCCTGATGTAGTGCCATTCAGCTAGTGTAGATATAAATAAAGCAAGTTGGAAAAAAAGTCCTAGTTACAATGACATGGGTTAGGATCATTAGGCTTCTCAACAGGGAAGAGACATTTAGCAGAATACAGGTTTTATTCATTATATATTCTCTAATTTTATTTCATTCTTACTTTTCAGCTACTGAATATCTGCTGTTTGAGTTGTACCCACATCTTCCCAAGCATAACCCCACAAAAAAACATTTTAAAGAGCTAAAAACAGGCGAGCAGAGAATATTGAAGACATCCACCTTCCCTTTGCCTTGTCAAGGAACTATTTCTATTGCAGAGGTCAGATTTCAAGCAGACATGCAGGCTTAAAATTTTTTCTGTAATTATTTTCTACAGTTTGTGGTGCTAAATATAAATGTAGAGATGCATTATGACAAGAATACTTCTCGTAAATATGGCAGAAGTATATGGTTCTGTAGTTGAAATTAAAGTAGCCTTTTGCACACTGTCTGCACAGTTGTGATACAGAAGTGCATTGAAATCTTAGCTGGGTTTACATACAGTATGGTCAGCCGTACAAGAAGACTCTACTGTCCACAGATTGTTATCTTACAGTATTTTCTCACTCTTTTATTGTTGATCATTTATTGTAAAGTTAAAACAAAAATCAGACATTTAATTTGTACATAAAAAATAGATGAGAAAGCCACTGCAAATAGTTCGTTTTATAATGTTAGGTGAGCATGTCATTAGCAGGATACATATGCCACAAAACCAAGCCACAAGTGCTGCTTCTGGCTGTTCCCGTGGTCACCACCATACCCACTGTCCTCTTGGGGCTCACTCCCTGGCGTGAGCTCCATGACGGTGCTCAGAGCACCTGGTGGGCCACGGGGCTGCTGCCATAGGTGTTTGTCACTTGACACTCTAAAAAGCAAGCTGAGGGACTAATGGTTTTCCGTATTCTCTGCCAGCTTTTTTGTTGTCTGACCAGGGAATATAGCTTTTGTATTCAGGGCCAGCAACTGTAATGAGATTTCTGTCCCATTTTTCCACTTTCTTCGTTCCATGTTTCATCTCCAGCTAAATTTGAGCAAACTTTAGGTTTAGTTGGTAACTGAGCAGTAAATGTAAGTTGGAAAATGCTGATAAACTAAAGTTGAAAAATTATTATAAACTTAAGTACTTATTTGAGCAAAATGATGTGTTGGCATTGCCAAACCTCGTAGGTGGAGAGAAGGAAAAAAGGGGAGGGAGAAAAGGAGACATACAAAAAAAAAAAAAACCCCAAACAAAAAAGTCTTGAACTCGAACAGAAGTCCTTGGCCTGAAAATTTATAAGTGCAGAAGGGTTTTACTACCTCACAGAATCACAGAATAGTCAGGGTTGGAAGGGACCTCTGGAGATCATCTAGTCCAACCCCCCCGCCAGAGCAGGGTCACCTACAACAGGTTGCACAGGACAGCGTCCACGCGGGTTTTGAATGTCTCCAGAGTGGGAGACTCCACAACCTCTCTGGGCAGCCTGTTCCAGTGCTCCACCACCCTCAAAGTAAAGAAGTTCCTCCTCATGTTAAGATGGAACTTCCTATGTTCAAGTTTGTGCCCATTACCCCTCGTCCTATCAATGGGCACCACTGAAAAAAGACTGCTCCCATCCCCCTGGCATCCTCCCTTCA
>VZSZ01007754.1:137405-223559 GCA_013398815.1 Ibidorhyncha struthersii
ATGACCTCCCTCGACCTGCTGGCCAC
Organism: Ibidorhyncha struthersii; assembly: GCA_013398815.1. Taxonomy (NCBI): domain Eukaryota; kingdom Metazoa; phylum Chordata; class Aves; order Charadriiformes; family Charadriidae; genus Ibidorhyncha; species Ibidorhyncha struthersii. The sequence goes on from VZSZ01007754.1 coordinate 137,432, forward strand.
ACTCCTTTTGATGCACCCCAGGATGCCATTGGCCCTCTTGGCCGCCAGGGCACATTGCTGGCTCATGGTCATCCTGTTGTCCACCAGGACTCCCAGGTCCCTTTCCACAGAGCTGCTCTCCAGGAGGTCGGCCCCCAACCTGTACTGATGCATGGGGTTATTCCTCCCCAGATGCAGTACCCTACATTTACCCTTGTTGAATTTCATTAAGTTCCTCTCTGCCCAACTCTCCAGCCTATCCAGGTCACGCTGTAAGGCAGCACAGCCTTCTGGCATGTCAGCCACTCCTCCCAGTTTAGTGTCATCAGCAAACTTGCTGATGGTACACTCTATCCCTTCGTCCAGATCATCGATGAATATATTGAACAGGACTGGTACCTCATACCTGCTTTACCAAGTAAGCATAATTCCTCTGTTCAGATATTTTAAAAATAATTTTATTTTTTCTTTCTGTAATGATCTTATTTTTTTGTTGCTTTAGACAGCTAGATATTAGCCATGATTTGGTATATATCGCTGGTATTTATCATTGGTGATATCATATATCAGTGGTGCTGAACCATGGGCGCCTTGGCACATGGGCATCTAGGCAGGGAAGAGAGCTAGGAGTGTCAAGAAAATCTGTATAGACACAATGATTAGCAGACCGGCAAGTGGGGAATAAAGGAGCTAGAAGAAGAAATACCTGTACTTGGAAGAAAAACCAGTGCAGCAACCGAAGATACTCTTAAAGGTGGCAGATCAGTATCCTACAGGGAATAGTGTGTTTGCCAAATAATGTGGAGGGATGGAGGGCTCACCAGGGACCAGCTTGATAAAGTGGCAGCGTAACCTGGCAGTCACATCTGTAGCCAATGCCAGGGATGTGAGTAACCATGATCCTGGTCCCTGTGAAGGAGACTCTTTAGTACAAAATCTCTCTACCACAGGCTGAATTGTTCCTCTCAGCCACGTCTTCATCCTCCTGAACTGACTCGGGCCTAAAGCGAAATAAGTACTTGCAGAAGGCTGCACAGATTTCATATAGAGACAAAGCAAAGGACAGACCTTCAGGTAAAGTGGTCTGCATGAAAATCACATAGAGTATCAAAGGGGGGGCTGCCGCAGCTCCACAGGCTTCAGGAGGCAGGAGAATGTGCTACAAAAGGTCAGTGCTGGCAAAGCATCATGACAGGCATGCAAGTCCTCTGAGCAAAAGCATAAAAGGAAAACAAGAAAACAATCCTCAGCAATGTCATTTTAGTGACTATACACACTTAAGGTAAGCCTGGAATGCCTTCTCTTATCTTTGTCAGAAGCCCTTAAACTTTAATGGGATGGCATTGTTGCTCTCAGTTAGATTTGTTATTTGTGCTCCACACAGTCTGCAAGTGGTGAAACCTTGATGGAAGAAACAGACTAAAACTGGTATAAGGAGGGACAAGCCTGCAATTTTCTGTCACTTAGGGATCCTCAAAGGAGGCAGAGAGAAAGTAAGACAACAGCAATGAGAAATCTTCAGACAAGATATTTACACCAAAGTGAAGAAAACTGAATGAATGATTCCATTAATTTACCTCACAGATACCAAAACAAGATAGAAAATATGAGAGTCAAGAATTCTCCTAGCAGCAAAACTTGACCATTTGTGGAAACCTTAGACCTTGGGGTGCTAGTATCATCAATATCTCTTCATAGGCATGAAACCTGTGGTAGAAGCCATGGAGTGAAGAGTTCAAGTCCTTAAGTTCGAAATGTCTTCAAATGACTTTGCCTAGACTGTTCTGACAGCTGAAAACTGACAATTGCATTAGAAAGAAATATAATAATTTGGTCTGATGGACACATGCTGGCAGCGCTAAGAAGGTGGAAACTGAACCACTTTTGCCATGGCGTCAGAGTAACAGACCAGGCAGACACTTATCTGCAGGGAGCAATCAAAGGGGAAAAGGTTTCCCAAGGTTAAAAATAAATAAATAAACACATCAATCAATCAGTCATTGAGTATAAGGGGAAATTGCGAGCTAAATACCACTGAGTACTTATAAGTCAAAATCAGTGCTCCTAAATGGCACCTTAAGACTAAGTCAAGAGCAGGAAGATGAAGAAAGGTCTCAAAAATTCCCTCCTTAACCAGTTCAAGAGACTTGTGTTTACAGGGCATGCATTAATCTTGCTCAGTAGATAAACTGATTTGATTTGCATTAAAGTCCAATGTAAATACATCATAAGACAAATGTGAATTCTAAACAAAGCAAAGACAAGAGAGAGAAGCTCGTGGCACTTGAATTGCTAGAGGAATATTACAGGAGATTAAGTCTTTTTTTTAAAGCTTAAGGAATAGGAAAACTTAGATTGGTTTTGACTCTGTCTTCGTTTCACCCTCACCCAGTGCTGACGTTTGTGGTGTAGAATTGATTCAGCTCAGGCAAGTCCTGTGCAAGTGTGCAGGAACAGCACAGCTTTGATCTCGGTCTCTGTCCAGAACCTAGAAGTGGGGAGGGAGTGTGTGTGGGTACACTGGCAGCTTCTCCAAAACTCAGTGCTTAGGGTAAAGTGACACGATGCCTGTTTTCCTCTTACTAGGCAGTCAAAGGGGATAAAGGCAGAGGAGATTACTGCTTATGAAGCAAATGTACATAAACTGGTGAAACAGAGAATTTAATTGGGATGGATACATATGTATATGCATTAAAAAAAAAGTTTGTTACTTTGTAGCTGGATCACTGCTAGAAGGTTTCTCAACTTCTTGGGGGCAGGGGAAGTAAAAAGCATTTTAGAAATGATGAAACCCACTGTTTTCAAGTAAAGTATTTCCCCAGGACCTGCTACTCCTTCGTGAAATGGATACTGTCTGTGTTTTGGGAACACAAGTTTGTGGAACACAGGAGGTTTCAAAAGAAATCCTTCAGTCTTGGAAAAATGGCATTTTGGACCTGCTTGGCTTTGGGCATCTTGCCGCAAAGTCCCTGTAAGTGCTGTGCTGCATCCTCTGGGAAGTACTGCTTCACCCCTCTGCTGAGGCATGGTTTCACTTGCCACTAGCTGGCCTTCATCCTGCAAAAGTAATTGCAGGTAATTTATAATGAATTCTGCATAGCTGCATGATAATGAACCTGATTTTTGTATCAAAATGACAATAATGGGCATTTTTGCTGCAGTATATAGTAGAAAACAACGGAAAAAGCTGGAACTGCAGTGAACTGTCACTGTGATAGAATTGGTTTATAACAGTAGCTGGGTATAACTGAAAACTGGATTTTTCTTTAACTGCTCCCTTTCAAAGAAGTGTTTTTTTGGTCAGAAATGTGCTAGCATGCTATAAAGCTGAATGCAAGAATGACTGGAACAGTTACGACAAATGTGGTTACTTAATAGTAGCCCCAGTGGTTAAGAGCCACAAAGGGCATCATTGCCTTAGAAAAATTGGCATTATGATATTGTTAATCCTTCACTTGTAGACAGTGCAGCCTGACAGAAACCGCACTTGAGAAATCTGGACTCCATTTTTGGCTCTGTCCATGGCCTGCTGGTTATCTCTGTCTCATTTCTGCTTCCTTTACTCAAATAACGATTCCCATTTACTTTCACATACACAGAATTAAAGTGCTATGTCTTTAAAAAAATGAGGTCTGTTATACAGCATAGATGTTATTAGAGTATGCTTATTTTAATCAGACTCTGCTTCAATAATGTTTAGCTTATCTGAAATAAGCCCCTGGCCTCAGCCTGCTGCTAAGTGATTGGTTGCTTATATTGCAAAAGATCTTGGGCGCTGTCAGGGATCGGATGGTCCCCTCTTCCTGGGGTGGGAAGGTGGTGAGTTTAGGGATGGAAAAGGAGCAGCCCCTGTTGTGTTTCTCCCACAGTTTAGCAGGGTGGCAGCATTGCCAGCTCATGTTGCAGACACTGCTCTGACTTGGCCACTAACAATCTTCCTAGTAGAGATGTGTCTCCTTAACATTTCTGGCTTGTTTTGGATTTAGTCTGCATGTTCCAGAAGTGGCAGGTCAAAGTAAGGAAAGCATATGCCCTGAGCTATTTGGAGAATAACTATACCAGTTTAAGGACTCTTGATAAAGAAGTTGGTGTTTTCAGATGTTGTTTCAGTGAACTTCGGAGTGCTGCACTTCAGGTTCAGATCTGATCAGACTTCAGAGATTGTGTTAGCGCATCTGCATGACTCCACAGACTGGACATAATGTCTTGACCTTGTTCTAGGGCAGCTGATCCAAAGCAGTATCTTGCAGTCCTACATGGGAAGTGGTAAGTCATCAGCGGTCTGACAACCAGCTGCTGACTGTGGCTATTGTCTGCCCATGGCTGCCAGCCCTAGAGCTTGTCTCTGCCTCAAGTGAGTCCTTGCCGTGGGTGGCCCAGCAGCTGCATGGTAATCTTGGGAGGGAAGAGCGGTGAAATTGGACAACTTCCATAGCCTTTCAGAAGCTGGTGTTACACCCATCTTAGCACATTTAGAAATATGGCTCATATCCTCCTATGAGCATGCTGTTTCTGTTATGTATGTTTTAAAGAAGTATTTTTATTCTTTTCGGACTCTCTACATGAGAGAAATTCTGGAGATGATTTTTGTTCATTAGCTTTAGATTAGTAGCTCAAGCATGTGTAACTGAGCCAGAATCTCCTGCATCTTTTCTCATTTGATATTTCTTTCAAGTTCAAATAAATACACTCTTTAATTTAATCTCAGCATGTGTGCAAGGCTGTCCCTGAAATAACTGTTATGCAATGATTTTAGCTTCTGCGTTAGTTGGCTGCAGCACAGAATACTTGGTATTTTATCATCTATTGTTAATAGCACACCATGAGCAAAGAGGTACGTTTCATAGGTCTGTTTTACAAAAACTAGGTAAGTGGCAGGAAACCCCTGAGAAGTCTAAGTTAGAAAAGGTGAATGAAAATAAAAAGTAAAATTCTTGCTGCAACCTTTATGTACTAATCATATTGATAGGATTGTATCAGAAAGTACAGCAGTGCTGTTCTGTCCATTACATTTATGATTGTGTCAGCATTTAGGCAATAAACCCATATTTTCTGGGCTTGCTATAAAAATACCCACTGAGCTGCAACTTGTTGCACATGTACGACATCTCAGCATACTAGAAATCTTACTAAAAATGAAAAAAAAATCTGTTAATCTCTTTAATATTATTAGAGAAGAATGAAGACTTTATGGTTTGGGTTGCATGTTGTCATGCTTACTAGCAGACAGAATCAGCTGAGTTGAGTTATCCATGGCTGACATGCTGACCTGATGTGCAGGTATTTGTTGTCATCCTGGCCCTGGAATAAGGTGCCTGAAAAGCTGAATGATAAAAAGCGTGGCAAACTAAAGCTCTTAATTGTTAAACTAGCCTTCATGACAATAGTTTGAAAAGATTTGTCTCTCTAATGTTCAAAATGTATGGAGAAATGGAGGAAATATTTTTTTTTTTTTTTTTGCCATTCAGCATACGTTTACAGATGAGTACTTTGGAAGATTCTGGATTGCAACAAGTAAGACTAACAAGATGACAAGTAGCAGACTAATGTATTGGATCAAGTGTGTACTGATTGCTTTGGATGGGGATGATTTGTAATTCAGCCCATTGGTAGTAAAGTGCAGAACTGTGCAAAAGCTGGAATTTCCATTCTGCCGAAAACTGGGATATTTCAGCACTTTTTTTTCTTCCTAAATCTTATCAAGTAGTTAAAACATTTGAAAGCTGGATTTTGGAAAAGTTAATTTATTGACTTCTTTGGCTTTGCTTATGGCTAAATTAGAGCTACTTCAGCCAAGCTGCCGCCTCTGTTAGCAGCCATATGGGTGAACTTGATCACTGCTTGCTAACACATCCCATCTCCCATGATACAGACTGATGGCTTGGCAAGGAAAAAAAATACTGTGTGAAGTTTTTGGTGAACTCCAGGAATATCCTGACTGTGAGAAAACTTGCTGTAGGGAAAAGGAAAAGGAGAGAGAGAAAGCACTGAGGTTTGCTCAGGAGCTCATCCTGTGGGTCAGATAGCGGAATGGGGCCATTCCACCCGGCAGCTTTTGAGAAACAGCTGTTCACAGTTAAACTAACTCAAAGCAAAACTTATTCATGTCATCCCACCAAGCAGGAAAAATTTGATTTGATTCAAGCTACTTGAAACAAGATATTTTGGTCTTGAATTCCCATAAAACTGCACATGAACAAAACTAATATTTTCCTGAAACTGTATTTTTTATGTTGGAATCAATTCTGTAGTTGCAGCAAAATTAAATAACATAGTCTTGGTACAGGATTGCTTTTCTCCTTGTCATCTCCTCCTGTGTGTTAGTTCTCCAGGTGTTTTACTCTTACATCCAAATGTTTAAAGATAATTTAATTAGCAGCAAGGGCTTCTGTCTAGGAAAATCCCATGCAATTTTATTAAGGGGAAAAATGGAAAGGGATAAAGATCAGGACCATCGTTTTTAATTCAGTATCACTCTCTCCAGTGTCTCATTATCCTCCTTGTAAATGATTCACAGCCAATAATTGTCTGTGAAGAACAAATGACTCCCCTATTCCCAAATCTCCCACACTTATCCTTGAGCTACCTGTATTTTGGATTAAGACTTTCCCCTACAAAGTCTGCACAAATGTCTCTTTCCCCTTGACTGTTACCAGGCAGAAAAGGAAGTCTGGCTTGGAAATGGTTAGCAGGCTGGTGTTGGGGATGGCTGTACTCGCCTGGCTCTGTCAGCAGGTTGCTCTGTAGTCCTGGGTAACTTCTCTTGTGCCTCAGACCTCATCAGCAAGGTGTCACGAGGGGAGCTTGTTCCCCATGCAAATGCCCTGCCTGGGAGCGTCTTGTGATGGGGTTGCAAGTTGGGAAGGTTGCCCTTGCTCCAGGAACGGTATTTGTAAGGTGAAGCAGCTGAGGATGTTACCTCTGCTGCTTTCCTCAAGCTGTTGTTTGTCAGGGTTTGTGCTCAGCAAGTCCTCGACAAGCCGCAAAGATTAACCTGGGGGCAGATGCCAAAGCACAGTGACCATCATGGCTAGTTGTCTTCTGCTTTCACACCTGGGAAAATCAAACCACAGTGTGAGCTCTTAAACGCAGCCAGGAGAGAGAGGGTGTGCTTGACACTTCTCTCCCATGCAGGGATACTGGGGAAAATCCCTCACTTGGCATCTTGATAAAGGCTTTTTTTGGAAGTGTGAAGGAACCTTCCTCTGCCTTCTGCTCAATCCTGGCTTGTCTGGTCCTCTCCTGGCCCATGGATGCCTGAAATAAATCCTGCTACTTAATACTTAAATTCAGACATTGTGGGCCAATTTGCTGTGCCCTGGCTGAGTGAGAATTGATGAATGTGTGGAGTGCAAGAACAGATGTGAACCCTTCCCTAAATCCAACCACAAGACTTTTAATGAAGAGCCTCCTACAGTCTGTGCCAGGGCTATTTGTGTCCCACTTGTTACAAATCACTACAGGCATGAGCTGCTGCTCATAGCTCACCTGACACAGCTTTTCTGGTGGGTGAATGCTTGAATGAGGATGATGTGAGTATGTCTCCAGTTGCTTCAGCAAGACACTATAAGTAATCTGGTGGTGCGAGGAGCTGCCTGCTCTTCAAATAGCGCTGTAAAGTGTTAGGTGGGGAGAAGGGAGCTCTAGCCACCCTACAGTGCAACTGTGCTACCTTAAGGCTCAGCCAGTGCTTTCTGGTCCCCTCACATGCTTCTGCCCTCTGTGATGGGTTTGCATGATAAATTGCACATCATAAGTATTTGTCCCAGTTTACCATCTCACTGAAAACTGTTTCTTGTGTGTTCTCTTTCCTACATGGATACCAGTTCCTCCTCATCCTAACACTCATTACATGCAACTTTTAGTCTCTTCTCATGAGAAACTGTTTCCTTTCTTGTTCAGGGACCCTGATTTTTACCCTACAGTTTTATCCCATATATATTTTATATTATAGATGTATTGTATTATATATATACACGTGTTTCTTTGGAAATACACTTTTCTCTGCTTCGGGCATGATGGTCTAAAACAGTGACCAGGGATGCTGCTGAGCTCAGAGTGGTCTTATATGACCCTGGGAGAGAAAGGAGTGCTGTGTTGGCTGCCGTTCTTTTGCCTTTCGAGTGCTGTGGCTGCAGTGCAGCTTTGGATGCTCTGCTCTTTCCATGTATGGGTGCTGAAATGCATAATTCATGATGCATGAAGGTAGGCCTTCAGAGCACTTATTTACAGACTTCTTTGTTCCTGTGCAAATTTGAGGTTACAGTTGAAGAGCAAGGTAGGAGAAGTGGTAATGATATTCTTTAGAGGTGGAAGAATCTAAGATGTCCATAAAAAGCTTTAAGAACTCCTGCAGGCCTCCTGGAATAGGAAGGCAAATTACTGCCTCAGTCAAATGCCTAGGCTGCTAGATAACTCTTTGTTGAACAGGCAAGTCTAAGTGAACTGATACTGTCTTGGATATACGGTGGGGATTTTCCCTCTTAAAACATTGCCATTCTGCTAAACTGTTCAGTCTCCTTCTTCCTTTTGCTCAAGAGCATGTGGTATTCTTTCTTTAATGGAAGTTGAAATGAATTTATATGAAGTATGTTTCCTTATAGCTAGGAAACACACTCAAATTATCTTAAATTTTGTGATACCAGCTTGTCATTTCTCTCAGCTGTATTTGTGGCATGTTATCATGCCGTCTTCCTTAGTCTGCTTTTGCAGCCCTGGCAGTAGGTCTCTGTGTGTTGACTTTGAGTGCTGCCTTGTCCCACAGCAAGGTAGGATGTAGAGAGATGCTTGCCAAGTTCTTCAGCCATCTCTCTTAATTATAGAGCCATGCTCTACCATAGGGCTATGTTGTAACCCAGCCACTTTGAGGTCTCCTGTTGTGAATGAAGTTTGGCAGCAGTTGCGCTGCTGCCTTTTAAAATCTTTGGCAAAGCCAATAGCCTTCATTTTGTGATGGCTGTGATATAAACATCACCTCTTTTTCTTTTCTTGTTAAAGAGGGGGATGTATAAAGGCTCTGTGTTCAGAGGTAGACTAGGAACGAGTTTGACTTCATCTCTGTAACGACTTGCAAATTAACACTATGGAATTGGTAACAATCCCCAAAATCACGCTTAAGATAATGTTCCTGTGTACTGATTACAGAGGTTCTCAAGAAAGGTGTGTGTGAAGCAAGAAAGTCTCCACTGAAAGCTTTAGTCTGCAAGTAAGAAACGCTTTTCAAATCAAACCTATCTTTCCAAATGGATATATGGTTGCTGCAGTGTGTGGGCTTCAGTGTTTTGTATTTAGTATAAGCCAGTCACCCGTACAGAGTTATCTCCCTCTCTCAGGACAGTAAATTAAAAAGTTTCAATTACAACTCCAGTTCTTTCCAACAGGAGCAGTAAATGTATTTTAAGTTGGTCTATGATAGTCATGCTTAGCTCACTGAATTTCTCAATGGCTTAATTTGTTTTACTTGGAGACCCTCAAAGAGTTATTTCAATGGCCTTGGGGAAATACATTCACTTGGAAACTCTATGTGATAAAATAAGGAATAAAGTTGTAGCAGAGAAATTCGCGTACTTCAGATGCATCTGCAAATAAACAAGTGTTATCCATGAGTTACACATCTGACTGTGGAACCAGGAAACTGCTGTGATAGGGAAGCTGCTTTGGTGTCTCAGCAGTCTGTCGGACGCCAAAACAGGTAGGTTCGGGATGACCCATGCCTTGTCTTGGCTGTTGCTAATCCTCTGGTTGTGGTGAGTCTCTGCCTGGATCCCATACTGCCTCTGGACAGTATTGCCTGTTGACTAAAACCTCATCAGTACACTTCACTTAGTTCTGTTAACACGCCACTCAAAACATGCAGTGAAGATGAGGTCCAGGAGCAGAATGACCTTAATTATCAGATGAAAGGTGTAGCAGTGCTAAGGTCTTCCTGGCTTTCAACTGAAATAATCTTAAAGGCAAAAATTTGCATCCTATAATTACTGACCCAAAATGTAATTTCCATAATTGGTGATGCGGCTTGCTCTTCAAGATGATTTCTGCCAACTGCATCTCTCTGGGCACTCATCCATGTCACCTCCCACCCTCCGGCACCAGCTTTGGTACGCCAGGATCTCCCTGCAGCATCTCCCTGCAGCTGCGGGACCCTCATTTCAAAGGCAGCTCAGAAAAAAAGCGTGGCAGTAGCCTTGGGCTTTGCGCTCACTGACACACCTTTTGTTTCTGCCGTTTACCCAGTGTGTGGTTTCTAATTTCAAATGTCTTAGATGCAAAATTAAGCAGGAACCTTCATTTTTAAAAAGAAATGCAAACTTTATTGGACAACAATAAAAAGCTGTTGCTAACTGATTTATTAGAGAGCATTAAAAATACTGGAAATAATTTTTATATGTCAATAATATTTCTATATAATCAGATTGTGATTATAGAGTGATCACACTTGTTAAATGTGGTGAGTTTTAATTGTGCCTCACAAAGTATTATTTCATTTTATTATAGGAGTTGGCCTGAAAATACAAGTTGTAATCTGTAGACATTTGGAGCTAGGTATTGCATTAATAGCAACATCCTAACAATGAACGTTTCATGTGTAAGTGGACGCAACCTAAAAACCATATGCATTAATAGAATCACCTTTGACGTTGTGAGGTCAAGCACCAAAAAATCTGAAAAATGCTGCAGCTAAACCATTTGTGTAAATTACATTTTCCCTTTTTTAGGCAGATGGGAGCAAGCAGGTAAATAGGAGGAAACTACCTGAGACAGTGTTTAAGGTTGTAGTGGCTTCCACAGTTGTCAGAGAATCTGTGATTTGTTTGGTGTATAATGCACTGAGCAGTTAACAGAGGAAGGAAGAATGTGTGTTCAGCAAGGCTGTCATTTAATTTTGAAGTAACGTGTTTGCGATGTTTATTGCAGGAAGGAAGGGTGGACACTGAGCGAGAAGATGCAGGAAGAGGGGTGTGTGTAAGTGCATAGCCAGGTGGATGCTGCACAAGGAAATGTCCTCCTGGCTGGCCTTTGCTGCTGAGTTCCTCAACAATGGTGAGTTTAGCTGCTCAACCCAGCTTTCTCGTAAGCCTTTTGCCACTCTCACTTTCCGGACATTTGTAGTTGTTGCATAAATCAGGGCCATGTTTGCTTTAAAAATATAAAGGCTTTAATGATGGGGATAGATAGGGCAAATGATTGTAGGTGCCCCAGATTATCCCCATTCTTGAGACTGCTGCTGCAAATGTAGAATAAATTTGAGGAGCAGTTGGAACAGAAAGCTTGAGTGCAATTGGCATGGAATATATTTGTACAGTTTAGGAACAGCTGCAGTACTTAAGATACTGCCTTCCTTTCCCTCATTTCCTTGTCAGCTTCTTATTTTCCATATGCTGAAAGCTGTGTCATCTCATCCTAGTGGAATGGATCATGCAGTGATCTCTTCTGCTTCATTGCTAAGTCAGCTAGGTCAAATTAAACAGCCTTGAGGTTAAACAGCCATGAATTAAACCAGATGACTTTCTATTGAAGCTAGTGAAGAGTAGTTGCATTAAGGAGTACTTTCTGCAAAAATTACGTTGGATGATTATCTTAAGTCCTACCATGAAAAGTACCCAGAAGAAACTAAGACTTCTAGAGCAGGATTGAAATTGTACAGAATTAATAAACAAAGTAAACCAGAAAATTGACTAGGTGCTCATTAGCTGAATCTGGTTTAACCTATGTAAAGGATGAAGTAGATTTTCACGAAAATCGCAATGGCTCAACTATGTCTGTCAAGACTGTATCATAAATCACCTGTGCTAGAGGACAAAACTACTGTTAGGCGTGTAAGCTTGATCCTGGTCATTCGTAAAGTGTTTTGCTTTGCACCTTTACGTTCTTTTGAAACAGCTGATATGCTGCATCAAAAAGTTGCTAGTTTTTATGAAAGTGGCATTAAAATTTCAGGCTTTCAGTCTTAAACAAATCTAATCTATAACTGGTGTGGAGAGCAGGATGTCCCTCATCTCCCATTACTAATACAGTCTCTGAATGCATCTGGTACAAAGTACTGCCAGGGACATGATTTTAGGCTTCAGTCTAGCCAAGGCTGGAAAATTTTTAAAGCCCTGTTTCTTGTAGGGCTCTGAGGTAAAGACTGTTCTTTTCCAGTGAAAACACTGTGGTGCCCTGGCACCACCTTTCTTGTTGCTGAAATTGGACAAACCATTCACAAATGTGAAAGTTAGCAAATGCGGCTGGAAGGAGGATCTGGGAGACTACAGGCCTGTCAGTCTGACCTTGGTGCCAGGGGAGGGTACAGGGCAGATCATCTTGAGTGCCATCACGCAGCCCGTACTGGACAACCAGGTGATCAGGCCCAGTCTGCATGGGTTTATGAAAGGCAGGGCCTGCTTGACTAGCCTGATCTCCTTCTAGGACAAGGTGACCCGCTTAGCGGATGAGGCAAAAGCTGTGGATGTTGTCTGCCTAGACTTTACTAAAGCCTTTGACACCGTTTTCCACAGCGTTCTCCTGGAGAAACTGGCTGCTTGTGGCTTGGACGGGTGTACTCTTTTCTGGGTAAAAAACTGGCAGGATGGCCAGGCCCAAAGAGTAGTGGTGAATGGAGTTAAATCCAGTTGGTGGCTGGTCACAAGTTGGTGTTTCCCAGGGCTTGGTATTGGGGCCAGTTCTCTTTAATATCTTTGTAAATCATCTGGATGAGGGGATCGAGTGCACCCTCAGTAAGTTTAAAGATAACACCAAGTTAGGCAGGAGTGTTGACCTGCTTGAGAGTAAGATGGCTCTACAGAGGGATCTGGACAGGCTGGATCGATGGGCTGAGGCCCATTTGTTTGAAGTTCAAGTGCCAGGTCCTGCACTTGGGTGACAACAACCCAGTGCAGCGCTACAGGCTGGGGGAAGAGTGGCTGGAAAGCTGCCCAGCAGAAAAGGACCTGGGGGTGTTGGTCAACACCCAGCTGAATATGAGGCAGCAGTGTGCCCAGGTGGCCAAGAAGGCCAATACCACCCTGGCTTGTATGAGGAATAGTGTGGCCAGCAGGACTAGGGAAGTGATTGTCCCCCTGTACTCAGCACTGATGAGGTTGCATCTCAAGTACTGTTTTCACTTTTGGGCCCTTCACTACAAGAAAGACATTGAGGTGCTGGAGCGTGTCCAGAGAAGGGCAACGAAGCTGGTGAGGGGTCTGGGGAACAAGTCTGATGAGGAGTGGCTGAGGGAACTGGGGTTGTTTAGTCTGGAGAAAAGGAGGCTGAGGGGAGAGCTTATTGCTCTCTACAGCTCCCTGAAAGGAGATTGTAGCCAGGTGGGGGTTGGTCTCTTCTCATAAATAATAAGCCATAGGACAAGGGGAAATGGTCTCAGGTTGCACCAGGGGAGGTTTAGATTGGATATTAGGAAAAATTTCTGCACCAAAAGGGTTGTCAAGCACTGGAACAGGCTGCCCAGGGAAGTGGTTGAGTAATACCTCACTGGAGGTATTCAAAAGACGTGTAGATGTGGTGCTGAGGAGCATGGTTTAGTGGTGGACTTCACAGTGGTAGGTTAATAGTTGGACTTGGTGATCTTAAAGGTGTCTTCCAATCTAAACAATTCTATGATTCTGTGATTTTATCCACAAAGGCAGTCAGGCAGTAATCAACTCTTGTTATCAAATTCAGCAGGAGGATCAAAGCTTAAACCAGTATAGGCATTCCCTGCTTCTGCAGAGCAATGGTGTCTAGACTGAGCTTGAACTGTGGTGGAAGCCTGCAAAACTGCTGGAAACACTGTATATAAAGGGAGATTTTAATTCTGCTATTCTCTGTTTCGGCAGCTATTTTTTACGTTGTACCACAGGAGAGAGACCTCTGTGCAAGAAGCATTTGAATGCATTGGAAAACAGATCAAAGCACGTTTCTGTTGCGAAGAAAAATGAAAACATGCATTTTAAAAGCCCTTTTTGTTGGATAGCACTGTCCATGATGCCCCAGTACAATGTTAGAGGGACAATTTTGTGTACAGCTCCTAAACTGAGTATGGGCAAGGGAGTTGTGGGTGTTGCAACCAGAGACACTTTGATGGCAAGTTTTTCATCATGTCCTGGAGCATGAAGCTCATTTCTTTCCGTTGTCCTCCTCTTCCTCCCCTTCCTGCCCCTTGCCACCACCCCCTCCTGCCAATTTTTGTTGTTATTTTAAAATTAAATCTCAGCTCTCCTGTGGGTGTTAGTAAGGTTCAAATAAATTATGTTCGTATTTTTAGCAAGTACGATCTCCCCAAACTCAGCTAAATTTAAGCCAAGTTCTAGTGCAAATAGGTGTAATGCACAGATTTCAGTGATTTTGCAGTGGGTGCATAAAGGCGTGGCACAAATGTTGGTAATTTACTGGCAATGTTCAAGAACTCTCTTGGAGCATGGCAGCCCTACCAGGTCTCCTATGGCTGGCAGCTTAGCTCATTTTTACTTGCTGTCACACAGGGAATTAGATAGTCACTAAAGTAAAGTGCGTTTGTTCCCTCATTAAACAGTAGTAATGTACTCAGGTATGAAAATCACTTTTAAGCCAGTAACAAGAAAACCCTTTTAGCATTTCTGATGTATTTGCATTTGAAAAATAGTTATTCTGATAAAGCAATGTGAAACTGTGTTTTGGACAGCTTTTTATAACCTTTCCAAATGGGTACACATCAAATACATCAAAATGAAAAAAAAAAGAATGTATGATTTCTTGTCTGTTACAATTTTCAGTCATTTATCTCTTTCTCTCATTACTAGGATGTTGCATGTGAAGTATTTGGCCATTTTGTATTTTGGGTTTGGGAAGGTTTTATTGTGGAGATGAGATTTCCTGCTGTGGTTACTGCTATATGCACAAAGACATGTGAATTTATACTTGGCTCCATTCCTGTGGCTAGAATAAATCGAAATGGGAGGGAGAACTCTCACTGTGCCAGTCAAACAATAGAAAGATGTGAGGAGGGAAAATGAAGTTTAAGCAAGTTGGAGAGCCCAAGGCAAAAGAAGTTCCCTCTGCTTTTTGCAGGGGAGAAGGAGCTTTCCTTGGATCTCTGCTTAACTGTGGTGGTGTTGTGCAATAGTGCTGTGCTTATCCTAATCAAATGGCATTCACACACAACCCCCCTCTGTCACTATGCATTTTTAAAAACTGTCTAATCAAAGCAACTTTTGTGAATAAGTTACCTTTGTTAGAAATTTATTTACATCTTCTTGGTTCAGTTGAGTTCGGTGTGCTGGAAAAAGTAAACCCCTACTTTATATTTTTCAGACACCTTTTTTTTTTAATGTATTTTTTTCCACCTCGGCTGTGAGTGTTGTTTAGCTTACCGTAAGGCCTGTGTGACCTGACAGGGTTTGCGCTGAAGTAAACCTACTGAAATCAAAGCTCCCTGTAGTCAACAGGGGGTTGGTCCTTTGTGGGCAATGCTGGGGGAACCTGACTCCGTGGGTTGTGGGTGTCCTGGTGTGGGGTTGTGGGGGGGGGTTTGGAGAGCTTCAGTGTGAGCTGAAGTATAACAGCCCAGGAGACCGTGGCTTATCCAATTGTAACAGCCCCCAGTAGAGATGCAACGTACGCTCACTCTCTCCCTTGTGATCTTTTTCTTTAGTGTCACGACAGGTAAGCTAACCAACATCAAAGACTCATTTCAGTTATGCTCTGATTTATATTTCTCATTAACCAGCTCTTAGGAATATTACACCTGCTACAAAGGCTTCTTTTATGTATGAAATAATTGTGTCAGGGTTTTTTAATGATTTTTTTTCATTCAAGATAAATAAAGGAAGTCTAGTTAATTGAACTTGAAGCTTTCCATAGCTTTTCTGTTCAAAGAGAGTAACCCTAGCCAACATTGGAATAGCCAGCAATCCAGTGTGCAAAGTGACCCATGGGAAGGTAAGACCAGCGGGTCGAAATCCTGCTGTTTATCGGAGTGCAGACTTGAACCTGCTTTCCTGTATTTCAGAAAACAGACCCAGCCTACAGGCTATTTCTCTTTCTCTGCAGAAGATCTGTGTATAAACAAATATGTGGATATTTTTACATAATGGAACAGTTCCAGTTGGAAAGATGGATGAAGCAGAATGTCTGAATTTTTGCAAATAAACGTCCCGACAGAGGTTTGTTGGAGGCAGTTAATCTGTGTGTTAAAACCAGCCTCTATTATGGGCACCTCCTTCTTTGAAGTTGGAAGATGGAGTGTCCTCCCCCTGCCCACTCTGATTTGGACTCAGAAAGACCTGCCCTCACACTTCATGGCTCCTGTTTCCAGGCAAAGGGTGGTTAGCTTATATGTGGCTGGATAAGAATAATTCCAAAATTTTGCCTTGATGCAAAATTTTTGAAATATTAAAAAAGAGAAATTCCAAAGACTGGATAATTGTTTTGTTCCAAGTGCCACCAGGAGGTGCAGTGTACATGACACACTAGAGATACGTAATAGTCTTTATGCTCTAATGTTCTGTGTGCATCACCCAAGTATCACTTGTCCAGGAGAAGAAGTAATTTGGGGTGTATGTGCCACTGTGACTTCGGTTGATGCCTGGGCTGTATTAGGAATGTTTCGGGGCTATGTATTTAATGAAGACTGGTGAAATGTTCAGAAGTACCTCAGCTCCTAAGCTGGGGTGATGGGGAGTGGTTTATTCTTTCAATTGTTTGCTCCCCAGCTGGATCTGAAGTAACCAAGGCAGATGCTTATGCTGACCCCAAAGACTAGTGTGAGAAGGGACAGTGGTGACAGGCCTTGACATGTAGGGCTGGGGGATTGTAGGTGTTCCATTTGCGAGAATTGTGACAGCAGATGTCTAGAGCGACTGTGGAAGGCTTTGCTTCTGGTGCCCAGCAGTGACCTCAGTGGGCTGCAGTTTCTGGGTTGAAGGGTTAATTCCGCCTGGGCTTAGCTCCCAAGCTCTTCTGCCCTCTCCCAGGCCGGCTGCAGGTAACAGACTTTCAAACTTAATCTTTACCTCCCCTTTTCTCTTGGCTTGTTACAAAGAAAAGCTCCTCAAGCTTGGGTTCTCCTCCTAAACCAGTCTTAGGCAGCATGTTTTCTACCTTTATTAGTCTCATTTAAATTAAAAAAAGATTACTCGTGGCAGTGAGCACAGCCTACAGTAAACAGCTTTTGCTTAAATGCTTTGCTGAACAAGAAGTGACGTAATTATTTGCTTATAGAGAAACATGCATGTGTGCTCTATTGAATCACTCCTTGTGCTGGTGATGGGTGCAGGTTTATGCCCTTAGTTGCTTCTGTGAATACTGATAAAATAGGAAAGTATGCACCAGAAACAAAATTCCTATGTGTTTTTTTTTTTATAAAATTTGTTGTATGACTGGAGAAAAAAAAACAGGCAAAAGGCTTTTTAGGAATTACTGCTTTATCCTTTTTATGAAAGGATGGATTAAAGCATTCAAATTAAAAATCATTAAAGATTAATAAAGAAGAGAGGCAACAGGAATAATTTTAATTTCCTTCGTTACCATATATAATGATAGCCTTAGGGTAGAATAAGAAAAATTTGGAATGTATGAATAGAAATGTATCCATTAGGACTATACTATTTTTGCTTCCCTTGACATGAATACATAGCTAACAAAAATACTGTTACAATACCAAATGCTCACTCTGTAAATAATTTAACTATTAGCTATCATAACGTACAAACCATAACATGGCTGTTGGGGGGGTTCTCTTTCCTCAATGTGCAGAAGAGTTCTAGCTACTTGAACATCATATTCATTTTAATCTTAAGCACCTGTACCAAATCCATCCCTGTAATGATATCAGGAATGGATTTGGCTTCCTGACATGATGCCAGCATAGCCCAGCACTTTTGTATCTGCATAAACAAAGGTGAAACTAACCGGAGTTCAGCAGAGCGTGGTTTGGGGGGCGAGAGTAAGCTCTGCAGCAGAGAAGCTCCTGTTAGAAGATCCTGTACCAGGGTAGGGTAAGAGCATGCTTTGCAGTGCCTTTGTATGGCTGCATTTTGCTGCATAGAGAAGAGTGCAGTTAAGACCTGGCGAAGGAAGGAGAAGCAGATCCAAATGACTGCTATCTCTGTCTTTAATGAAATCCACTGGGCAGGTGGAAAGTAATGCTGTGGTGGTGGTGGTGATGAATAGTTAGTACACCAAGCTCTCTCTTCCCTGGCAGCTGTCTCTGTTTTGGTAGATTAAAGTCCATTTGGTTTTGTGCATATTTACAGTGAAAATTCAGTTTTTCTTGATGTAGGTCTTGTACTCCGTTTGCTCGAAAGGTGCTTATTTCCAGTAGGTAATTGTATGATTCAAAGTCATTAGCATTTATGATGCTGAGTAGCTGTAATGCTCTCAGGTCCATGCTCATGACTGTTTGTACATGTATTTCCTAGCCTGTGTCGTAATATATCCGGGTTTATGATTGCTAATGAACGCAGAAGGCCAATTTGCAAAGCAGAGCAGATGGACACATAATCGGTCTAATGACTTAATGTCACAAATGAGATGACCTTGCAGTTACCTATTATTCACTTCTGTCAAGACTGTTTCTGAAACCTTAATACAGACTCTTAAGGCTGCTGCTTCCCTACTTACAGCAAACGCTACAGCTTTACCATCCTAGTCACACGGCTGCGTGCCCAAGTAGCTAGTTGTACCAAGAGGATGATGGGTGTTGCCTAAGAAACCTACTGCTGCATTAGGCCTAGCTGCTCTTTTGTATTATCACTGTGCTACACAAATGATCATTTTTTTTCTTGAAATTTAAAAATCTTTCCTGAATACCTTGCTGTCACGTAGTCTCTTTGACGTGCGTGCCGTGTGTTCTTGCATTTGTTCTTTAGTTCAGTACCTTTACTCCTACTCCTTCTCCTCCTCCAATACGTGTCACACCTTGTTGTGTGACCTTATTCACAAAAATCATCTTTGTCTTTTCTCTTTCCCCTGTAAGATAGAAAACCATTTAGACCTGTGACTGTGTCCTCATTAAATCAGTAGGACTTGGAGAGATGTTTAGTTTTTATGTTGTGGTGGAGTAATTCGAAAAGTTTGGGGCCCAGAAACCACCATGACCTTGCTCATTCCTTCTGAGCTACCCTATTTTTTGAATTTTTATCGTACAAAGTATCTCATTATTAAAAAAAAAGGGGGGGGGGCAAGGGGGTGTCCACCACAGTTAATGTTGTATAGCTTTTCAAAAAAAGCATACTCAGATGTACCTTTTGGTTTGTGGGACAAGACAGGTCTCAGTTCTTGTTGTGCTTTCCAATGGACTTGTAAGCATGTACTGAAGTGCCTCTCTCCTTCTGGCCTGAGTAGTGATTCTCGATGTTTTTAAAAATGAATAGGTTTTCCAGCTGATCATCTCAGACCTATGAGCTTGTGCCATTTCTGTACTGCAAAAACTTTCCTATTTTCCCTGTTGAAGAGAGTCAGTCATCACAAGAAGTAATTGCTCATTAGTGCAGAGGAGAGGGGGGTAATAACGTGGCATCAATTATTTAATGTGCTGCTGATCTATTAAAATTGTCCTTAGTAGGTGCATTACTGAAAGAAAAGACACGAGGCACTTAAATTCCTTTCTAGGTCTCTATTTTATCTTTGCAGTTTTTCAGAAAGTTATAAATTAGGTTGTTAACTAACTGATTTATGGGATATGCTTATTGTGCCAGTAATTTTCTGCATCAGTTGTAAATTACCTTCTTTTATTTTGCCATCTGCATAATTATATTTTACCCTTTTGCCTGTGTGCATAATTTGTTACCCTGACAACCTTTATCGTTCTAACGTTTTTGTGGGTTTTGTCAATTTTTCTCCTGTGAATATGATACTGAAAAAACAGATATAGACCCCAGCGATATGAAATTTTAAGTGACAGCACTATCTAAGGCTAAAATTAATTAACATGTCTCAATAAAATAAATGAAAAAATTGTTTTGTAACTGCACAAAACTACATGTAAAGTAGCCTTTTTATAAACTGGAGTTAATATGGAAAACTCAGGACTCATTGATTTTATTTTTTTTAATAGATTTACCCAGTTGAATTAGTTGGTCTTGTGGAAATGTGACATGTGGGCAACTGTAGTCATTGTTGCATTGGGTAGTTTTCTCATTGATTATCTCTTTTGAATATAAAGACATCCATGGGAATGTCTGTGGTACAGGTTGGTTTTACAAGATATGCCATAATTAAAGTATGGTAAAGGACATTAATTCATATTTACTTTAAGAAGCTATTTTCTGCGCAACTACTACATAGTCTACTGTAGGGATGGAAGGATAGAAATCTGTAGGTCTCTCTCTCTCTTTTTAGATACATCTATACATAGTGAGATAATAAACTGAAACAAAAGCCAAACCAAAAGTGTGTCTGTTTTCCAGTATCAGAGTAGATGATATAACTTTACTGGTATTAACTTTCAATTACAGGTAAGGGGCTTTATTTTTTTTTTACCTGATAAATGGTGTTCTACATCAGGCCTTGCCACATAAAAACTCCATTGATATGACGTAATGAAATAGGCAACAATAATATCTGAGGACAAAAATGAAAAGATGCTATATAAAACCTGATGCATTATGTAGAATTATTTTTTTTTAGCATCAAGATACACCACCTGGCTCAGAGAAAGAAAGACCGCATGTATGAGGAGAGAGACCTTAAATTCTACTTATAATTTTTATTTCTTAAATATGCTACATCTAAAGGAATTTAAAAATAACTTATTCTTGAAAATTTCATCTTCTCAGAGAGAACAATTTGATTTAGAACTCAATTCCTAAATATAAATATAGTTTGTCTTTTTGTAGAGGTTGTGCTGGTATGTAGTCATAAGGTGATTGGGTTTGTGGGGTTTTCTTCATTTTTTCTGATGGATGGATATTGAGCGGCTGGCTATTGCTGATTCTTTCTCAGTCAGTTATTTTAATAGGATTTTAGTTCAAACTTTCTATAAACTGGAGACGTAATGTCATTTCATGATCTTTCACGGAGACAAAGTTATACCAGCATCTTCAGAAGCAATCACATGTTTTCAGCTTTCCAATATACTGAAGAGGCTGCAAGCTTATTAGCCTCTGAGCTTTACAAAACGCTGAACTTCTGTTGGTTTCTTAATTTTGAAGCTCAGGTAGCTTTTTCCAAGCCAACGTTTACTAAGGGTGAGGTCACTTACTCACTCTGGCTGAAGTCAAATTCCAGTACCTCCCGATGGGCTTCGCCATGCCAAGGTGGTCGTTGCACCAAGGAACCGCCGCCAAATAGCTTTTCCCTACTTTCCTCCAGCTCCTGGGGATCTGCTGGGCCTGGAGTGGCAGCCGGTGCCCATTGCCTACTCAAGAGAGCTGGGTGCTGGAGCACTGGGAAGGGTGGAGACCACCAGTCCCTGCCTGTCCCCTCCTGTGGTCTGTTAGCTGAGGAAGAGCCAAGTCCTTCTTGGCTGTACCAGCAGATAGAGATATGTGTTCCTGTCTTTGTATGTGCATATGAAGCAGCTGCCAGAGAAAAAGCACCTAATCAGGTGTAGAAAGCCCTAAATATAATTTCATAAAAGAGAAGCATTAACATGTGTTTTGAAGTATGGTAGAAGGCATATTTGTGTACATAACAGACAGCTCAAACACTTCTGCTACTGCAGGTGGATTTACTGCATACTATGTTTTCCTGCACTTAGAAAGAAAGGCTCACTCACCAGTCTAAGATGAGAATGTGCAAGCCGTATTTCACTCCAAAGTTGTGATTTATTCACTAGGCAATAACTAATTTTCCAAATATTTAGCTGTTGTCACGGTAAAGATTAAAATATTGACTTTTTTAAATTGGGGTTTATAACTAAACACACTGCAGTTTCTACAGATTCATTCTTGTAAGTTCAGTAGATCAGTGATTTTGTTATGTTAATTCCAATGGTTTAACTAGTTTTGAGGGCAAACTTGTGGTTAGACCAACCTTTAGATTTCACTTAGATATTGTTTTGGTTCAGCATTTGCGTGGCTCTTCTTTGTTAAGTAGCGGTTTATGTTTAAGGGCTCATCTCTCGGTTTTGTTGCTTGTTTGGGTTTGGTATTGTTTGTGTAGTAATTGTAATAACAGGTCACCTTATGGCAGCTTGTTTCTTTTAGTCATCCATGTGGATCCCAAATGTCTAATCTGGATGGAAACCAGCTGGTCCATCTAAAACCTTGGCCAGTTACCTGTAGTTATCTTCATGGCAAGTTGTTCTTTATTCCTCTAAAACTTCCTTGGCCTTGGGCTTTTTAGCACTTTAAAATACTAAAACTGTTGTTATTTCACTCTCTCTTTTCTCTGAATGGGTGTCATTTGAAGTTTGTAAATGTTGCAAATTGACAGCTTGACATAATTTTTAGCAATTGTCCACAATGCATTTTGGAATCAACTTAGCACATTAGCAATTTGAAAAGTACTGGGTTTGGATATACACAGGTTGAGGGTGTGCACTTAGCTGGAGGGAAGGGCAGCATGAATTTTACCAATGTGCCATAAACTATATATAGCAGATCTATTTTTCTTTCCTTTGAGACCAGAACTCTATGAGCCTAGAGTTTATAATCTATTAATTGGATGTGAGAAAACCAAAAAACATGGAGCCTCTTCATTTTAATCTTAGTATTGATTTAATAATGAAAGATAAACCCATACTTTAAAAAGATCATACAGTATTAGTTTTTAGATCTTGTTTAATAAAGCTTCAGCTATTGCATAGTAAATGAAGAAGCAAAATTCCCTTAAGAAAATAACTTTGGGAGGCCGAACCTTAGAAATCTTGTCTGCTGGTGATTTTGGCAGGTAGTTGCAGCGATGTTCCCAGGATGTGAGAATTCACCTCCCAGAGCTGCAGTTGAAATAATTACAAAGTATCAAGAAAAAAACAGCAAACACAATTAACATGAAACAGCCTCATGCATTTCCTTCACCTCCTGAAAAGTTACCTTGAGTTGTCTTTTCTTGCATGAGTTTTATCTGGTTGGTTTTTATTATAATTTCACTGATCTGTGAGCTGACTGTTTTAGTGTCTGTCTTATTTAATAAGACTATACATCTGGGTAAAATGAATAGCAAACAGCACGGTTTGAAAGCCATATAGTTTTATTTGTCTACCCAAGAAGAAGAAATAAAACTCCTTCAGTTTAGAAAGTGTTTGAATTTGTTAGGTTTACTGTTTGGGGTAAATATGATAGATTTTTGTAACATTGAGATCTATGAGGGGTTTTTCCTAGAAAGGTGGTAACTTCACTTCTGAGGAACAGCTTGGTCTTCGTTACAAGGACCATGTGATTTCAACTTTAGTTTCCTAGTTCTATAAAAGACTGCATAGTGTTTCTTACCAGGTTTTTACTTATCCCACTGAATGTTCTTTTTAAAGAATGCACTCCATACACAAAGCAGTGCAGCTCTCCCCAAAAATAGGTGGGGAATTTTCTATTACTGTTGTATCTGCAATTATAAAATATAATGGAAAGTGGATGATCCTAAAAGCTTAGTTGTACTTTGTAATTTGATTACAAAGCTATGAAAAATGCTTGTTGCTTAATGGAAAGATGATGTGTGAGTACTGGATTTTCAAAGTAACCATTAAAGTGTTGGTGACTGGAAAAATTATGCAATGGAAAGATTTAAATGTATCTTGGCTTTAAACACTGTGGTAATGACTACAAGAGTGGATGAATGTTAAATGAGTAGACGTGGTGTGCCGTTTGAGGAGTACTTGCATTTGCAAGGTCCAAAACCAAGTGGAACTGACTGAGTTCATAACTGCATTTTGAGTAGAACCTGTAAATATAAAGTAAAGGAGATACTTCCTGAGAGAGCTCTTTATCAAGTCATCAATGTGTTTTTCATCCTGGTAGTTTCATGAGCTTCCATTGAGCTGTACTGTTTAAATATAATCCTGATGTGGGTGACAGGATCCTTTTTGAGTGAAGGTTTTGTACTCTTCAGAGAGTTTTTAAATGCACAGCTTACCATTTCCATTTAATGCCACAGCTTTGTAGATTTTAACACCAGCAAATTATTTTAAAAGAATACATGGTGCTTCACACACAAAATAATCACTAATGGTGATAGATAATAGGTTAAAGAGCCAGACCTTCAATTAAAAAAAGTACTGATGTGTACAAACTGGAGGTAGTTTCAGAAGCTGGTAAAGTTCTGGTGCCAATGGGCACCTCTTGGACAAACGTGCGTGTTTGCTTGTGGATAACATGGAAAGGACTCCTGCACCATGTTCTTCTCCAACATTAGAGTAAAACCTTTCTTTAAATATTGGCGATTTGGATATAGATAAATGAACTTGCAGGTTTGTGCAAGGAAGTGGAATACTGCCTTAAGTCGAGTGTGCTATAGCATAGGCCAAAGGAGAAGTAACAGCCACCAGAGGCTCAGCATCTGGCTAATGCAAGGCCAGTGGGCAGCTACCAAACCTGAATCATTAGAAAAAATCAATCCCTCTCTTCCTAAATGAATCTATTGAATTCCAATTAGCACATACGGTTTGATGACTACAGCATAACACTTCTTGCTTATGTTAGGCAAATTCTTTATTAGCATCTGTGTTCTTGTATGCAATAAAATAATGTAAAGCAGCTCTATTACAGCACTTGGGTGAGGTGTTCTACCTAGCCCCAAGGGAAGAGTGTCAGATGTATTATGGTAATTTGCACCAGTGAGCATACCTACACTGCCCAGATCCTCTCTGGTGTTAAGTAGGTGTCAATGTCTTTGTAGCGCCATGCTTTCTGCCCCGCAGTTTTAGCATGTTTTCTTGCCTGCATGTTACACAGCTACTGAGAAGTTGCTCACCTGTAAAGTGCTGACAGCATGGTCATCCCTGCTGCCAATTTTTAGGAATGGCCAAAGGGAACTTGGTGAGTGTGTTTACATGAACTTCTCAAGATCTGTCTGATTAGAGCTAAAATTGCCTCTTGATTTATTGGAGCTGATGGCCCTTAAGCAAAGACCATTAGTGTGCTGAAAGTCTCCCTTTTGACATAAGTAGGCTCTAGATCAGGCTTCATGTCATTAAACAGCTGTATTTCCTGGTTCTTGGAGATGAATGCACTGGATTCTTGCAATGATATTTGAATTAGGCATTATAAGCTTGATGTAGGAAGTAATGGGTGATATTCTGTAATTTAAGTTATACGGGAAATTGGAATAGAACATGATAATGGTTCCAGAGGGCCTCAATGGTTATTAGTCTTGTCATCCCTCTTCCCTCTGTCCCCTCCAGAGTCAGAAACTGGTGTGGAGGGACCACAATCCTGGGGACAAATCTCAATAACTTTGCCACCAGCTTGGTGAGTTCAAGCCTTCTGTGGTTTTGTGAAAGGTAGCTAACTGTTCCCTGTCAGCAATGTGCAGTTAGAAGTATTTTTATGGGGAAAAACAACAACAACAGCAACAAACTCTGAAGTCTTAAAGACTGATGTAAAAGAATTTGAAAAATGCTTAGATTAAAAAAACCAATGTAGTATACAAAATGATTACAAGAGGTTGCTGTAGCTATACAAATAAAAGAGTTTTCTCATAAAACGGAGCTGATAGTGAAGAAGTCTTTATGTATAAAAATTTATTTTTTCCCCAGAGGTCGAGGCAGATTATGCTTTCTCATGAATTTCATAGTCCTAAATACTAAATTTGAAGGAAAAAAAAAAAAGGAGACATTTCAGGTAACACTTGAACTGCATCGAACTACTTAGAAAGATGCCTGATTTTACTTCACTTATTTCTCAAAAAAACCCAAACATCTGATGGCCGAAGTGACTAAAGTCTAGAGTTGTGCTAAGGGATACTGTGTTGGGTTTTCAGTGACTGTCTTCTGTCCAACTGAAGGTTAAAGCTGCTCTGATCACTGGTCAGATTTATGCATGGTAGCAAAGGGAATGTCCAGGAGATCTCAACTGTCCTCAATTGCAGATGAGTGCACTATATGATTTCTCTTTAGCATTTATAAAATGTGTTGTATATATAAAATTACATCTCCTTAACATATTTACATCTCCTTAGCATTCTCAGGAGCATTCCCACTGTTGTGTGTGAGTGCTTTCCTGCAGTGCCTACCTAAGCAGTGGCACTGCTGCACAATCCCTTTGTAGATGGCTTTCCCTGAGCAGAGAGAAGAGGTTTTGGGGGTTTTGTGGTGTTTTGTTTCTTGGAGAGAGGAGGAAGAGAGTTGAGGAAAGAGTGTAGTAAATCCATTAGCTGCCTTTTCCCTTCGATGTGGTGTATCCTTCCATTTGTTCCTCTGCAGATTTATCCTGTGCAGTCTAGTCAATAGCAGAGAACAGGCAGAAACCAGAGAGAGATCTGACTGGCTTGCAAAACAGGAGCGCCGGCAATATATTTTTCAGATCCAAGTTATTTTTTATGTCCATCCTCATTTTTCGTGGTCTTAGCCTTAAAACAACTACATCTCAAAAAAGCTTAATCTTGTCAGTTAATTCGATGGTACAAATTCTAATCTTGCATTCCAAGCATGAATAACAAAGGCTGTAGTACAGAGAAAATTAGAGGTGAACTCGTTTTTTTTATTCTTGATTACAGAGTTCAGTGCTTGCTCTGCTCCCTTCTCTGAAAGAGCCCTGTAATCACCCTCTGCACTTCCTTTTTATGCTCTCCCACTACTCAATTAAGAACTCATTAAACTGCACACCTGCAGTGCTTTTACCCTGAACTATAGTTTTTAACCCCCTACTTCTACATAATTATAATACAGCCTGTGGATTGCTTGACTTCAGCCAAGTAAAAATGACAGTAAAACTTACCTACAAAAATAAAACTTCGGTATTGTTTAAAGCCAGTTCATAAACAAGAAGTGAAAGGTTTTTTTTGGTGAGTGCTGAGGACTAGAAATTATATTTACCATGACTTCCTGAGTAGATAGGACAGGGTAGAGCGCTAACAGATGAATAACTATATGCTCTCATTTGAATGGGGATGGTGGAGCAGAGACTTGGGGACCTGCTGTAATATTTATGTTGGATGTAACTCGCGAGATGGCACTGTTTCGTGATTTTTTTTTTTTTGGATGCCTCTTCTTGGTATATGAGCTTTTTAAGTCTTGGAGGAAATGTTTTGACACTGGTTTGGTTTGGAGGATCTGTTGCAAGTAGCATGAGTTTAGGGATTTTTCGTGGTGTTTTGGCAGAGGTTCCCTAAAGAGGGCACTGCCTGTATGCTGTTAGTGCTCAGCCGTGTTCAAAAGTAGTGTAAATATATAGGATTCACTGGGGAAACAAATGTACTTCGTATCTCTGTTTTTTTCTCCGACCATAAGGTTCCATAATTTGCTAATGATTACTGATGATTTGCTAGTGTGGCAAGAGAGGCAGCAAGAATAGCGAACCTACAAATTTGAGCAATATAACCCTCGGTGCTGAGTGATGTTTGCATATAAGCTCTGGGACTTGAGGTATTTTTTTTTTAACGTACTTTCTTAAATTTGTTTCCTTCTGAGCCTGGCATTTAACGCAACTGTAGCAAGGTTTTGTAATGCTGCTTCTTCTGAACTCTTTACTTACTGTCACTGTAAGATCCCAATGGTAAAGGAGCTGCAAGAAATACCTGCTTTGCTTTAATAATCTTTTAGCATCCTAAGAATGATTTTTACCCTGTGCATCTTTACAGTGTGCTTTATGCACTTTTTCTGCCTACACTGAATAAATTTTATATGGCACTGCCAGAGAGTCATTTGAGTGCTACCTTCTCTAAAGTCTCAAATGACAGCAAAATGAGAGATGGCAGGAGGGCAGAAAAGAAGAGGAGGTGATTGCAGGTTCTCATTATTTAGTAAGAGACAACAGAAACAGCACAGAAGCAGGGGAGAGAGGAGGAGTCCCAGGAGGGAAGGCACAGGTGCTTCAGGAACATGGGGAACACAAAGGAGAAGGGAAGAGATGGTAGCAGCAGCTCAGAAGAGTAAATGGGGGAGTTCAATCCCACGTGACACAGAATATTGCCAATTTTCCTGTGGGAGGCTTAGCTACAAACAGGCTGACACCCTCACGTCAAATGAGGTGCGGAAACTCATGAGGCCTGCCAAATGTCCACCAAATGTCCCAGTAACACTCCTCTTAATAATAATGTGCATGCTCCAAAAAGTGCAGGGACTATGTCTTTCCTGGCCAATTCTGGTGGGGAGTCGCACTGCATCCGACAGGGACAGCATGTGGGAGAAGCCTTTGGGAAGTGTGCTGGAGCTGCGCCTTGTTCAGGGTTAGCCGCTGCCTCTGGGAGGGCCACGTAGCGAGACGCAGGCAGCAGCCTTGTCAGTGCACATGTGCTGCCATCGCTGTGCCTGCTGCTGGAGGGCAGTGATTCCTGATTCTGTGCCTTAGGTGGTTCTCCTACAGAAGATATCTATACTGCAGGTATATGCAGTGTAGAATAATAATAACCTCCTCTCCCACTACAAAACCCTATCGGGACTCTATAAACTTCACTGGGTGTAGCGGATAACAAGCAGATCCCCTCTGAGAACTGGTATTTTCAGAAATGTATCAAACGTACTAGGAGCTCTGAAACCTGGTTATTGCATGTATTTTGTTGTGTGTGTGTAAGTCTTAATGTGTAACTTAAAACTCTATGTAAGAAGACAGCAGGAAAAAAAACAATCAGCCTAATGTTGTGGCTAAATGAGCTTTTATCAAGGACGTGCGCAAACACATAATTGTCGGTTTGATTGCAGTTCACAGCCAGAAAAAATTGTATGCTTGCTGGGCTCCATCAGGGGCACCTGTTGGCAGGAGGGATTCCTCTCTGATGAAGCTGAAAACTCCTTCCCAAAAGGGAGATTTTTTTCAGATGCTAGTGTTTCTCCGGGCTATTGCTGGAGCTTCAAACTCCGAAGCACCAAAGGGCATCCTAACAAATCGGAGCAAAGACACAAAGTGTAGCACTTACGCGCAGCACTGGGCAGCAAGGGAATGCGGACAGGCAGCAGGATGCCATCCAGCCCTATACGCGAGGTGGGAGAAAGGAGATTGTGCTAAACCAAAACGGGAACAGAAATCTAGTGTTCTGCATTGTATACCCCTGATAGTGATTTGAGGACTCAATCACAGAGTATAAAAAGGAAATATAGCTGACGTGTATTATCTGTATATTTATAGTATGTTTGCACATATGTGATATTATTGTATGCATTGCAGGGTAGGTGTTATTAGTGGCATGAATTTGGGAAGGGTTACAGGGTGTGAGGATGTAAATGAGTTATGCACATTCTCTTAAACAAAGGGCTATAAATCTTGTTGAATTTTCCGCCAATGTAAAATTTACCAACAGTTGGTGCGACTGCTTGAATTTTTTTTTTTGTTGTTGTTAACAATTTATGTGAAATTGTTCTCTCTTGTCCCTTTGGCTTTTTGTTCCACTGGCTCAGTCAAATATTTGTTGAAACAAAGCTCTCCTGGGGTGGCACAGTGGCTTTGTAGCATGGACAACATGGAGCAGAATGTATGTAGCTTATACAAATAACATTTGCAAAGTACCTGTTGACTTAAACAAATAAGTGACTTGTGCGGAAATTTGCAAGGACTCTAAGAGTGGCCTAAACCATTTTTTTTTGTGCCTAGTCAAAATTCCAAAGCTTTTAATTATGTTATTTTTGATGCTAAATATGTTTTCCCAGTTTCTCTGGCTTTGTGGGGAAGTTGTTAATGTTAGCTCATGCTCTGGGATGCAGAGTAAGAGAGAGAAGGAAGATGAAGAATTTCAAGTGGCGTGACTAAACCTTGTGGTAGCACAACAGTTTAGCTGACAGAAGTTTATGGACACTTACTTATTTCTTAATACTTTTTCTTTGCAAATCTGTCACACAAAGAAATTATACAAACTCATGGAAGATTTTATTGAGAATGTGCCCTACTTTTTTTTCTTTCACAATCAATAGTAAAGAGACTGTCTTCCCTGGGAAAGCTGAGTTATTGAGTAGGTTTCTATACCAATGTTAAAGATGTTTTTATTTGTAAGAACATTTGTGATACTGTAAATCTAAGTTCACTTGGAATATTCACAGTTGCATCAGAAGCTCTAAACCAGCTAACTAGGATGCTGGCATCCAGGAAGGATTTTTGTTGTGCAACACAAATAACAATTGAAATACATTTTCTTAATGATATCTGAGTTATGACTTATCAGAGCTACATCTTTATGTAAGTATTTTGGTCAAATTGAGTGATATTTATGGTAAGACAGCTGTGTTCATTGGCACACTCTGACCGTAGGCTTTGGTGACATTCTTCTTTGTTCAGCTTTCTCCTTAGTAGATGATGCTATTTATCCTCATACTAAAAATTCAAGTTGGCTTTGTATCACTCAATATGGCGTTTTGATATTTTCTCCTGAGGTGTGACTAACAATGAGATAATTCAGGAAAGGCAAAATCCAGGATGTTGCTTGGTAAACAGGATGTGCTTGGAAACGCGAAGAGAAGACTGCCCATGATTTCTTATTGTGCCCCTCTGTGCGACAGAGTCCCGCATATTATTCCTGCACAACTGCTGCCCTGTTCACTGCTCATACTGAGCAGCGGTTACAGTAATTCTTCAGTATTTTTATTCATTTGGAAAGGAGTTCTTGCCCTATTCAAATTACACCTGTGCTGAGAAATGAAGCAGGTATTGTCCTCCATAAATTATTGCCGACTTTAATTGTCTGTCTGTTTGATGACAGGCAAATTCAACAGGCACAGATGTTTACACTGGTCTCAGCTGAACCTGTTCAGAATTGGTTCATAGCATAAATCTGTAATCAATGCAAGAAAAAGAGAAACTATTTTATGAAGACTGAATGTATATTGAATTTATGCATAGTATACAATTATAACACGTAATTCTTACAATGTAAAAAAGAAATACCAATGTTACAGTTCTAAATTCCGTGTTGGAAGTACTTTGTCCTTGAAAAGCTTGCCAAGGGCTGTCTCCCACAGAGACTGAGTAATAACTAGCTTTAAAAAAGGATTAGCACATGTGGTGTTTCATGGAATGGGGCCTAATCCTGACTATGACTTTTAGGTTCCACCAAAGTGCAAATGCTAAATAAGATGGGAAGTAAATCAGAAATCTCCTGAGGTAACATCAAAATTGTTTTAGAACGGGAATATTTTGAAAAGACAAATAAAGCCGGCGAATACTGAAATACGCTTTTCATTGTAAGTTGACATAACTTTTTAATTGCACTCCTAAAAGGTGCGGCGTAACAAATTAGGTATTAAGCTCCCAGAAGCAGCTGTTGTCTGTGAACAATCAGTTTCTAACTGCTAGTTATGGTACTGTTTTTAGGACTAACTTGTGGCTTTTACAACCCTAGGCAACGTGAAACCTTTTGAGAGTCTTTGCTGAAACTGCGTGCTCCTGTTCTTTGTTCAGTTCCTATATGTAGTGACGCCATGTGAGATGTTCATTCTTCAGCTTACCTTAAGAGGGACCCCACAGCTTGTTAGCTCACCTCCAGCAGGTGGAGCTGGAGATGAAGTCCTGCTGTAGAACTAGTGCCCCTGAAATGGGGACCCCTGAGGTCGATGGACCCATCGCCAATGCAGAAGCGTGCTGCTGTTGAGGGCTGAGCAGTGCTGTGCAGCGGCTGCTGTTTCAACGTCAGTAGGGAAGTTGGGGGGGTACCTACTGCTTGCCCTGTGGTCTCTCCCTTCTCTGAATCCCTGAAGGCCTGAGAAAAGCTTGTATTGATAGCTCCACCTTGAACTCATCAGTATCAGTTTTGTGATTTGCTGCTGACATCAGTCCAGCTGTAATTTCCCAGTGTCATTTAAAAAGCGGTGAGCTAATGCTGCTGCCATTGTGCTAGCATGGAAAGTAGTTATTTCTACTGACCAATACCATCTGTAGGGCAAGTAAGCCAAGATATTTTCACTGTTCATCACCCCACTGTGCTTTTAGGTTGTCCAGGTGGGGAAAACACCCATATTTCCTATTTTTCTATGAGACAGCTCCGATCAGCCACTTTGTGGGATCACTGTGGGAATGCACTCCAGAAGGAAAACATTAATGTTAAAAGAAGTTATATCATCCTGGATAGGGTGCCACACTCAAACATGCCTTTACAGTTGTTTAAGCTTACCTGTCACTGTTATGGTATTTTCTGAGGTTATTCCCATGTCCTTTGAGTAGCAACTGTCTGCTTCTTTCTCAGAAAGGCCACAAAAATTGGCAAGGCCATCGTGTAATCCCAGCGAGTGCTGCTGGGTGAAGCATTCTTGCTGCTCTTATATGGGACTCTGGAGAAAGACAAATCCTGGGCAAAGAAAAGCTGACTGAAGGATCCAACTTCTTTAAGAGCAAAAATTCTCCCTTTGACAACATTCTGAAAAATAATGGACCAAAAAAGGCAAATTTACTACTGGCGTCACCAGATGCAACTGCAGCAAAATGAATAGAGGCTGTTGGGGAATTCAATTCTGTATATTTATGCACAGAAAACATATACTTTAATGGGAAACACATACATAATAGAGCAGGATTTATGGTTATAATTGTTTGCGCTGACACAAAGGTACAGGATCAGTGTGTACAGTCTTTGATCACCTAAGTCATTGATTTTGTTTCTCACTTTTAACTGCATTTGTGTTGAATGCAGAGTGCATCACATGACTTCCGTCATTACTTTTAGTATTTTAAAATATGGCAGAAATCTTATCTGAAAAATGAGATCAAAGGTAAAATTCAGCTGATTTGCATCTGTGCAGCCTTCAGAAAGGCTGCATGTGTATATTCAAGAGCCAAACTTATCCCCATATTTTTACATTTTAATCTTATATCTATATTGAAAATATTTTTCTGTAGTGTAAGAGATTATTATTGCATTTCAACCAAAAAATTATCATAATACTGCAAAAATGATCGACACTTTTGAGTTTCAGCCCTTGCTTATGAAAAGCTTTTGCAGCTTATTTAAGTCAAAGTTCAAATGCTACTTTGATTTGAATGCCTATTTTTGGATTTGTATAAACACAAGCAGACAGATAACTTTTTTCCTTAAATCAAAATACATTTTTTCATTTTACATATGAGAATATTCTTCTTTCAAGGAAGCTTTTAGAAAACTTGCATCATAGTTCTTGTTTTGATTATAGGTAAAAACTTTACCTGTGACTATTACAATGGAAAAAAATTAAGTTAAATCCAGTGTCTAGTGATTGTTTTTCCTTTCTTCTTGTGGATTTCCAATGATTTCCCATATGATTAATTGCTAAATCTTGAGGAAACCAGTTCCATATGCTTTTACATTCCCTCAGAAACTTATCCTGCCTCAAGCAAGAAGGGACAGCTAACCTCACAGCACAAACCTGCTTCTGGAAAGAGAGCACATCTCATTTCATCCCCAAACTTTAAGATTCTTGTGTTTGTCCTTATTCAGTTGTTTCCCAGCTTTCATTCTAAATAATGATTGTTCAGCTATACCACCTCACTGAGGAGGTCTAAGTATGCCAGGCTCTTTGATGGTCTGTATTTTGCAGTCACATAATCCTCCCCTTTTTGAACACAGATTCATGCCCACATCTCTTCTACCTACCCATAGCTACTCAGCCAAGTTATAAAATCAGTGCCTGTGAAAGGCCAGCCGCTAAGCAAGAGACCTAATGCTTGACTAGTCAGAATGTAGCTTGCCCTCGTAATATCTGTTACTAAGTCTCTAAGCCATGTGATGCTAACAGGTATTTGGGGTGTAACCCAGAACCGTAAGCTGCAGTATTTTCTTTGAAGAAGCTAAGTAGTAGACCCTGTAAAGTCATCTTGTCAGAAGTCTAAGATGACAATTGAAGAGTTGCCTATGAATGAAAATTATCAGTCTCAGGATATGCATTTAGCATATTGTGTTCTCTGCACATACTGTAATAACTAGGTAGGATGCTGAGTGAATGTGAGGCATTGGAGGGAGGAAGGGCAGCACCATAGGAATTGAAGATGCTGATGGTGTTCAGCTGCTGTCCTGCAGTCTCTTGAATGAGAAACAGTCCAGCAGACAGGAGGTTCTTGGGGTTATTGGTCATGGATACCCAGCCTGGTTTGTCTCATCAGCAAGTTCTGGGCAGGCCCACAGGTGCCTCTGGCATGGTTTGTACATGCTTAGCAAGAAATCACTCTCTCTCCTGTGTCCTGGCTGATGCAAGCTGGAGAGCTGAGTGGATGGTGGGACAGGAGGGCTGTCTCTCCTTCCAGCTGGAAGTGAGCAGCTCCTTTGTGCACAAGCTCATCTGCCCCAGCAGAGCACATGGGACCAGACTGGCTGATTTTTTAAAAAATCAAAATATGTAGTACAGTGGCACAGATGATGAACTCCCAAGTATGTCCTTCACTTCACACTGAAAATTACAGGGGCAACTAATACATACATTTGAAATTGTATTTGTATGCTGTTGTTGCAGATATGCCATATGGTATATTTCCATATGGGTGTGCTACCTGACTATGACCTAAATTGACTCTTCCACCTTCCACATAATTAATGAAGTTGAAATGACTTCAGTACAAAGTCAAGTCGTATTAGTGAAATGTTATGTGTTGTTATTAACATGTTATCTCATTTGCATAATGAGATCAGATGGCTTTAGAATGTTTAAGCTCTTTTATTTTAGATGTAATTGTCATTGTGTCTTTCATTATTAACTAAAAAAAGTTACAAGAATAATACGTATGAACTTTTGGAATGATTGATTTAAAACTAAAAGCCAGAGCAAATTAAGTGCCTTGTACTGATGTGATCTGGCACCAGTGAAGGACAATAATGGTTTTAAGACTCATTTATTTAGCCTTAAGCTTTTTTCTAGATCTAATGTTGAAATAAGTCTAGAAGCTCAAGCTATAAGATAGACACACCCTATGTAAGACTCGTGAAAGTTCCCTGCATACAAATGATTAAGTCATCTTGAAAACAATGTAGAAAGCAGATAATTTTTGCTTAAACTTACCTTAACACTGCAGTTGGGGGTAAGAATTGGACTTACTCTGAAAGTTTATACATTCAAAATGTGGCTTTTTAAGTTGAAATCAGTGAGCACTCAGCTGTTTGTGTAAATGTGGTAATTAAGGAAGAAGTAGTCAACAATTGTATTCAGTCTCCGTGCGGGGTGCATGCATGTTTTTGCACATGTAACTCCTGTGGTTGGCTTTAAAGTGTCATCTCCTGAGTGCAGCGTCTTTCAAAAACCATTTAGTCCAAAATGGGCTGCAGCAGATCTGTGCTGCCCCCTCAATAAGTTACTAATAAGTTAGAGGCAAAATTGTCCTGCCTTTGTCCAGAGCATTTTCTGAAAGGCACTGAAAGAACACAGTTAAAAACCTACTGACCCTAGTGGAGCTGGGGAAAAACCTCATCTTACTCCGTCTTTTGTAGGCTCAGTTCCTCAGGCAGCATTGGCTTAAATGAACTGCAGAGTTTATGACCGAGCTTTTTACGACACTGTGAAAACTGATTTAAGGAAGCCTGGGAAACAAGGACTTCTCAGGAAAGGGTTTGAAGCAAATAGCTTTGACATGAGAGGAACACCACACCAAAACCTATTCACAAAAATTCCTTGAAGAAGCCCAGTGAATTGGCTGTACTTATAATTTTGCAGTGTGCGTATCTTGGATTGCTAAGGACCTGCCATAGCATGGTAACTAAATACAATAAAAAGCGTAGAATAAAAAAGAATGTACAAAGCGTTGAGCTGAAGGTGGCCTGCGGGCATGCTAAAAGCTTTGTAGGGTTGAGGTGGAGTCTCAGATTCAACCTCTGCAGGGAGAGAGGCAGAGGTCAAAGCCTCTCTAGTCACTCATTCTTATCTGAAGGCTGAACGGGGCTATCATAAGTAGATACTAATTAGCACCAATTTACTATTTTTCTCAGAATAAATTGACAGCTTGGAAGGAAATTATTGTGTTGAGTTCAGCACCTGATTTGCCTTTAGCAGCCTATGTATCTGCTTTCCCCTCATGATGTAAGTTACATTTTTTAAAATGAAGCACAGAGTTTACAAGTTACGGCTGGAATAAATTTCTTGCGTATCTCTAGTATAGCTTATGGGCTGCAGAAAGCAGCAATACAAATTCAGTCAAGACCATTCTTTAAAATTAGCCTATGGAAAAAGATGTTACCCAGCAATTCAACCTAAAACATCCAAGTGTAGCTTATTTTTGATGGACAAGGCCTTACCTTTCATAAGAATTATTCAGAGCTCAGATGAGGTATTGTAATACCATTTTCAAGAGCAGATAGGTTTTAAAGTTGGAAAGGTGTTTAAACAGGTATTACTGTTATGAAGATAAAGAAAATATCTACAGTGTCAGACAGAAGTAACTTTTCTTCCACCCATGATTTCTATAAAATTTTGAAAAGTTGCACAAGTATTTTGAATTGTAGATCTTGCTAAACAAAAATCCCACCTCCACAAACTCTCCATGACTTTGAAGATCAGACAGTGATCCAAAACACTGATTGTGGAAAACTTAAGATCTTGGACAACTCCTGGGCTCTCGGAGATACTAAATCTAGAATGAAACTTCTTTGACAAACTAGTAACCCCTTGCTGAAGAGCCAGTTCTGCATTTGTTTGAGCCAGCAGTGTGCCCTTCTGGCCACGAGGGCCAGTGGTATCATGGGCTGTGTTAAAAAGAGTGTGGCCAGCAGGTCGAGGGAGGTCATCCTTCCCCTCTACTCTGCCCTGGTAAGGCCACATCCAGAGACCTGTGTCCAGTTCTGGTCTCCCCAGTTCAAGAAAGACAAGGAACTACTGGAGAGAGTCCAGCGGGTGGCTACAAACATGGTCACGGGAATGGAGCACCTCTCTTATGAGGAAAGGCTGAGAGACCTGGGTCTGTTCAGCCCGGAGAAGAGAAGACTGAGAGGAGATCTCATCAATGCTTATCAATTTCTAAAGGGCAGGTGTCAAGAGGATGGGGCCAGGCTCTTTTCATTGGTGCCCAGTGACAAGACAAGGAGCAACGGGCACAAACTGGAACACAGGAAGTTCCGTCTCAACATGAGGAAAATGTTGAGGAAATGAGGAAAACCTTTACTTTGAAGGTGCCAGAGCACTGGGACAGGCTGCCCAGAGAGGCTGTTCAGTCTCCTTCTCTGGAGATATTCCAAACCCGTCTGGGTGCATTCCTGTCTGACTGTCACAGATGGAGTGATGCATGTCACTGGTAGAGAGAAGCAGCAATACATTTATTAATATAAAACAGGGATTTGGTAACAGGGAAGGTTTGATGGTAAATGCGACAGTGTTTTAACAAGATTCGGGATGGCGAGGCACACTTGGTTATTTGCTGTATGGAGGACAGGGTCAGACAGAGCTGTCAGGGAGACCCTCCCATTGAGTCATGAGGTTTCAGAAAGACCCCCTTGCTTTTTAAACTCCTCCTCAGAGAGGAGTCTAGGTGTGGCGGGATCCAATCCTAGTCCCAGACTTGGTCAGTGGTTTATGTCTAAAAGGATTATATATGTGCAATCAATCCTTTATATCACTTAGCTAAGATTACAAAGTTTAGCCTGCTATTATTAGTCGGTTACTGAGGAACTGTTATGGCAAGAAATCTCTATACCTCGAGGAATAACCTTGAGCGGTGTCCCTACTCAGGTGTAGATCCTAGTGTGCTGCCTGCTGCCATACAGGGGAGCTCAAAGGGCTCTTGGGCTGTTCACTATTTATGGGGGTGAGGTGATGGACCTCTTGTCATATTTGCACATTGACCACAGTACCAGCATTGAGCAGGGAGCAGACCTAGCCAAACCTCAGAGGTGTGAAAGAGAAAAACTTCATAAGGACCACAGGAAAAAAACGCGTGGTTTGCTGCAAGCCAGAAAGCCAGAGCTGATTTAACCTCTACCTGGAAGCATGAGCCCATCCTGCGAAACACTAAATCTCTGTTCTAATCAGGGCCCCATCACACCTGACGTAAGGTGTAGCTCTCCCTTACCTGGTCCAGTTGTATAGTGTAGAGTCAACGTGGGCTCTGAATGGGTGCAGCCACATTTTTTATCTGGTTTGGACTGAAAACTTAATTTGGAGCTGAGAAATCTTTGTCAGTGAAAGTTTTGTTTATTAAAATTGGTAACTTTTCTAAAATGTCATGCCTCGCTAGAAAAGTGCTTAGATAAATTGGTGCATTTGCAAAGAAAAACCTTTCAAGGAAAGTTCTCATTCAGCTGTACTTCTGTTGCATATAGTGTAGGAGGATGGTTTTTTAAGATGAGGATTTTTATATTCCAAGCTGGTGAAATTAATAGTCCTTTTACTGTTGTACCTTAAGGTTTGTTCTGTTTTTACAGGTAACTATTTAGAAGCTTGGAATCCATTGAATATGGAAAGAACAGCTGCTGTAGCAAATGTACCCTGTGATGCAAGTAGCATAAAACATGAGGAGGTCTGGAAACTGAAAAGTTACTTTACTTTGAGGTGTTGCAGACCCAGTAGGAAAACCCCAAACAGGTCCCATTAACAACCTGTTCAGAAAAAAACAGGCCGTAAAGAGAATCTTTTTTGAAAAGGTTCAGGCATATGTTTTCCAATAAATTAGGAGTAGACAGTGAATGCTGCATTCACTTTTGGTGGAGGAGAGATAGGAAAACTATTATTAGCGAAGGTCTGGGCTGGAACTGGAGCTTAATACTCTCAGATGTGTTTTCCTACTCAGCTGAGCTTTGAAAGCCAGTAGTCACACTGTGTAAAACGCAGAGTGTTAGGAATGATCACTTTCTCCGCTCAAAATCTATTACCGGAATTGAAGACAATTAAGTATAAACAACGTGCAGAAACAACTGGGACGTAAATCCTAATAGCTTTTGCAGTAAAGTCTAACTGAAATTTTGTTTGTTATCCACTGGCCTCAGAAAATACTGCACATCACTTCACTTGCACATCACTTCACTGCAACTTCACTTGTGTTTTGCTGAAAGAAAAAACATAAAAACTTGGCGCTCTGCATGAACTTATATACTACAACAGCTCCTAAACAGAATTCTTCTCTTTGACCTCCGTGGGAATCCCAGGTGGGGGCAAGGTCTATTTTCACGTCTTCTGGAAGCTGTTGCACAGAACCTGATATGGTTTTTCCTTTCTATGTTAAATGAGAGATTCCATTATTTTGATGCACTTCTGACAGTTACAGTATACAGACATCTAAGCATATATGCATGTGTGTATAAAGTAATTTCTAGTGCATTTTATAAAATATACTGGAAGTAATAACAAGGAATGGGAAGAAATGGATAGCAATAACAGCATAAAGGGCCCTAGCTGATCGCTTTCATCAACTTTTTCCTTTAAAATAATATTTTCTACAACCTGGATGTGGGTGAGCAGTCTTTAGGTGGATCACCATTAAAATTTTCAACTGTGATGCCTCAGTGTTTCTCCCTAGGTGTGAACTGGGTTGTATTAATCACTGGAGACTGATATTAGCTCTATTTAGTGTTTATTCAAAAATTTTAAATGGAATGGGTGCTTCCTTCAGTACTGTTGACTGATGCTCCCATATGAAGTATTTAAATGGGGTTCAGAGAAGATTCCTTCCCCACCTCGGACTGCAGTAAGCTTGTGGTGTTATGGAACCTGGTGAAACGAGAGACTGACAATGGTACTGCTGATTTAAATGAAATTTTGCAGAATCATCTAATTACTGTGAGAGAGATTGAGATGACCGTTGTCTCAGCATCCTTGCTTTGTTTTAAAAGAAATATGTATAACAACACAAAGAACTGCCCCCCCCGCCCAAACCACAAAAAAAAATCAAAATCCCTATTTCCTTATAGGATTATATGAAAAAAAGGGAAAAAATAAGAGTCATGGGAAGGTTGCTGTGGAAACAAGAAGAGGAACAATGAAAACCATCTTTGATGAGATAGGTCAAGAAACTTAGGTCAAAAGTCAGATACGTTTAATAATAACCAAAGAAATCTTAGGGGAGGATTTTTATCTTCATTTTATGTGGAAAAGTTCAAAAATAAATAAAATAGCTGCTGTATTAAATGCATATACTTTCTATAAATTTGTAGATGAGTTTATGCCAAGGAAGCAAAATTGATGAACAGAATAATTCTGTAATTGGGGAAAAATAGTGAAATGAAGTTGCGGTTGCAAGGATGTGCTGGATTGAAGAAAACGGTCTGTTTTCTTACTGCTCACAATGTGTGCTCCGTAAAGAGATATTGATTTGCGTGGTCAAGTACACCAGCAAATGTGTGAGGAGTACCTCATGAAAAAATGCTTTCTGTGCCAGTAAATCTGCTCTCTGCAATTGTTGGATGAGATGTCTAGTAGCAGAAAATGGCATTGCGGCTCGCAAAGATGAGATGCTGTATAGTGAAGTTATGCGTTAGCAAAGCTGAAATCTGTATCAGGATTTTCATCAGGATATATCACGCGCTCATTTTTTTTTTATACCCTGGTTGATGTGCCATAACAAGAACACCAATAAGAATGGTAGAAGAAAAAAATCAGGCTATTCATAATGCCGCTGCTCAAGCCGTGCCATCTGAGAGCTACATGCACGAGTGCTGGCGCAGTAGGATTTATGAGCTGTTATGCTCTCTGTTATTGTTTTGTGCCTTTTTTTGCAGAGCACAGTCGCCATAAATTGGCTCAAAGCATCCAGAGCTTATTGCTGAATCTACTGTCAAGTTTTAATTTTGGATCTTGGTCATGTGTATTTTCCAGTGTTTTCAAAGACTTGTTGGAGGAGTTAGGGATGTAATAGAAACGTCCTGTGGGAAGATTAGTCCCAGAAAAGGGCAACATGGTAGTGGAAAGGAAGGAGATCACTTTTTTTACCCACTGACCACCTTTGTTATTCAATTATATTGTTACCATGTCTGTAGACAAAGAAGCCTGACGTATAATTAACATGTTTTTAGGTGCACTGGATTGTGAGGGGAAAAAAAAAAAGGTGGCATAGTCGAGATGGTTCTTCAAAGGAGCGACACTATTGCCACTGCTCCCAGGGGCATGTTCCTAACAAACAGAATAAATGGTAGCTCCAGGCAGTCAGGTAGAATTCCTCAAATCCGATGGACAAAATACAAGTAAAACTGGGAAGAATTTAACTTTATTTCACAATGTTTCACTTCCCGTTTCACAATTAGGAAGAGTTATGTTTGGAAAGAAGTGTTAAATGGCATTCAGAGTTTTGAGGTGGACTTTTTCTAGGCAGTTGTTAGAAATCTGTACACAAAATCCTCTACCAGCAGTCCTTTGCGCAAGGCTTTGTTGCAGCACAGACGTCGTTTTGGTAATGAGATGAGACTTATTACGAGACTGAAATTAATTTCTCTGTTTAATTTATCTGTGTAGAGCAGTTATAAAATTGCTTACAGCAATCAAGATCCTGGTAACTTGCCAGCTTTTTAACAGATAAGCAGTTTTGAAATAATTATTTTCCAATAGTGTCATTGAAGTTGAGAACATTTTTGTTCCTCCTACTCTTTCAGCTTTCTTTTTAATTAAGGGGGGGGCACATTTCTAGAAATGCTTAATGAACAGGCTGTGAATACCAAGTGTGAATATTGTACTTCGTTCTCCTTTGAAGTGTTCCCATGAGGCCCTGCAACACTTCAGCAGTAAAACTTCTGTACTGTCCTGTTATATTTTTAGTGATATTTAAGGTATGTTGTAACCTGTATCTATAGTGCTATTAAGTAAATCTATCTATGTGTTACATGAAAATACTTATAAGCATCTTTGTATTTAGCTGGGAAAAAACATCCGTGCTCTACAGTTTCATAAAAACTAAAATTATGGAAAACTAGTTAATGGACATGTTAAAATGCATTTCATACCTCTAATCAAGATGGTTGTACCTAAATGCAAATTTACTGTTGAAAGAGAAGGGAATGTAAGGAACAGATGTACCTCTCCTTGAGGTTATCCTATGTTTTTTTTAAACCAACATCCTACCCCAATGGCTGTGTGGGGCATGTGGTCACTTTGAGACGCTGAAAGGGCTGCCAGCTTGCCTCTGTTGATAGACTTGCTGCAGGTGCTAGGGAGGAGACGGGGGACTTGATTTTCCACTGGCAGACTTTATAAAGTCCAGGAAGGCTCATACACGGTCTCCCTGCAGATGAGATAATGATGTGGGCAGCAAAAAGAGGGAGAGGAGAGATGCTTCCCAAAGCAAAGGCTTGAGTGTTTCTCCGATGGGCAGAGTGTAGCTATGTGCGTGGCAGGAAAGAGGGCAGAGCTCTCTACTGCTGTTGACTAGGCAGAGAGTACTTGTCGCTCTGTGGGGAAGGAAGGGGTAAAAAAAAAGACTGATTAGGACATTTAAGACATTGTATGCCAGAATATCTGTGGTACGTGTTGTCCAGGCCAGCAGAAGGTGTGATCGGACTGCAAATTACTTGGTTAGAATGATGGGATTGTAGTCACTGCAAATTAAAATGTTGCTCAAATCTGCAGGCTATTATTTCTTGAGTTCAGTAAAAGACTTACTGTATTTTTTTTTTACTTCTTTTTTTTGTCTGTGTGAACAAAAGCGAATTATTGATAAGTTAGAAAAATTACATGTGCAGCCTGTCATTTTCTAAACTTACTAACCTTCTAAAATATATCCCCAAAGTCATGAATAAAAGGTTATTATGAGAGCAACAGAATTGCAGGTAATATGTAGTACTGATTGATGAAACTGGGTGGGAAACAAAGCAAATGAAATGAAGTTACTATCTTTGTTCTCTTTTTCTCTTGTTTACTTAAGAATGCTCTGGATTATTTGCAATGCAGTAGCTTTCAGAAGCAATGACAAAGTGTGGTAGTTAAGATACTAATAGAAAGAAACATAATTTAGAAATTTTATTATTGATGCGAGTGTACGGAAGCACCTATTCTTTGTTTTTTGCATCTCATTGAAAGAGGCAGCAAGGACAGGCTTCTTTACCTAATGGCCCTAGAAT
The DNA here is from genome assembly GCA_013398815.1 of Ibidorhyncha struthersii. Classification (NCBI taxonomy): domain Eukaryota; kingdom Metazoa; phylum Chordata; class Aves; order Charadriiformes; family Charadriidae; genus Ibidorhyncha; species Ibidorhyncha struthersii. The sequence goes on from VZSZ01007754.1 coordinate 180,296, forward strand.
TATTTTGGGTTTGCTTCAAAACAAGTTTTCCAGAAGAAAGATTTCTGTGTGAATCATTCACCATACAATTGCAAATCAGCCTTATTTTTCAAATTAGAAGTCTGTGAAGACATAGATGGGCCAAAAATATGAAATGGACCAGAGAAGAAGTCGGAGTGGGCACCAGCCAGTGTGACATGGTTTTGACCACCTTAAATAGATTGGTAAATTTTTTTATATTTTCCATTTCTGGATTAAATCCAGGAGCACCCATGGGTTCCTAAGATATGTCTGTGTGCATCTTCTTCCATCTCAGTGCTCCATTAGCTAAGGAATCAGAGCTACATTGTATTTCTAAAAACACCCTTAACCCAAATTAGAAACTCCAGAGCGCTGGACTAGTAACTTCAAAGTAATCCCTGATTTTTCTTCTGTATTCTGGTCTGCCTTTGGGGTTTTATTGTTTTTTCCTCCTTGCATATCTGTCATTCCAAAACCGGCACATATCCCTTCTTTCCAGAGGAATTACGTGTACTAAAATGATCATGCCAGTTCCTAATAGCTGTGTGGTCAGATGACAAAACACATCTTTCCCATTGGCACTCTTCAGCCCCTCTGTTGCTACTCTCGGCAGGTATATATTTTAGTGGAACAGCACTAAAGAATAAACTGTACACTGACTCAAAGCATTTAGTTTCTAGAGATGCATTTTTTTATTGCAGAAGCTAGCAGATGTTAGGGCCATTCGTGAGAGCTGGGTGCTGGTGCACGGTGTGCTGAGCGCTCAGTAGGGCTTGGGGCTTCACGATGAAGAATGCAGTATGAAAAAGGGCAGCGCAGGAAAACAGGGCAGGCTCAGGTAGACCTGAGCAGAAAACTGCAGTGATGATACCACATTTTCTGAGTAAGTTAGGCTCCAGAAACTGGCTGTTGAAAAACAAATTTCCAGGCACGTGTGAAAGGTTTTAAGGTAAAAAGTGCAGCGGAGTAGGGCTACATCTAAAAGCGCCTCTTGGCTCTAGTTGTGTTTGTGAGCTAGTGATGTACAATATGAGAGGAACTGCATATGGGTCACCCTGGGGCATGCAAGTGCCTCCAGTCCCTGTGTGTGCTCCTAGTTGCCTTGGCTTGGGAAGTCAGTAGGAGTGCTAAGACTACAAGCTATCCTGTTTCTGGGAGGCAACGTCTCCTTGTTGGTCGCTTTTTCAGCCACAGCCATAAAAACAAGAGGGACACAGATGTAGGCAGTTAGGCTTTGACCTGACCATAATACTTTCTCAGCTGTAAGAATAATTTCAGAAGAGCGGACTAAGGGGAATATTTTTTGCTTAATAAGTTACAGCATCTCATCAGTCACGTATCACACAACACACAATTTTATAAACTGTTGCACTTTGCCTGGATATAAATGGATTGTAACTGATAACCCATAAAAAATTAATAGATCTAAGTTTTTTAATGGAATAAAAAATATTACAGCAATGAAAAAGCTGACATTTTAAGGACTGATAAAGCAACAGATTCATCAGAAGAATGTGTTAGCAGAACAGCTGTGTGTAGTCTTGGCTCTGTATAACAGATCTATTATCAGAAGATAGCAAGCACAGCCAAAAATTGGGGGGTAACCAAAAATCCAGGAAATTGGAATTGGGTGTATGTGAATTTGTAAGATATTGAAGGAAAAAAGTATTATCTAAAAAATGCTTGAAAGCTAGTACTTTGCCAGAGTCGCATTCCTGGATGTTGTTGATCTGGCCATTAGTTTGTATGATAGTATGCAAAATCATCTCAGCACAGGATTGCATGGTCAGAGCAAAGATCAGAGCCCGTGCTGTTTTATTGGGGTTTGCTCTTTAATGTGTTTAATTGGCCATTTTCCATTCAAGTTAGATAGGATTTTTATAAACCTTGAAGTAATTTCATTTTCATGAATTCCATTTTCCTCTGCTGTACAGGAGAGGTGTAACCATTTCCTCACGACAGAAGGAATCAAAGGGGAAGTCAAACAACGCGCAGCCTAATCAATACCAGTAAGTGAATGTCGTTGAGTAATTGATCTGTGTCCTCCACGGGATTTTTTGTTGTGGCCTGTTACCATAATGAGCGCTCAGCAGAGCAGAACTGGTCTAGACAGGAGATAAAGGCCTCTGGTGAAAATGGGCCTTTTTCAAATGTAAATTTAGAAAATACTGGAACAGAAGGCTTTTTTTTTTCTTTTATTAGATGCAACTTTCTTTCTAAATCAGAAGCAGTACTTCCTTTAAATTAAGAAATGCAGTAAACACTGGAATTATTAATGACATTGTATAACTGTAGCATGGCTAGTTATCTTTGTCCCCCTTTCTTATTTTTAAGGACCTGTTTACTGAATTCAACATTCCCATGAATAATTAAATGCTTAATTTTCTTTAGAGAGAAAAAAATAAGATAAACACTGTTTTTTAGGTAATTCATGGTTATGAATTGAATGACTTGCTTAAAATCAATGTTAGTAAATAATGTATAGGATCCTTTTTCAGCCACCCCGTAAATACTAAGCTGATTGAAGAAAACAGAGAACATACTAATGGAAATATATCTTCAGGCAGTGATAAGATTTTTGTGTGTATGTTCCAATTTATATGAAATTGATTTCACACTTCCAGTGGTGAAGGAAGCCTTGTATCAATCAACTGAACACATGCACTAGCATAACTTTCCTCTTGCTCAGCTGCTGCTCAAGGCCCCATTGTAAGGGTCCGTCCAACACTCCTTTGCCATATGCATGTCTTTGCGGGATTAGGACCCACATTTTGCAATTGTTACTTTGGGTGGCTCCTTCTACACTGTGTATATCCCATCAAGTACTCTTGTTGTGCTGAATCTGGTCTGCACGTGTGCCCCGCGTAAGGATGGCACTTTGCCTAACTGAGGCAGAAAAGGCACTACCGAGTTACAGTTGGCAGGCAATGGCTGAGTTGGAAGCAACTTATTTTTTAAGGGCAGGAGGAAGGATGAAACTATAACACTATATGGCATGGAGGTAAGCAAGGTTGCGTGTGGGTCCTGGCTGGGGAACTTTATAGTCCCTGAAGTTTGTATCATCAAGGTTATTAAGGTTAAAACTCTCAGTTGATGAAAATCAGGACAGATCAATTACAATTTAATGGTTCATAATTTTGGCCTTAGGTGACCCAAGTAACTTTTGTTTATTACACTAGGCATAAAAGATGGTGTGAATCTGGTCAGGAGGTTCTTTTGTCTTCCCTTCTCTGTCTTCCCATCCCCACCCCCCAAAAAAACAAGCAGTAATATATAAGGAATAAACTGAATAGAAAATCGAATAAGTAGGTTTTGGTCAGCCATATATGCACAGATCGTGCTAACACACCTGTTAGCTGCATCAATGTAAAACTAAATGGAACTAAATTAGGAACCTAATAAAATTCAACAAGGGTAAATGTAGGGTACTGCATCTGGGGAGGAATAACCCCATCAGTACAGGTTGGGGGCTGACCTCCTGGAGAGCAGCTCTGTGGAAAGGGACCTGGGAGTCCTGGTGGTCATCCTCCCCCTCTACTCTGCCCTGGTGAGGCCACATCTGGAATACTGCGTCCAGTTCTGGGCTCCCCAGTTCAAGAAAGACAGGGATCTGCTGGAGAGGGTCCAGCAAAGGGCTACAAAGATGATTAGGGGATTGGAACATCTTTCATATGAGGAGAGGCTGAGGGATTTGGGTCTCTTTAGTCTAGAGAAGATTGAGGGGGGATCTTACTAATGCTTTCAAATACTTGAAGGGAGGATGCCAGGGGGATGGGAGCAGTCTTTTTTCAGTGGTGCCCATTGATAGGACGAGGGGTAATGGGCACAAGCTTGAACATAGGAAGTTCCATCTTAACATGAGGAGGAACTTCTTTACTTTGAGGGTGGTGGAGCACTGGAACAGGCTGCCCAGAGAGGTTGTGGAGTCTCCCACTCTGGAGACATTCAAAACCNCAAGGAGAAAGATTCCTAGTTGGTACTGACGAGCAGTAAGTGTAATCTGTGAAACAGCCTGTGCTGCCGAAGAAGGGGAGTCTCACATGTGACAGCCTTTGAAGCTAAGTACAGTTCATCTCCTGGAACATGCAGCAGCTTTCCTCAGAGGAAATAAAACAAGAATTTTATTTTCTTAGGTAATTTATGTTGACAGTTGAAGGTGTATGATGTTGCCAATAAAGGCAATAAGGTGAAGTGCTTTTTTCCTTTTTCTTTCAAGAAGGAATTAAAAGATGGAAAGAAAATATGAATCACTTGAGAGGGGAACCATGGTGCTCAGCACTGAGGGCCTGTTTTCAGCCATGAAAGTAGATGGTTGGTTAGGAGGGATCATCTCAGAAACAGTAAAGATGACTGAAGTGTGGGGTGATGCATCATGGATGAAGAGGGAGTTTCTGTGTTTTGGCTGCAGTGATCCTGAAGCTCTGAGAAAGAGGTGAAGTGTTAAAATGAGGTCTGAAACCAGCAATAGTACTGAGATCTGCTAAACAATGCAGTATTTAAGAAAGGCAATAAATTGTATAAGGTAATGAACAGATTTACAGACTTGGGAAATAGTGAAGAAGAAAAATGCATTTAGGTTAAAAGCAAGCAATGGGTTTCTGGACAGGTATGAACATACATCCTGAACGAGGGAGAATGAGGTCGGGAGCACTGCGTGAGCACCTGCTATAAAACCAATCTCTCTGGCTTGGAAACCTTCTGGAAGTGACATCAGGCTTAATTATGTGACTACTCTGGCTGTTTTATTAAAAAGTTTCAGCACAGTTTGTGAAGCACTTACTCCAGAAATCACTTCAGACATGAAGTGCCCCAGACTCTCACCAGTCTGTGAATTTTAAATGTGCCAGGCGGTGCTGAGCATGACACTTGGGTGAGCGCATGGACCTTGGCCTGCAGAGTGCGTCAATTGAAAAGAGGGCTATGCAAACAAAAAATTTTGTAGAGAAAGTGCACTGAAAACCAGTGGGCTTGATAGTCTGTGCTTTCAGAATATGCTTGTAAAATGAAATAGGGTGGGTTCACACCCCTAGCAGTGCTAACGATTCCTGCACTGCTCTGATTTTTGCCTTATAGTTTTATATTGAAAGACATCTTGAGACAGTGGGCATATGAAGATGGAGAGCCTTATGCCTTTATTAGTTGTTCAGAAGATATTCTCAGTCTTCTAAGGAGTAACAGCATATGGTATAAAAAAATAAAAGAACAGTTCCAGAAAGCCTTGGGAGTCACTGAAAGTAACTAAAGTGGGCAGAGTAGAGCCACAGAGAAACTGCAGATAGGAGTCAGTGAGTAACTCAAGCTCTAAGAAGTCAGTATAATGGTCAGAGGAGAGAGATTAGAGCTATGAAAAACAGACATGAAGGTCTCTGTTGGAGATTGGGTTTAGTGAGCATTCCCTTTGGTGACCCAAAGTTGTAGCAGTGCCTGGTAGCACACAGCTTAGAGTCAAAATGTGAGTGAGGCTTTTGGGTATGAGAATTCAGAGGTGGGAAACCGAGATCTCCTGGAGATGATATCCTAAGAATATGATATTATGCCCTTCAAATAACCTTGAAGTGGTAAAGAAGTTTTGTTAGAACTAACAATATATTATGTCTCATCTCCAAATGCTGTACAGATGTTTTCTCCTCAGAAGGTTGCTTCTCAATTGATACTTGCTCATTTATTTCTTGGCCTGGTAGATTCTCCAGTGTTACTCTTATCTTTTGCTCTAATCTTCTCAGGCAGTGGAATTCCAGTTAGAACCTAGGGCATGCCCGACTCTTTCCATGTGCAAAAGCAGAGCTCATTTCTGTCCCAAAGTATTGTATTCCTGATTTGGATCATTTTTACTCCAATCTCTTTCTGGGTTTTAACTGAAAGCTCTCAAGGACAAGTGGTTTTCTTAAGTACTAATTATTGGACGGTTCTTAATCATTATTACTAATTACATCCTTTTCAACCATGGAGTTATTCAGCTCCTCCATGCAGAGGTCAGTAGGAGGGTTACAGCATGATTGCTCTCTAAAGTGGAGCACTTTTGAGGTTTCCGTTTTCAAAGTGTAAACTGAAGCTAAAACAAAAGTTAGGTCTTTATTTTCCGGTGTTGCACTTCCTTTCACTTCAGTGCTCCCCTTTGCATGTGACAAATATGGCCCCAAACCTTGAGGGCTGGGACCCTTTTGTCTTAGTGACTCAGCCTTTTATTTTATTTGTTTGCCTCTCACATCATTCTGATGACCTGCATTTCTTTCAAGGGAAAAAAAACCATACACTGTTACCAAACACAGCAGAGACAGGAATTCATAGAGGAATGCCAAGCGAAATTTTCAGAGAAGCAGAAGGCAGGGATCCCCGTCCTTAACATCGCTGAAAGATCAACTCTGTTACTTTACAAAGGGTTATATCATCAGCTGCCTCTTGATAACAAGGTTATTGCAATGAGATAATGTTATGCTATGAGTCACCCCCTCCCAAGAGGAGAAATGGGGAAGAAGGGCATTTTCACATCAGCTTTCCTCTAGGTAAAATGAGAAAATAAGCTGTCATAAAATTTGTCTCCTATAGAAACAGGAGGCAGAATACATACATGTGTATTACATCATGCCAGTGGCTTATTGCAGAACAGTATTTTTGTGTATGGGGTAATGCAATTCTGCAGTACTTTTTGAGTCTAGTTGACAAATCACTGAGGGTATAAATATATCTGTCCTTTAAGGATGCTGTAGAGGAAAGCCATTTTTCCAGGGAGAATGAGGCTTCAGCCTTTATTTCCTTGTGCATGCTTTTTGCTAACATGACTTTTGTTTCCCTCTGGTCTCAGACAAACAAGGCTTTATGTGCCCATGCAGGGGAACCATCAGGTGATTCCCACCAATCTCTCCTTAACCACACCGTACATTGTATTTTCCAAATGCTCCTCTGCGGTAGTGTGCTATCACAGCAGGCTTGACAGAGGGGAAGGATGAGTAAGATTAATGTCACCCCTGGCAGAACCTCCTATTTCCTTTGTTAGTAAAACATAAGTAAAATTAGCAGCAATCATGGCTACCTCAGACTCCGATGTTATGGATGGCAGAAAAGTTTTTGTGGCCATTCCGGTGGCCTTGGGAGTCTGCTCTACACAGCAGCTACTGGTTTTGTTCTGCCTACAGTCAGTTCTGCAGCATCCACTCTTTGGGGAGAGACTGCAGGACTGAATGAAAAACCCCATTCTCCCCTCTCCCCCAAGCAGACCTTGATAGTTGACTGAAATCGAAGATTTCCAGGCGGATTGCCTCAAATTTTTTTCCTGCTCGGTTATTCAAATGTCAGCTTATTTTTACTGGCAGTCTCAGAATCACTGTCTTTCCCCATCCCACCAGCAAAACCAGTTAGTCTAAATGTGAATTAAGGTGGGTAACAAAGAAAGGCTTATAAATCTTTGTTTTACAAGAAGGTGGACACAAAAGGCCACAAGCATATTTTTCACCTTGGCAAGTTACCTGTAAAGCATTTTTTTTTAATTATTTTTTGGAATCTGGGAATCCGATTTACAATGTAGGGTTTTTGTTTGTTTTCCAGTGGTCTGTATTCCTGAAAGGGATTTGCAATGTAGCTGCAGAAAACACCAACCACAGACTAATGGAGTGTCAGAAAACATAATTAGATATTAAGACAGATGATATAGGCATCGTTATAGGCAACTTAGAAAATTGCAACCTCGAAAACTCCCCCTTAGTTGAGGATTAGTTATAGTTGAATGTTTCTCTTACTGAAAGACCAGGGAGGGCAGAATGTTACGTATGTCGGTGTGTATGGGGGTTTTCCTGTTGAGAGCTTCCATGAGACTATTGCTGTGGTTTAACTGAGACACCTTACCCCGCTCAGCCCAGAGGAACACACTTTCTTTTCATGGAAAAAAACAGGTGCTCTGGCCTCACAGTGCCAGTGAGATGCCTGAAGTTCAAGGGAGACTATCCAGCTATAGTCCTATTAATCTTACTAGCAAAGAGTATGTCTTTGTATTTTTGACAGAGGACTGTCATTTTCTTTAACAAGTGAGAAATTTCAAAAAAATATTAATTGTACAGATACCTATGAAGAAGAAAATTCTTTTCAATATCTAATGTTTCATCATTTACAGGATTTTCATTGGGAATTTCAGATTAAGCGCTTCATCTTTCTATTTTTATTTTTACATGATGCAAGTTAACATCACTCATTTCATATCAGACTGACTTTCAAGTGACCCATCCTCCTCCTTTGCAGATTTACTATCTTTTCTCATGTGCAAGCTTGACAGATTACAAAATCTAGAGTTTTCTGAAGCAAAGAAGAAACTATTTATTTTTGACTGAATGTTGGTGATGTTTCAGAGTAGATCTGGTGTATTTTTCTTTGTAGGCATAAACTAGGAAATAACACACAAGGATGTAACAGCCTGTCTGTGAAATATGGATAGATGCGGTGGTTTCATATAGCTAAGAAGCTGACAATAGAAGCTTTGGGCAACTGTATTCTTTTTCGTATATGCTGATTCAATTCTGGATCAGCAATTAAGGGGTGACATCACTGCTATACACAATGCCAGAGCATTACTATATAAGCAGTGGGGAACTATCACGCAAACTTTTGGAAATCCTGCAAAACTAGAATCACTGACTTTAGCGCACCTCTATGAGACTTACTGAAGAACAGAAGTTCAAAGCAGACTGTAATTTGATCTGTGTTCCTGTGAAGTACTCCCACATCATTATACAGGCTAATGTTGCATTTGTTGAAGGCAAGGAAAGGTAAAATTAAAAATACCTTGAAATGGCACTTCCGCCAACTTAAACATTTTCTTCAGAGTGTTCAGCCTCCATTTTACATCTAGAGTGAACTCAGTTGCAATGTCTTATATCACAAGCGAACCTCACTTGTTTCTCAAAGGGACAAGCTTCTTTGGAATCAAGAAAATTTGTGAAATAATGTGTCAGAGAGGTGTGACTAATTTATGTTTTTCAAGTCTGATTTTTTAAGGCAAAAAGTTTCAGTGTGAACTGCAGAGTAAGTGCCTACTTCTTAAAAGCCTGTAATAAGAAACAAAACCAAGTTCCATATTATTTGACAGTAAAGCCTTGTAAGAGTTTTTGCCTTCTAAAGACTGATCCCAAGAATAAAATTAAAATCTCACTTAAAATAGCAAACTGTGCAGCAGGAAGGGATATTAATGCCAGCTTGAAAATTATTAGAAAGAATCCTGACAGAAATGGCAGATATGATTTTAGGAAAAAGTCTATTAGCACACAGTGCTAACTAATGTATAAGATACGTGAGTAGCTTAATAAAAGAACTATCAGGGGAAGGTAAAGTGCTGCATGTACATTTGTATGAAACCCCCACGTTGGCCACGCTTTATTAAAAGCAAATGATTGAAAACAACGAGAGTCAAGCAATAGTTTTACCAGTTGCTGTTTAAGAAGTGGCAGGAACAATGCAGTGTTTGGTAACATTACCCAAACTGTTCACTCTCCAGTATGTTGTGGAACTGAAATCCTCTCATCTTTCTGTTCGTTTAGTACTGCTTGTTTTCTCATCATTCCATAATAAAATCAGCATTCAAAAACTTACAAAATGCCAACTAGCTGGTTACCAGCATATTTTGCAATACTGATTTGACGGTGGAAAGCAGTAAGAGCTTAGGGTGATCTGACCAAGCTGGTCAACCTTATAGCTGGGGGGACCAGAGTCCTCCTGAGGTCCCTTTCCAGCCCGAGTTTTCCTGTGACACTATGAGTGCTTACATTAACATTAGCATAAGACAGCTATGTTCAAACACTCTGGAGATGCTGAGCAAGGAAAGCAAACTGATAACAGCCTCCTGGCCAGGCATGCTGTAGAGCCCTTTTTTTCTCAAGGCCTTATTTCAGGCAAGTCCCAAACCATGTCACCATTCTCAAGGAAGAAGCAGCATGCCATAGTGGCACACACTGAGGCAGGCTAACTAATTTTGTGGTGTTCGTTGGGCATAAAATGCGGAGTTTTAGTGTTTTGCCTGGTCATCCATATGCCAGAAGTTAAATGGCTTACGTTTTCTTTTGTCTCAGTACCTGAGTCACTGATTGTGTGTTTGTATTAATCGGCAATAAATAAAATGAAGTAAAAATTCCCCAAGTTATGATGGTTTTACTCACAACAGTGGTGTCAGTCCAAGGCTGTATATCAGGACCTGTTCGTGGAGAAATTCTCCACTGCTACCTGTCTTTGAGATGCTGAATGAGCCTTCCATTTTGAGACCTAGAAAACTTACTCAGTTGAAACAAAGGTGACATAAAAGGTAATGCATTAAGATAGGATTCATTTTGTAGCATCTCCTATTAGATGACGTTAAAATCCCACAGGAAATAATCCTATCTGAAATTTTTTAGTAAGACTTATTCCTAAACTTTGGTTAATAGCACTTCTGTGTAATTGGAAAAACATCATGGGTTATTGATATTCAAGCAAGTGCACCAAGTGTGCCATCCTTACTTTAAATTAATATCTGATAAAGTCTTGAGAAGTGGTTCTTAAATTGGACTTGCCTCGTGTATTAATTAGGATTTGCTCTCAACTGTTCTCATAATGCTTGTGCTGAAACAAATCATTCCTGCAGGCCAGATGGTACCTTTTGTCAGGTTAACTAAAATACCATGCCCGCTATATATGCCAGTTATGCAAATAATTAATTGGTCACTTCTTTGACCAAGCTAAGAAAAGCAAACAAAAAACAATCTACCAAAGCTCTGCCCCAAACTTTGAAAACGGTTTATGGAGCTGTTGGATTAGATTCAAATCCTTTTGCTCTTGTTGATTTGTACCTTACTGTCGAGACATCTCTGGCTTCAGTGGCATCATTTTTGGAGGAAAATGATATTCCAAAGTGCAGGAAGAGTGAAGTACGAATATAATCACAGGTGAAGCATTGGCATTTGCCAGCCTTACAGTAGCCAGCAGTGGTTTTAGCTTCTGTCTCTTTGCTTGGAGACCGATATAATATCAGTGTGCCTTCCTTCTCCCTTGGTAGTAGAGAACTCAGTGGTCCACAGCGTGAGAGCCTCTGACTGGAAACATTTTTAAAAGCAAACACAAGGAGATGAATTTCCTCTCCGAGAGTGATATGCACGGTGCTAGTCCAGAGCAACAGATACTTCCACATGGTTGACTTTACCGAAGTTGATCTGATCCTGCGGAGGTATTGCCATGTCTCTGTAAGATGATGCTCTAAAAAAGGCAAATGATGCATGATAATTACTTTCCATTTCATCTTTCTGGAAGCTTCAAGTACCGTAATTTATTATCAGTATTTCAAGGGAGAAGCCGGGATGCTAATGCAGAAGAATAGGATGGGAGTTTGAAATTTCTTTTATCTCTACAAAGATTAAAAAAACCCAAACCTAGCCCTGGTTTCATTAAGACAATTAGCTTGTGCTTGCTTAAGTTGTAGTTTTAACCTTTGAAATGCTGAAGGATGTTGTTCTATTAATCAAATTTCTTTCAGGGCAACTGGATATGTCTTTTGTAACTGTTCAGGAAATAGGTGAATTTTTATAATCCCAACTTTCTATCATCATATTGTGGCATTAAAAACACGAGCCAAACTTGTCTGGAAATTACTGTTCTAGCACATTTGCCTTGCGCTTATGTTCAAACCACCTCCTTCCTTTCTCTCAGTTGCTGTGCAAATACTGTACTCATAGTGCGAAACGTAACCCACAGAAGAAAGGTGTTTCATTTCACTGCTGCAATCGAAAACTTTCCTAGGAGTTTGAGGCGGTGAACTTTTGAGGTGCTTAGTTTCTTCATTAAACTGCAGGTTCATCATGGATATGAGTGCTTTATTAGATGCATTACCTTGCTGTTTTCTGTTTTGTACACATTATTTCTAATAATCTTCTGAGTGAGGTACCTCTCTCCTAATTTCCACTCCTAAATGGTAAGAATAAGATCTTTACACACTGTGTGGATCCTTAGTACAAAGAACAAAAGCAGCACTTTCGGGTAACACCTGCATAACAAAGTTGTGAGTTGTATCAACCCTCCCATGTTTTCAGGGTAAAATACAGCCTGGGAGATTGGAGGACAAGTGATCTGGGCCATTGTATGAACAGTCCTTTTGCTTTTTGAGTAAGTTTCTTTATAGCCCCAAGATTGAGAAGAATGTAGCATAAAACAATCAAGAATTTGAGGAAGCTTGAAATATTGCTTATGGAAGCCAGGGCTGTCATTCAGGGTGTTCGTGTGTGCTCAGGAATGACATTTCTTAACTGAAGGTCTGATACACAACCACCTATTAGCGGAAAAACCTGCTTAACTGAGAGCAGTGTGATAACTCCCTGCACCAGAGACTAGTGCAAGGTGGTACGTTTCATGAGCTCCACTCCCCTTTTTACACCTCATGAATAATGTAAGTGGTGTTTTTTATTGCTACTTACTGTTCAATGAATGGCAGGATGATGTGTGACCGGAATAAATATTTAAGTGTATTAGAATCTGTGAAATTTTCCCTTTGCTATAAAATGCATTTAAGAATATGTTACGCAATTCAGAAAGGTAAAAGCAGTGGACTGGAATTGTCCCAGAGTATATGACAGAAAACATATTTGTAGTTTGCTCAGCCTCTTCTTTAATATAAAGGCTAAACAAGTTTCTGATGAATAATGATGTCTTCATATGTTTTAAATTGCAGCTGACTTTGTTAAATGTCACCTAGGCCATATAAAACAATACTGAAGGCAGTAAAGTAACGTGTGCAATTATGTATGGTGATCTGGATGCACAAGATTAAAGCAAGCTGCAATAGATTTAACATGACAGACCATAAAATTATTCATCCAATAGAAGGATGGGGAATGGACACTTTCCAAAATAGGAAACTTGGGATAAAACTGTATCATCTCTCTCATTGTGAAAGTAAAGTAATGACACCTATCTTACACATTCAAACCCCTAACAAGGAATTTTGTTCGAGATGGGATATTTCTGAGAGTGATTCAATCCATGGTAAGCCTAAATGTGCATTTATCTTAGACCCAGGGAGCTTTGGTGCTGGTACTTGTTTGGCTTTGGCATTTACGCCACGAGAAATGTTTGCCTCTGTGTTTTATAGATTGTGCAAGACATTTCTGATGAAATTGACCTAAAGGCTGTTGCTGTGGGTCTTTTGTCTCTGGATGGTTGATGCATCATCTTCTAAAGCCCTCTTTCCCTGTGCTCATTCTTCATACAGGAAGGCAGAAAGTGAAGATGACTATACTAAACATTTTTCCTATATTGCTTTACCTAATTATTTTTTCCAGTGCATCACATTCAGTTTGTTAAAACCTCAGATTTTCTGAATACTACTTGAAATAGCAGAAATTCTTAGCTCTAAAGGTTTTTTTTTGTCTTGTGCAATTCTTAATGTTTTTACTTATTGTCTTAGTGCCCATTTTTGTATGGATTTTATGGGTTTGAGATACACAGTGAAAGCACAGCTGCTAATTCGTTCTGGCAATTTGGCTGGAAATTACCAGGTACTGAGCACTCCCAGACGTTTTAATGGAAAGTTTCAGCTGGACTGTCTCAAGGGTGTGCTTATTTTGTTTAAACTGGTTCAGTCGTTTCTCATCATTGCAGAAGCTCTTGGCCTATTACTTTTTCAAGTGAACATTGAAAACCACATCTATGTCTTGTTCGTGTTTGTGTTTGTATTAATAAATACTAAGTAAATTGACAGCTTCTAAAGTACAGTAAGATTATTTGCAATTTATGGTATTTTTAAGAAGCAGGACAATCAAGATGAGATTTGTTTTGTTATTATGCTAAATTTTGGTTTGTGGTTTTGTCTCCTGGTTCATTATGGGGAAAAAAATTATTAGCTTGGTAGTAACCATAAGGAAGAGATCCAGTGAGCTGTCTTCTGCAGTTGTGCTCAATTAACAGTGCTCTTGGTGCAAAAATCTGAATCGTCAGATTTCCTGTCTAGAAAACCGAGAGGCAGGGTGTGAATCCCTGGCGGATCAGGGTGGCCAGAAGTCATCCTGTCTCTTGGCAGTTAGGTTGGAAGGTTGACTTGGCCCACAGCAAAACTGTATTTCAGTTTCTCTTTTGTGAAGGAGCACTGGTACTCTGAAGTGCATCAGCCAGCCTGCTTACCCTGGGCATCTGAGCCTGACCACACTGTATCGTCGTGGAGGCAGGGGATAATTGGGAGTCCATATATGGATGATCATCTCTTCTAATCAAGTCTTTAGAGCGGAAAGTATCTACCAATTTAGGGATGAAGAGCAAATGTACAGAGTGCCTGATCTTCAAGAACATCTCCTACCGGGGACCAGCTCCCTGTCACTGAGGATGTGTGCAGCAGAGGGCACAGTGCTTCTGACTCTAGCATGGATGTGTATTAGTGGTCAGAACATCTTTTAAGCATTTAGCAACCAAATAAACAGGGTTTGTCCAAAAGTTTTGCAGCTCAGAGTTTGTCACAAAGAACAACTGAATAGCTCTCAGGCTTTATAAAACATAAGGAGTTATTTTAACATTTGCAGTTTTTTCTTTATTTCATATATCTTAAAAATATATGCATGAAGATATGTATGCAGAGATATGCAAATTTTGGTGCCTTTTGGGATTTATGGAAGGAGGTATTCAACTTTGGAGTGATATCCAGAATCCTGTGTATGGGTCCCATAGATTGCACAGAGAGGGGAAATCTGCAAAGGGGTTTTAGAACAAGCAACACTGAAAACAAAGTAATCTGGTGTTAGGTAATGGGCGGACTGGACAGTGTATTAGTCCATTTCCACATCCGTGGAGGGTATCTTTGTCCATGTGAGATGCTCAGTTCAGACCCCTGTGTGGGAAGCAGATAAAGATGGACGAGCATGGCATAAGCGCTCAGACAAGGGCGCCTGTCTCAGCAGAGCTCAAAGAACAACCCCTCTGCAGAGGCACTACAGCCTCGAGTGGTTTGTGTGCTGCACCACGGTTAGAAACCTGTGGTCAAAGGCAGTCGGTGTTTCGTTAATCTCATTGGTTGAATTTCTTGAGTGAAATCTTGATGTCACTGAAATCAATAGCAAAAATTCCACTGACTTTTACTCGGAGCAAGATTTCATCTCTCATTTTTGGTAAGTACAGAGAAACAGTAACTACAAAGCCCAAGGTTTTCAAAGCTACCAGAAGGACTTAAAGTGCCCTGAAAATATGAATTGTGGGTGTTCCTTTCCCTTGGGCAGCTCTTGCAGTCTAAGTTCTATGTTAATGGAAAACCGTGATGAAATATTAAAGACCCTCAGAGTAAGGACATGTGAAATTCACTGCATGTGGATTGCTGAACTGGGCTATTCAGCAAGGGCCAGCCCTTGTCTGTCAGTGCATGAAGGTACAGTTCCAGGGCATGAGATTTGCAGCATGCCCAGGAGTGGTATTTTCCTTGCAAAAAGAAAATTTGAGTTGCAGAATTACCAGACATAGACAAAAAGTGCGAAGGAGAAATACAAACAGATACCCTTGGGGTTGCTGACACTGAGTCAGGCTGCTGAAGAACAGAGCTGAATAAGAGACAAATAAACTATGTAGAATAATGAAGTTCTTTTTTCACACATGAATGCTTTTTGGTCTTTCCAAAAGAAAAACAGGTAACATTGTCAGATAATGAATTATCAGACTAGAACCATGACACAACCTAATTAAACGTTGGTCACTTGAACGTGCCAGTAGTTACTGCTGAAAATATCTTTTTTTTTTTCCTCTTCCTTCACTATAATCCATGTCTTGGTGTTACAGGGCAACACTTCTTTCGAAGCAACACAAGTTTTGTTTAAGAATTCAGTGGGTATATGGGATAGGACTGAGTTCACCTGTGAAGTGTAAGAAGTGTATCTGCTTGAAATTATAAAGTACCTTAATGCTGCCTATGTTCTTTAGGTTGATAGGGCAGGGACTTAATTTCACTAGTTCACAAAAAATTACTCCCATAGTAACAGAAAGCAGCAAGGGACCTGCGAGAGGAATGTGACATTTGTGCCTCTTCCCTCATTACAAGGTTCATGAAAATGTTCATGTCTTATTACAGCAGAGAAAAGACGATGTTGGAATGTTTTGTAAATAATCTAAATCAGTCCTTGTTCTGAGCTGCTCTCAGGGATGTAGGTGGTGTTTGGTAAGGGTTTTTTTTTCAGAGACGCTTTTTATTAAGAAGAGAGGAGTAGAAGATTCCCTACAGTCCCCCAGTTGAGTTAGCCCGTCTGCACAAATGTTTAGTGCTTGGGTATTAGAAACGGGTGCTATTCAAACTCTAAAATAGCTCCAGCTTTTCTTTGTTGAGCAGCAGTGAACATCATGATCAGTATGTCCACTATCATTCTTTGTCCCAGTCTTGAGCAATGTCTTCCAGCTTGCGTGTGACTAGGACATCACTCTCCTGTCATCGTCTGGTTGCCTTATCTGTCAAGGGTATGGTATTTTGTTAGCCATTCATTTGCTGAATCACAAACTGTCTTTGTGTTTCTTCCTCTTCCCTCTCCACTCCCAGTTTCAAAATCTGAACAAAGCTAATCATTTCTGCTCCCAAACTTCCGAGAGAATAAAATGAAGAGAGTTCTGGAACTGGGAAAATTTACTAAAAAGCCAGAGGATCTGTGTGATCTTTGAGTTGCAGACCCCAAGGCGTGCATTCAGAAAGACTGCCTGTCCTTTATATGTTGCTCTGCAACACAGAACAGTAATGATAAATGTATAATTTCACTTTCCTCAGCCAGTTCATTGAGATCAAGAAGTTAAGCATCATGTGTTTGTAAATCCCATCCATGTCTTTGTATAAGAGGAGACTTTTACTATTCTCTACTTCCGTTCAAAGAAGAAAATTGAGAAATAATCCTATCTGAAGTACCTAAATGGTAGAAAATTGGTTTCAATTTTTGTGTGCTTGAATTGTATTTTATGCTTTTTATGTATTTATTGTGCTAACAATAAAGTTCTCTTCATTAAATAATATTAGGTTATCGAGAAATAGAAGCTATCTTAGAGGTTACTTTGTGCCCTGACTAATTGAAGTAAATATTCCCACAGACACCAGAAAACCCTGAACATTTGTGTCAAAAGTCCCCGTGTACAGCAAATCCATAGACCTAGACATAGAAAATAGGCATGAGTTAGGCCTTTAAATACTGATGGTTCTGTAGTTAGAAAATAAAAGTAATAACAATCTGAACAAAGAGATCTCCTAGAAGACTTTTGGAAACTGGATGTTGCGTTAAATGGAACTACTTAGAATTACAAAAGCTGATAAAACTGCGAAATCTGAAGTGTTGTTACTAACAGACCTTGTGCTTCTTTCATGTCTTAAATGTTGCCAGCCTGGCAGAGTGTGGTAGATCAAATTTAATCTCCGGAATGGCCCGCAGCTTGTATCCTTCCGATCTGTAGTACAAAGAGAGAATAACTACTTTCTATGTATCTTGAAAATAGGTTTTAAAAAATATAATTAACATGGAGGCCGGCTACTGAACAAGGACATTTTATCCCTCCAAAGAGGGAGGATTAAGGGTAAGTGCACAGAAGCACTGCCAATGCTTCCATTGATTTTTGGACTTGTTATTGTTTTCCTCTTTGTTTTCAGGTATCGGTAACCTAAGACCTGCAATTAAGAGAGCAAAGTGAAGGAGAGAATAAGTTAATGAGAGTGGCGGTTAAATTAACATAACCAGTGTCACTGAACGGAGCCACCGGAAAATTCACAACTGCTAGAAAACTTTCTGCCGCCAGAGGGAAACTATCATTTCAACAATCAGTTTCTGGCTGGTGTTCACGGTTTTGGGTAAGTGAATAATTTATTGAGTCATGGTTGTGAGACTGGCTCTCTGAACTTGGTGGAAGCTGTGTGCCACATGCAGATGGGAGAACTCAACAGATGTGGCAAAAGGTAAATGCTCTGGTTCAATTAACAAAGGCACGATGGTTTTAAAATATGGAGGCTTGTCCCCACTTGCAAATTCTTAAGAGTGGTGTTACTGATAATTAACTTCTTTTGGCAGCAAAATGATGATGTGATCAAGAGAAGGGGATTTCTGTCATGCAGTCTGTCTTAACAGTACTCAAAAAGAGGAGGAGGGATGTCTAGAACTTTTACTGGGAGACTAACATTGTACTTAAAGGTGTGATATTGGGTCTGTACATTGTTAATATGTCATTTATGTCGGTTTTATGTTAACTTGCTGAATTAGAGAGTTTTATGACGTGCAGAACTACACAATGCAGAATGGCACGGCATGTTTTCAGAAGATTCACAAGAGCAACGATTTGGTTTGACAGCAGTTGTGTTTCTCTACCAGAAAAACTCTGCTTTTCTTAAATACATCCAACATACTGCATGGCATTTATTTTTCTGCCAAATTAATTATGCAGCTTCCCTTTTCACCCTGCCATCACTAACATTATTTTATCTGCAGTTGAGTCTCAAGCTGGCCCAGCTGCGCTTGCTGGGCCCAGACGAGCCATGCCAGGTTGTCGGGCTGTCCCTGCGCATCCTTCCCCAGGCCAGGGCAGTTCCTGCTCCACACCACAGTTCCAGATCTTCTGTTTTCTGGGTTGTGTTTCACGGGGTGTGTGGCACCTCCATTAAACTTGCATGGCAGATCTGCTTATGTAAAGCGGGCAGAACAGTCCTCTTTATAGCTTAGGGACAGAACATTTAATTTTACATGACAGAGTGCCACCAAAGCCACAGCTGTGCTTCCTTTGGTGCCTGGCGCGTGCTCGGGAGAAGTATAAAGGCAGCCTTCCAAAGCCGAGGAAGGAATGCTGCACGCCAGTTACCTTCATCTTGTTGAAGTTTTTGGTAATCTGTTCTTCTTGGATCTATAAGTAGATCATAGGCAAAATACTCTGATCTCCATGCTTGCATGGAGACCTATCTGTAATTCTGTATGTGTAATGGGAATCACAGCTAATGTCATTTTTCTAATGTGCTTACAGAATTCCAGGGAGATTTAATTATTATTATTTTGTTCTTAGGAGGATTTTTTCTGCATAACTTCCTGTGAAATACTGTTTAACTTTTTGCTGGTCTGTCAAAGAGACGTTCTCCAGGGAAGGTGGCATGTTTTTTTCTGAGGCCAGCTGTATTCTAAAAAGGAAAAAAAAAAGGCTCTGTTTGTTTTTAAATTGATTTAAAGATGGGTTTGGGAGGAATTAGGATCTTTATTTCTTTGTAACAAACTTCCGCTGAGTGTGTGTGCCCATGATTTTCCTTAGCAGCATTTACTATGGTACAACAATTCAAAAGAATATAATTTAGTTAGACCTGCATGTCACACTGTTTTGTTGACAGTTACATGGTCTCAGCAATGCCTCTGACACATTGTTCAAAGTAATCCAGGGTGGAAACTCTGCCTGTTAGTTGTCTCTTGGTGATGTTTATTATTGGATACTTGGCCTCTTAATGGAGATAGGTATTCAAGAAAAAGGTTCAGTGATGGTCCCACCAAAACCCTTTTCCTACGTACAGAATTATAATAATCTGAACAGAAAAACTGGTTTCATAGTTTATTATAATGTTTTAATTACAAGCAACTCTTTAAAACATTTTAGATATTTAGAAGAAATAGTTCTTTGAGAATGATTTATAACCTTGTAGAACCAATTCAGTAGACAAGCAGATAGGTTGTTTTGTTTGACCATCCAGCAGAGGAATTGGATTACTTAATTATCATCACTTTTAGTTCACATGACACATGATAATTTTTGGGAGGCCTTATTGAATAACGAGTAGGGCCCTTTGAACTGTACTGACTGGGTGGTGACCGAGGTCACGTCTTCTGGTCTGTGTCTGCCAGATGTGACCCTATATTTGGGAGAAGTCCATTTATTTATAAATAGTTACAGATTACAAACATGCTTTCCCACTAAAGCCCACTGTGGGCTTTGCGTATCAGCATATCACTGTGATGATATATTTCTTTAAAACTATGAAAGAAACATATTTAAGGAAATCGTGTGGCTTTTTTTAGTCTCAAGATTGGCTGGAGATGGAATTGATTGGAGTCTTATTTCTGTCTTCAAGTCCAGCAGTTCTGCTTTATCATTACATACTGCCTTCCAGTAATTAATGAGTTAATTAGTTTTGTCAGTCAACAGTCTTGAATTGCATCGCTGAGTTTTTAGGAAACACTTTTATTTCTCTGACTGCAATATTTGGGAAAAGACTAGTGGTTTGAAGATTGTTGGAGGCGCATAGTTGGAATGAAAAATAAATAAATAAAATCTGCCAGCTTTGTTCACATACACAATATCAAGGAATCAGGGCCGTGGCTATCTGTCACTCTTTAGGATCTTTTTCTTCTTTTAAGATTAAATGTTATCAAATACCTGTGCTAATAAGAGGTTTCTAGCAAGGCTGGAGTTTTGTATTAATTACAGTAGTAACTGGTATTGAGAAACATGAACTTAAACAACTTGAACGCTTGTAAAACTACTTTAACATTGTTTTAAAATTAACTTTTAAATTAATGCTGTTTCTAGATACTTATTTTACATATATAGAAGAAATAATAATAAAAAATGTATATAGGGAGAAATTCTGTATAGGAGAAATTGTTTGGTGCATGGATGTAGAATTAATGGAGAATTAAATCTGCGATTGCTTTTACAAATATATTTGAGATTTGGAGGAGGTTTCAGAAACACTGTGTTTCTTCACAAACTGTTAGCCCTCCCCCCCCTTTTTTTTTTCTTTTGGAATGAAGAATGTTAGGGTTTTATTCTTCATAGTCTTTATTTTTTATCTTTTCCCCAGATATACTCCTATTTATTATTGCTCCATCAATCAACACATGGGAAATTGCCATAACAAGTACTGCAGTATTATGCTTCTAGATCAAAATAGAAAATAAAAAACCCTGTCGGAACAAATTAATGAAAGAAAAATCCATCAATGGCTGTTGAAGCAGAGCCACCTCCTCTCAGCAAGAAGGGCTCTGAGCTTAAGAGCTTTTGAAGTCCAGCAGAGGTTTAGGGGAGCAGAGGAAGGATCACGTCAGGCTTGTGCCAACATCTTTTACTTTTTCCTGGGTAATTGCTATTGGCCACTGCTAAAGAGAAGATGCTTGACTGAACTGGTTGACTTTGGCTTTGATGCAGGTGGCTCATATATCCATCTTAATGTGAATTGGTTCATAAGATTTCAGAGGTATCAGATCTGGATGAATGTTGTTAATCTAATCAAGATATTAGACATCTTTTTTTACGGACAGTACTATGCTTCCTACACACCTGCTTCTCCCCTGCTCTGTCTTTCCACTGCCATCTGCATTATTGCTCATTGCTGAATAAGGTAGGAAAGTAAATATAAATTCACTTAATCAGTGTTATAATGACACTGTAATTGCTGTTCTAGAGCATGTCAGAGTGTTGTTAACAAGATCTTTTGGTTTGCAGAATTTATGCATAGGGACAACAAAATATTGTAAAACTGGGAAAATTCTGTTGAACAGAATCTTTTGATGAGTTTTCAGTTTCTCTGATTTTTTAATGTTTTTTCAAAGCAGAAATGAGGAATTCCTTAATATACTGCCTATTGAGTTTGGACAGCAACTGCTGGAAGAGCACGGCTATGAGCAGGCGCAGTCCACCAGAGTCTACAGGCAGCCATAGAGCAGAAAGCATTCTTTTCATTATTTCTGCTGCTCTCCCTTCTCAGCTTTTTACTCAATCTAGTTAATGGGAGATAGATCTGAAACACACAAGGGAAATAAAAAGGACAAAGATATAACAGACAATTCTTGATAATAATGGGGCACTGAAGACAGAGCGGTGTGTTTGATTCATTGTGGTGTCTTGTAGTAAACATGGAAAGAAAATAATGCTCTTGTTTTGTTTTGGTTTTTTTCCCCCTATCTTTCTGAACTTAATGAGCAGCAAGAAAATTCTGCTATCTGCAATGTTATCCCCATATTTTAATATTCTAGGTGATGGAATCAGGAACCTGATTACATTCTTCTTTGCTTGTGGTACCACTTTGGTCCTTATAAACATTTTCGTTTTGTAAAGAAACTTCCCTGTTTTTTTTCAGGGTTAAAAGTGTTCCCTCTTTCTTTTTCTTTTTCTTTTTCTTTTTCTTTTTCTTTTTCTTTTTCTTTTTCTTTTTCTTTTTCTTTTTCTTTTTCTTTTTCTTTTTCTTTTTCTTTTTCTTTTTCTTTTTCTTTTTCTTTTTCTTTTTCTTTTTCTTTTTCTTTTTCTTTTTCAGTATGCTCTCCCCCTCACCACTCCCAAAATCTCTTATTAACAACTATTAATGTTTAGTATATGCAAGAAATTCAGGCAGAGACCTAATTTTCATGCCCCATGCCAGCTCATCACACCATGTAAATGACCACACCTCATCGACTTGCAAGTGGATTCAGTGGCAACGAGTGGGAGTGGTTGTGTCAGCAAGATCCCAGTTATGGCTATGTTCACTGAAGCAGAAGAAGGTTGAAAGAGGCAAGATGACCAATAGGTTAATAGTCAACAAGTAATTTACTCTCTGGTTTTATTTGCCTGTTACCCACTAATACCACCATTTATTTTTAAGCATTGCCTTATAACACAGAATTTTTCCTACCTTCAGTTTAGCACCTTGTTAAGTTTTCCTTTGGTCCGCATTACTGGTAAGCTAAAGAAACATCTTCTGGTGTGTCAGCTGATGAGGTGATACACAATCAAAGCAGAATTCAGTACATTTGAACTACTTCATATTTTAAGATTTCCAATAGAGCGTTGTCTGAGAAATGAAGTTCTGTTACCTCTAAACTATTTTCGTCCATCCTTGCATCTGAAATCAATGTTTACATGCACTGGGTCTCCACTGAACCCCTCCATCAGTTTTCTAATTTGTTTTGAGATGCATTGTACTGCTTACATCATTATTTGTTGACTTGTGACTCTTCTAAAATATAGAAGGGACTGATTTTGTAAGATGCTGAGTGCCCCTGTGAACTGTCTCCAAATGGTATCGTGGCACAATGACACAGATTTGGATCACTTATTTAACCTACAGCTGTATTTTTCTGGGCTTCTCTCCAAAATGACCTATTCTTGTGGAGGTAACCAGATCAAAGCGACTCTGTGGATGCATGTCTACATTACTATGGAGTCGGTGTGCTTATAATTTGTGGTTGGACACAGTACAAGAGTGTGTTATCATTGAAAACCCAATGATCTTTTCAACCAGTATTTTCAGAGTTGATTACTATTATCTATAACTATTCAGAGCAATTCAAAAACATCTGAATGAGCATAGACTGGGCACTCAAACTGCATTAACAATACCCTGCAGTGACTCCGTACACTCACCATATGGCTCTAATTAAGGCATCTTAGTATTTTTGTTTGCACACTAGGGAAAAAGAAACAGATACATCTTGGATGATAATTTCATCCTCCTCTTCACTATGCCACTTTATGCCATAATTAAGGATACATACACATCTTAACTGTGCGTTTCCACTTTTAATATCTTTCAATTTCATTTCAGTATGAGCTCAGATCCCACATCTAATGTTCGAATTGGGGATAATTGCAACAGTAAGGTAAGGCACTTTACGGTGCACCAACAGTGCAATTCCAAACCAGACCCCTGTCGTCAGCCAGCTTCTGTCAGGGAACTCCCTTGATCTGGCTTTGTTTACTGTCAGATAAAAATATATTAATGAAAACTAAGGAAGCTATTAGTGCTATTCTTGTGGAGCACATAATATTATCAAATAATGGTTGTTTTTTTTCCTTTGACTTTTGTGGTGAGATTCATCAATGTATTCTGGCTGCTGTATTTTGGGTATAGAAGTATAAAACCTCTTGATCATATCTAAAATGGCTTTATTAGTGTCTGAAACTTAAAGAGCTGCAAAAAGAACTTGAGGTTTCATCTCCATTTCCCTATTGTCTGTCTTTACGTTCCCTTGTTTTTTTTCCATCTTTCCACGTTACCCTATTCCTTCATCCTCTGTGTTTGCCTCACACTAATACAAACGATGTTCTGCATGTCTTCCCTGCAGCTCATATTCCTTTCATCCACAGCTATGCTATTTCACTGCCAGTCTCGTTTTCCCAGCCCTACCTTTTTTTTTCCCTGTCTTCACTACTGACATGTAAAGGAACAAGTCACTTTTGAAAATAAATATTTTTGGACTAATAGGTATGTTCTAGTCCTTCCATCATGAGGTTGCAGTGCAGTCTGTTTGCAGGGGTCAGGGTATACAGATGTCAGCTTTACAGAATTCTCTGTGTTCAAAATGGCTACCGGTTTCCATTGTATGATAACTGCCTGCACTGAACTTACCGAACTCTTCATGCTCTTTATTAACTAAATAATTGTGGCAATTAGCACACAACGCTCATTAATAACTTCATTAGTTACAATGTAAGCATTTTAATAAATATATGATTAAGAATAATGCTAGCTACTTTTAAAAAGGTCTCATCTACATTAAGGCCCTTCGGATAAAGACAAGATTAAGGTCTTTAAAGAACATTAGTTTTGGTCAGTTTTAATCCCTGTAGTTTTTAGAAGATACTGTTTCAAAGTTCCATTGCGTGGTAACCAAAGGTAGATCTTCAAAATGTTTTTCAGACCAAAGCTTTTGAGGAAAGTCTCCTATTTAGCATGCTTTCAATATGGTATATACAGTCTTTCTACTTGATAAGAAAGAGATATGAGAGGCAGTTTATGTAGTAGATCAATGCAGCTTTGATTTAAAAACTTTAAAGCTCAGCCTGTTTGAAACATGTATTTTAAGAAATGTAAATAGCTTGTTCGGGTCACTGGACCCTTTTTAGAACCAGTGTCCTTAGAACCAATGTCCTTAGCTCACTGGACCTTCATTTTTACTGATTTTGAAATATTTCTGATCAGTTATTTTCTTGACTGGCTGGTAACTCCAGCCATTGGCTACTGCTTGTTACATTTATGAATAAGGTGAAATAGTTTCAAGTCTACTACTCAGTTAATACATGGAAAGAAACTTCTGTGAAATAGACGCACATAACTGTGAAAGACTATACTGCTTTTAAAAGGAGGTAGTGTTTAAAAACATAATTTCACAATAACTTGCTCATGATCCTTAGATTTTCTGTGTCTTATATTTTCACATGAATGGTATGTTTACTATTATACTAATGAAAATATCCTCTCTTTGTATGGAGTTCTGTGTTAAAGTTTCTTCCCTGGAGCTTCATGGACTTATCTTAATATTCAGTGCTCCCATTTACTAGAGATTGCTGCACACAGCTCTGACATGAAGATGCTTCTTAAGAAAATACAGAAACTGTTAATCATGACTTGGAAATAATATTTGAAGGCAGGAACTAAGGAAATTTTATCCACCTGAAACTGCTGGGGAAACTTACAAAAGAAAAACCAATTGGTAATTTGCAATAAATACTGAAACTGAATTTTTGCTAGGACTAAAATACAAACCAGTATGCTAAAACTATAATATGGCCATATTTAAGTTAATCACTAAACCTTATTTTCCACAACAGTGACTTTTTCTTGAATGCTTTTGACTAGGATAAGTTCTGAGACAATGTCCAGCTTTGTACGGGGAGGAAAGGTTGGGGTCCGAGTCCCAGGACTGAGATGTACCCTGGCGTGACTTGCAGCCACGTCACAGGGTGGCTCAGATGCTGTTACAGTATTGCTCTCAGCAACGCTCAGCTGCAGGCGATTGAAATTATGCAAGACCAGTGAAATCTGCAGGGTGTTTGCGGTTGTCTCCTGCAGTTTAACAAGAGCTGAGTCCAGACTTGAACTCCAGCCCTGATTCTGCCTCGTGCTTGAAGCTATGCTAGGTCAAACTTTTTGTTTTATTAAACCACCTTTTCTTGATGGTAGTATTTGAAGAAAGCAAGCTGTGCAGTACAGAAACCCACACAAGCTGGTTTCTCACTTGAGCTGTGGCCTCAAACATTAATTAGAAGAGTTTGCCTCCCCATAGCATTTTTGCTCACTCTTGTTCAAATCATGGAGTTCTTCCTTCTGTACCAGTGGCAGAGGGTCTTCTCAGTCAAAATATCAATGTCCTATCCTTATAACTAAATCTAAATTAGACAAATCTTCTATTTAAGCAGGTAAATGTATGACTGTAGTTGCTGCATTTTTCATTGCACAAAATGTCCCGAAATATTAAAATGCCATTATGGAACCAGCTTTCAAAGCATTGTTACTGCTGCTACTGGTGGTGAATTATTACTACTAAGAAAATCAATACTGGCATATGATTTTCCAGCATGCAGGTGTCTGGCTGATCCACTGCTTAAATAAAGACATAGGTCTAACCGAAAGTCAGTAATAGCAAGAAATGTCGGCTGATGTATTTCAGGGCCACAAAAGAAAATAAGATTCCTTTGAAACTTGGGGGCAACATTGCCACATATATAACTACTTATGAGGATTCAGGCTTTTTTCTTCCTTTTCTTCCATTCCCCAAAATGCTACTGTGAGTAAATAAGTGCCTTTCTCATAACCCTTTGCCTTGAAGAACTTACCTCTTGTTTCACTCAGAAAAAATATCCCAGACCCTAACTGATAACTGAGGATCACTGAGCAAGAGAAGGAATAACGCAGTGTGGAGGTGAAGATTTTTGTTCGGTTCTGGGTCACAAGATTCTTCCAGTTGTTTACATTAGAGGGGACATCAGATATTTGGAAGAAGGACTTGGAGCTCATTTCATCCTTTCTTTCTTCCTCTCCTGGTGCCATCTCCGCAGCAGAAAGGCTAGGCTCTGACAGGTGGCTTGGCTCCTTCCCCTGGAGCCTAGTCCCTCCTTTAAAGGCTGAAATGGGGGAGAAGATTGTGGGTTTACCCAAACTCCTTTGATTTTAGTCCACTTTGAGAAAGTTCACTTACATAAGTGAGTCTCTATTCTGAGCAGGAAGGGTGCTCGGGAACGGGGCTGCGTCCGTCTGTCAAATGATGGGGGCCAGAGGCAGCAGGGAAAGCTGGAGAGGGAAGGGAACTGGGGGGAAAAGGGAACAATCTGAAACTGAACCTACCAACCGAGCAGTGAGGAGGCCGCTACTGGTGTTTTGTTAGGCAGGTACTGGTTTCCAGACTTCTGGGGTTGGTGAAGCCGCCTGGGTATATTTCACAGCAGCGGGACTGCATGTGAAGGGATATTAAGCTGTTACCAGAGACCTTTTCTGTCTGCTAGCTCTTTCTGCTGCAAAAGAAATGCTATGGAGATAAGCAAGGGAACTCCCTACAGCAACAGTGGTAGAAACTCTTCTTTCTATCAGGCTTTCTATAGCCCCAAAAGAATAAAATGGCTTTATGAATGGGGAAGAGTCTGTTCAGTTAGTGTCTTCCTCTTGTCGTGACTGGAGTCACCCAGAATGAAAATAGAAATTATCAAAGGTTTTAAACGTGGTTATAATTTCAAGGTGGTGATGCATCCTGCTCACGGCTGTAAATAATGTTAGTAACAGGGTTTTTTGTAACAACAGTTAGTAATGATTTACTCTTAACATGCTGAGTGAAAAGAGGAGAGCACTGCAATGCAGTCTTGCATCTGATTTTTCTCCTTGGATTACTTCATGTGAAAAAGAATTCTTTTTGTGAAATTATGATGATAAGAATGTTAATGAGAGGTTGATTAAGCTATGGCACATGGTAGCTCCTAATTAGATAAGTTGCCTCAGCCAAAAACTGAAAACCCATAAATTTTTACTACAGAAATAAATGCTTACTGTTCAACCAACAGTAACCAGCAAAACCTCCCAAACTGAACAAAAAAAAAGATTACTTTGCACTTTAAAGGATTCAGAATGTGGCAGGCAATGTAAAAAAGGTAAATACACTGTAGCTGAAATATGAATACTTACTAAGGACACTACGATTGGGCACATTCTGCAAATACGTGTTAGTGGTGCAGGCTACATGTACAGTAAAGTGGTCTGGACCACTTTATATAAAAAAAAAATTCTGATTCAATTTATTATAATTTTGTTGACTGTGATCTAAATTTTCTATCTGTGAGGTTCCTGGTGGTAGACCTCCTTGCTATCCGATGTCTTTTGAACAGCTGTTAAAATACCTATTTCAATATATTTGCAGAGTGCAGATACAAAGTTTCCAATCATGACTGTCTCTGTCACCTAGGGAATTAGAACAAGTTAGGGAAAAAACCACCCTAAAAACGATCAGCAGAATAATTCTGAATAACAAATTAATTTGTGAAGATGTTAAAAAAATTGCAATCTGTAAACAACAAGCTGTGAAATTTGTCACAGAAAATGTGTTACTTGTGACCGATCTGGCCTTGGGGAGTTGACTTGGGCAGTATTCAGCTATATAATATTCTGCTGGCACATTTCCAACAGGAGAAACCAATGTTAACTGAAAAGAAAAGCCTGGAAGCTTCTGGCGGGGCCCTGATTGCACTTAATCGCCCTGATGAGCCTCAGCTGGGCCCAGCAGACCCATTTAAGCGTGGGCAGGATGTTTGTTCCTGCTTGGGCTGTGCTGGAGGAGTGCTCCCCTCCTGCTGTCCCCCAGTCCTGGCTTGCTGGTTTTAGGGGTTCAGTTAGCCCCTGTGCATTGTGTTTACTGGGATGTAAGGTAAGGGGAAGCCTTAAAAGGGGGGATTGTTTTTTCTCTTTTTATATATATGTCTGTGTGTATATATAGATATTGTCTCTTGCTGGCAGGAGTGTTGTGCTATAGCAATCAAAGGATGTTTTTGTTGGGAGAGCAAAGCTGGTATGGAAATAAGGTAGAATCCTGGCTCTGTTTAGGCGAGTTGTATAAATCCTGGTGAAGGTAGCCAGGCTGCTGCTTCTGGCCTTGTGACCACTGGGTAGTATAGAGGTTTCTGTTTGCTCTGGGGTGCAGCACAGCTTTGTCGGGACCTTCTGTTTCCTTGCAACCAGTGCGTGGGGTTGGATGGGGAAAGTGTTTCTCCTGGCATGTTTGGCCCATGCACCATCCCTTTCAAGCCTAAACAGCCTTGTAGCTGTTTGCTGAGTTAACTTTTAGCTCTTTGCAGAGGTAAAAGCCTACCTGTGCTCCGAGCAGTGTGCTTTGAGGACTCTCTACCCTCAGAGGCTGGGGGCAAGAGCTTGAATTGTTTACTACCACATCACTTAGTCATCTGTACCAGGCTGCCGCTCGTATTGGGGTGGGGGGGAAGGCTTGGGTACTGCCTTGGAGACAACAGTTCTGTAGATTCCTTCAGTCCCACTGCCTCTTGACTCGAATGACTTAGTTAAACTGGCTGAGGACTAGTAAAAGTGATTATGCTTAAACACAGCAGTATGGAGGTCTGCAGTGGAAAGCCTCTCTTTTATCTGACTTTTATCTGCTCCTTTGTCCATTGGTGGCTTTCTTTTCTTTTTTTTTTTTTTCTCCTGAGACTGTTTAAGGGATATTGGACTACTTTTTATTCTGTGACTGAGATTTTGCATGCATTTGAGCTGGTTATTTCTATGGCAATTTATCCATAAAATTACACTATCGGCATGCCTGGGTTTCTGAAATATTGTCCAAACCAGTCATTTATTTAGGATGGGGAATGTTGTCCTTGTATTTTTAAGAACTGTGCTACTATAAATAATAAGGGGAAGTAAATTTGGTTGTTTTTATTGTTTTATGCAGAGCAGTGAATAAACATTAAAGGAATAAGTAGAAGCAGGATGGGAAAGAGGGAAGGACTGAATATGGAGGAGATTGCTTTAATTAAAATCTGTGAGAGCCTCTGATTTCTTTGACATTTAAAATTGCATTGAGCTGCAATGTAATTTAATTTTGAAGTCATTTAAGTAGTCCATTCTTGAGTATTGACTGATTATCTTTTGCTCCATATACAAAATTTGAATAACAATTTGTCTTATTGTTGGAAAAGTGAGTACTGCAGCATGGCATTTACTTTTCAAAAATATTTTCAATCAGTAATCAAGCCAACATCAGTTACTGTGAATTAACGGAATAAAACTCTAATGGCTGCAGTAGGTTAATAGAAGTACTTTTAAACCTTGCACCAAAAATAACGGTCTTACATGAGCTGTTACAATACATCAGGAAGATGTTCAACAGTTGCAAAGTAACTCTAAATTTTCTTGCTCTTGTAATTTAATTTGGATTTCTTATGCTACTTTGCACCTAGATAGGGATGTGCTATATTCTGAAATCCAGCTCTGTTGGCATAGTTTCCAGCCTCCATTCACTGACTTCAAGGGAACTTGTCTTGCTTGATTCTTTTGAGTATCACTTCAGATGTCTCCTCTGAGCAGAAAATGTGCTAATCATACTTCTGTAAGTGTGTTGTAATAGTTTGGCCTGAGTTAGCAAATGATGTTTGGACTTCTGCTTTCATCAACCAATATTTCCATGCTCTTCTGTTAAGGGGTCTCAGGGCTGGGTGATGCCAGGCAGCTGGTGGTGACAGAGGTATCTTTTTGGAAGGGAGGAGCGCATCAGCAAGAAGGAGGGGCCCTGAGGAGTGTGCTCAGGCCATCGGATTTCATCCTCTCTGCCCGTTGGAGGAGCTAGCTAAAGTTGGATGGAACCTTCTCCTCTTGTGCTGGGAGTGCCTTGGGACATGAGGCTTGTCGAATTGTTCTGGGAGAGCGTGCCACACCTCCGGGCACAGATCAGAGTATTTACATTAGGATTCAATTTTATGTATACACACATACATAAGGGAGCAAACTAGTGCAGTACAGGTGTGACGGCATAGCAGGAGCTTTCAGGAAAATGCGTTATTTCAGCATAGTTAATTTGCCATCTTTATAACTGAGATTTGGAGCTCTGAAACCTATATTTTTATGTAGAAAGTAATGGTCGTTCTTTCACTTCCAAGACTTATCTATCAGAATTAATAATTACCCTGGGAAATTCTCCATTTCTGGAGTAGAAAAATGTTAAAAGCAAGCTAGTTTTCAGGCTGTTAATCATTCAGATCAGGTGCTGACGCATTACAACACCTACCTGTTCTTGTTATTTGTGGGCCAGCTGTGTGTTTCTGTCTGAATTCGACAGCATTACCTGCTGTGATTTCAAAGTTAAATTGTGAATTTTCCTGATTTGTACCCCTTACCTTATTTTGTCCCCTTTCACAGTAAAAGATTGTAACTTTCATTCACACTAACATTTCCTGTTATATAAATGTTTGCTTAGCTGTATGATGGATGTTACCCCTTTATTGTGTGCATTGCAGATTATCTACCATATCCACTTTATTCAAATAAAATTATCTTACAGCTGGAGGTGTTGCTCAATAAATATGGTTATCTCATGTTTTTTCATGGAATACCAAATTAATTAGATCTGCAATCTAGCCTCTCAAATGTTTTAAATTCTTATCGTGCAATGTCTTAAGGAATTTCCTGTTTATTTGGAACTAATTAGGTCCTTGAATTAACTGCATGTTCAGAATATTTTTGTGTATTCTAGAAATGAAAATGCTAGAAAAGCACTTAGGATTTTGAACATATTCATCTTAATGGATAATTCCTGATCTATAAAAATGTAAGAGGAAATTGTTTTAAGCCTTAAAAAAGCCATGTGGTATCTAGCTGTGGAAATAATTTCAAAAGCTTTCAACATTGATCATTTTAGTATATGCAACAGCTTGAGCTGATGCAAAGTATGTTTAGTTTCATAAGGCTACTGTGCTTGCGAAGTATGAGCAATTTTTTTATCCTGCTTGGAAGAAAAATAGATCCATTGCATACATTTTCTCCTAAGCTGTGTGTTGTTTTGGTTTGTTTTTTTTTTTAACAAGATTCAATAACAAAAAATATTCCTGAAGGTGCTTATAGAAGAATCTGTACTGTAGCAGTTCTGTAAGATCTGAAACACTTTAATTTTCATGTCACTTTCTTTTTGATAGAAACAGTGGCTATATATTGTGCTTTTTAAAAGGAATATCTATAGTGTTCCTCCATCGGGCATCTAATGTATTCTGACTTCTGATTAATGAGATAAATGTTGAGGTGAAATGCTCGCATGGAAGAGGATACTGGAAAGATCCCTTAATCTATTCTGAACCTTTAGATTAATTTCTGGGTTGAAGTAGCTTAAAAACAAACAAATGGCAATAGATTGCTTGGGAGTTGTGGTTCCTGCAGCTGTATCTCTTCGTGCTTCAAAGCAGGCAGGACAAGAGACTTTTACGTAAAAGGAGAGGGCCCCTGGAGAGTTTCTGTAAAAAGACCAGTGGGTCCAGTGTGAGGAGACGGCCTTTTTCAGCAGATATAGTTTATGTTGATGTAGAGCTTGTTTTCTGAAGAAACCCAGAACTGATTACTGTGCTGTGTTTCTGTGAGTTAGAGTAAGGTAAGCATCATAGGAAAATAAATGCATGAGCACTCTGGCCTTGGGAGGAAGTCTGTTTGGATCAGGTTTTGACATAGGTGTGTGCTGGGGAGAGAAAAGGGCCGAGCGAGAAGTCTTATGCAAGGCAGAGATGACAATCTGGGCAGTGGGCTGCCACATGCATGATGTGGCTCAGGAGTGGGGCACGTGTGGCTCTTGGCAAGGTGTAGCAGGGCTGGGCCCTCTGTGCTAGGGAGGGGTATGGATACGGGCAGGCTAGTGATCGTTGTCCCTTGGGCACAGGAGCAGCCCCATCCTTGCCTTTTGGGAGCCTTAGTTGCGTTTCCAGAATCGCAGTGACTTGTGCCACGCTTCTGTCTCTTCTGGCATCTCTCAGGGGTTTAGTTTTAAAAGTGATAATAGGGCTTGTTCAGTTGATACCCTGCTGTGCTGCCATCCGTCACTGCTTTAACTACCTTGTAGTCACTGATCTGTCCATCCAGACTGTGAGCTATGTGACTCCCCCATACTTTCTGTTTCCAGGATAAAATCTCCCATCTGGAAGAAAGAATCAGTCATTTACCCTGTATTTATGATCTAACCACTGTTTCCCCTCAGCTGTCCCTTTACAGCTCCTCACTGTCACCAGCAGAAAGTACAGGTAGTCAGGGCTGTGTCAGTTGTTGCCTGAGTTTCCCTGTCCTGAAGTGTCACCCACCTGCCCTTTCAAGTGGTGTGCCAAGGCGTCCGTCAACTTCTTTCTGCTGGTACCTTTGTGATGCCCAATGCCTAGGGCCTCTGCTTTCCTCTTCAACAGACTCGCCAAATACTTGCTCGCCACTCTCCAGTACTGATATTTTATGGTGATGTACTTGCACTTCCCGGGGCAGTATCGTGGCACTGGCAGCTCCGCTTCTTCTCGGGCGTTTGAGCCACCCAGGCAGCCTCTGCCTGGGGTCCTCTCAAGCTGTGTCGCTGCACTCCATGGTGCTCGACCTTGCTACCTGCCTACTCCCTTGCTCTGTTCTTGAGCTTCTCCCCGTTCCCTCCGCCACTTCGGTTTGTAATAATGAGAAGTTATTATTAGAATTGTGGTGTGGTCACAGTTTTTAGCTTAAATTTTGCAGGTAGATGGAGCTATTACTTGTGTGCATCCAGAAATCATGAGTCATTTGTGCCTGCAGATATTTCCTTATGTTTGTTGTTGTTTACATTATTGATTCATGCTTTTTGTTCTTTGCTCTCCCTTATTTTAACATAGAATTGAGAAAAAAGTCTCTAAATAAGAAGAAATCTAATCCAATACTTATTTGATTCAAACTCAGGATTTTTTTTGTTTCAGAAAAACTTGTCCATTTTTTTTTAAATCTCTAGTGAAAGTTTTGCCTAAGGCAGAATGAGGTATTGGGAGGGTGGGAAACCTTGAAAAGGTGAGATTTTTCTGCAGTTCCAATTCCACCAGGTTAAAATGAGTTTCTATCAGCCTAAGACTTCTAGCACAGAGATGCTTTGATAAACACTGGGGCTTTAGATGCTTAAATGAGCCTTTAATTGTCTGAGGTTCACTTTTTCTTTAGTTGTAGCTGTTCTATAAGAACATATGCTTGTACTCTAGATGCTTTTAAATTCGGCAGTTTTCCTTTATCTGAACTACTTCAGCTTTATTTGTGTATTTTCCTGTTTTGCTTTTATGAGTCACAGTAGCCAATTCTCTAAAGCATTATCTGGGTCTTTTATCTCCCTGTAAAGTGCTATGTGATACCTTATATGCAGGATGTTTTATTAAATTGAATTTGTTTGCTTTGTATTATACCGCAGATCCTTTAGTCTCTGTAAATCTTATCCTAGGCAGGTCTGTCTATCTGTCCTTCCTATCCCCTCGCTCCTCTATCTTTTTAATCCAGATGTCTCTCGGCTGAGAGGCATTGCTCTTATACAGCTATTGTAAGCGGAGATCAGACATCCTTGACTTTGTGGTATTTCCCCAGTGAACACACTTGTGCCTTTTTGTAGCTTTCATCAGAGATACTTTACAGAATGGAAAAATTCTTGAGCTTAGGTTAGAGATAGTGGTGGAGGCAGCAGCAGCTCAGAGCGAAGTCGTGTAAATGAAAAGAAATGAGATCTTCCCGAGAAAAATGGAGGGGCCAGAAAAGATCAGTAATTGTAAACCTCTATCCTGGAAGGGGCCTTGGAAGAAACGGCCATCGTGACGTTCCTGTGGCAGGCAGAATCTGAAGGCAGGTAGTTTATTTACCAATAAAACGTTGGGTTTTTTCCTTCAAAAAGTTAACCTTGCTGACTTTTTTTCTTATTATTCTTCCAGAATGAAACAAGATAGGGCAAATCCTTCTTCACTCTTCCATTTTTAAGCCTTTTCATTCTCGGCAGCATTAGATGTAAGATGCCTTAAAATTTCTTCAGTATTTTTAGGAACTACTTGAGCTTGAAAACAAAAGAAACCCAGTTTGATTCTTATGCTGAGTTTGTGGGTCTAAAATGTTCTTTATTTGCGAAGAGAGCAATTGTGCTAGGGAATTTATACCAGTATAGATTGGGAAAAGAGAGCTGGCCCTGCCTAGTGACAATGGCCTTCAAAGGAAACCAGGGTTTTCCATTTAATTTTAGAGTAACGTTATTTCTCAATCTCATGGTTATTACAATATGTCTTACAAAGCAATTGCAAAACCACCTTATGGTCCTTATTTTGCAACTTATAACTTTCATATTTTTAGAAAGAATATAGCTTTAGGTTATAAAATAAGAACTATCAGAGCTAAATAAAATAGCAGAAAATGAAACTCCACACACCCATTTGAAATATCCAAAGAAATAACAGAAGTGGACATTACAATTATGGCCTGAAGAAAAATAGCTTGGGGTCTTATTCCAGTACCCTGCAAAAAAGTACTAGTAGCTCTTAATAAAAAGAGCACTGTTTTTTTGGGTTTTTTTTGTTTTGTTTTTTTTTTTTTTACAGGCTAACTTTCTTTTTGTGGTTGGAGCTCTGATGTGCTCAGATAGCAGAGGTGTTTAAAAAGTCCATCTATTGTTTTCTGTTAAATCAAGTGGACAATAACACAAATGAAAAATATTTTCACATATGTAGTACTTCTGCTGTCTAAATATCAACTGCCTGATCAAATGGTTTACATTCCCATCTTTTGTGTCCCTTTTTAAAAACAGCTCTATTTCACTTGTTAAATTTCAAAAACACTTTTGAAATGGAAATCAATCCCTAACTTAATTTAAATCTAAAATTGCTTGCATATCAGAACAGTCTGGTCTCCTTCAGGCATTTTATTATGAAGTACCAATTAGGGACATAATTTAAGTTGCGAAATGTACAAATCGCATGGAATTCACATGTCCTATATAAAGAAAAA
Source organism: Ibidorhyncha struthersii (assembly GCA_013398815.1). Lineage (NCBI taxonomy): Eukaryota > Metazoa > Chordata > Aves > Charadriiformes > Charadriidae > Ibidorhyncha > Ibidorhyncha struthersii. The sequence goes on from VZSZ01007754.1 coordinate 215,937, forward strand.
CACATGTGAATACCGTAAGATTTATGCATTTCAGAAGCTAAATTGCCTGTCATTGTACTCCAGGGCCCCTCAGCACTTGTCTCATTGGCTTGTCAAGGATGCAAAAAGGAATTAAAAATGTAAACATCATTTGTATTAAAAAGGGGAAGTGAATCTATTGGGCTGCTTCTTCTTATGCTGCAAAGATCTTTGCGTAATTGTACCTAGGAGATACATAGGTGCAGATTTTAAAAGTAAAAAAATGGCCTTTTGGGTTCCAGGCCAAACTTAAGCTGTTAAGAGCTTATGCCGCAAATGCAAGACACGGGGAGTTTTGAGTCATGGTAATTTTGTTGAGATTTCTATCCTCCCTCCCTGAAGCCATGTTTTTTGTTTATTAAACTTGTTTGTGTGTCACAGTGAGGTGAAAAGAGGCTGTGGGATTTTCTCTGCCTTCATGCAATAGACATCATCTTGGCCATCGTCTTGGGGATTTAGGGAGGGAGATGAGTGCTCAAAACTGCCCACACTTCTTCAGTCTGAGATGAAAAGCTGACACTTCTGAATGAGTCTGGTATAAGTCTGAGAGTTGTGTTTCTGTAGAGGCTTTTGTAATGTATTTAAGCATCATGTAGTACTTCAGTGGGTACTAAAATCTGAATAACAAATACCTTTTTTGGGTAACGACTAATCTCTGTCATGGTGCACTGCTCATACAAGTGAGTTGTTATTCCATCTATATAATTCCATGCAAGCTGCTACCTATTACTTCATCTCTACCCTCTAATTTATATTACCTTTAAAAACACAGATTTAATTATAACAATTTTACTCTCAAGATTAAATATATGCTTGCCCAGAGAACAAAAGATAATAGAATAAAAATCAGTTAAGCAAAATCTAAATTAAATTCAAGCTATATTGAAACGGAATGCAGTTCAAATAATGATCACAAAGAAAAGAGTCTAAGTACTTTGCTTATTGGGTTGGAGGAGAAATAAATACAATCGGTGACAGTCAAACAGCTTTTGTATGTACAGTAAGATTTTTGGCTAGATTAACATTTTAATTATTCTGTGAAGAAGAAACTATATCAGATGAAGTTGCCTGCCTGAAGCAAAACCAAGTCTTGTGCAGAAGGGGGCTTCCCGCAGCCCCTTGTGGGGCGCTGGCAGCTCCAGCCCCAATGTGGGGAAGTGCTGCAGGTCAGCTGCACCTGGCCTGGGGTGGGAGTTGACCAGGCTTGAGCATGGCAAAGTCATGAAGGTGACAGTTTTGCATCAGTGAAGTCCTGAGAACAAGAAGGAGGGAAGTGAGAGCCCAGTGAAGGCTTTGCCTGAGGGGGGAGGGGTTTACTTTAGTTTTATGACAGATCCTGCTTGTCTGCTTGAAGGAGGAAAAAAAGCCCACCTTTGGTAATTAAATTAATTAAGGTTCCCATTCACCTTCTAAACTGATGGCCCTTAAGGATCAAGGTGGAAGTTGCTACTTAATACTTACACAGGATATCTCTCTGGTGCGGTGTTTTCCCAGTGGTGTAAAGAATAGATTCTTGGTGTCAAAATGCATTTTGTTTAGCAGCGGCTGCAGCCTTCTCAAATAGCATTGTCCCCTCTGCACAATAGGAGTGCTCCTTGTCCTGCCTCCGGGCCAGGTCTGGCAGCTGGACCTGCCTGGCACCTCTGCTGCTTAGCTGGCTGAGCCCTTCAAAGCTTCTTGTGGGGTGGTCGTGGTTTGCTCTGCTAACAGCAGGACAGTGTGGAGCAGCTGCCTCTGGTGGGAGGGCAGATGCAGCCACTGAGCCATCCCACCTTGTTGTGGCCCTTTCCTAGGGGAAGGCATGTCCAGACCCTCACACCTTGGAGGGTAATGCAAACTGCTGTAGTGCACGTGAGAAACCCCGTTGTGTCTCAAGGCTTTAAGGATAAGGGAGAGGTCTTGGTACTGTATTATAGGAAAAGAGGGGTGGGAAATCATGCCAATTTTAGAGTGAAAAGGCAACACATTAACGCAAAGGCAGAATCTTTCTGGACCATGGATCACAAGGCTAATGGGCATCAGTACCATTGTATCAGCACTCGCTGCCGGTTTGGTTACGTACTATTTTAAGAACACAAGTACCAAGACTGAAGAGTGGTTCTGTCTGGCAGTGGCTGGTAGCAGGTGCCTGGGGAAACAGAGAAAATGAATAGGAATGATGCTTCAGAAAACTACCAGTTTCCTGGAATGGATCAGAGATGTTTTCAGGCAGAGGTGATAGCACCTTTGCACTTTAGGGCTAAATGGATTTATTTTTTTTAAATCTATTTATTTAACTGATTGCTTACTGACCTCATTTAAATGTTAGCATCTGCAGCAGCCAGGGCAGTGAATTCCCCGGTTCAGTCACTTCTGTGAAATCTTTCTCTTTCCTTGGTTTGACTCGGATACCTTCATCAGAACTTCATTTAGTGTTGCCTATTTCTTATATGTAATGTGAGACAGTTAAGTCATTCCTTATTCATCTTTCCATGTCACTCTTAAGTTGACAGACCTGGTTACAGGGCAGCTTTGTCATGATTCTTGCAGATGACAGCCTTGACGTACCTGCTTGTTCTTTGCACAGAAGTACCTCCAATCACCCACTCTACCTTTCTATTTTCCTAAATATACAGCACGCCTACTTTCAGAAAGGGAGGCCAGATCTATGTGCACTACTTGAGAGAAGGGTTGAGTGAAGGGGTGACACACTGATTTGTTTTGTTTTCTATTCCTCTTTTAACTCAAAAGCTCCACTTCTTTTATTATTATTTTGACCAACAGTGAGAGTTGAACTGATGTTTGCATCCTCTTGGGTATGCACAGTAGTGACTCAGTGGATCATGTACCCAGTTAGGGCGACTTTTCTTTTTTTAGCCTGAAATCAGAGCATGACACGTGGGATAAGGTATTGCAGATCTGTGATACTTCCATAACAGAAATGAGGCTAATGGAATTGTTTGGTTTTGTTATAAACACCAAACTTGCTGAAGGTCACCATAGCTCTCAAAATTCAGAGGGTGAGGGGTCACATCTCGGACTTCCTTTCCTTCAAGATAAGGGTTCATCGGTAATGGGGGATCTTCTGGAAAGCCGATACTTCAGAAGAAGGGATTGAAAGGAATCATTCCAAAACTCTTACAATTGCACTCCAGAGGGTGGCTGGAGTTTGATAGTTATCAAAGACTTAATTGCCAGGGCTATTAGTGATTAGGATAGAAGCTGGTCTATGCTGGAAAGTTAATGAGCTTCTTGTAAATAAACAAGCTAAAGTGGGGGAAAGGATGTCTTCTGCAGGCAGTTGTCTTTATTAGAGGGAACCTTCCTTTACAACTCAGATTTTAGCTGTCTGTTGCATGGCTGATTGCAGATGATGAAGATGATGCAAAAAGCTGTCAGAGCCCAGGATGATTTGGGAGGAGTTTTACCAAAAGCAGAAACTACATTTCCAGGTAATTATCAATTTATGAACCTGCTAAGCCAGTCTTCATATAGACATTTTACTTCATCTTATAATATGGTGTGATACTCAAAGCAGTCTAATTCAAATCTACCAGAAGCAGTCACTGAAACCAGAGAAATTATGTGAATATATAGGTTTTTTTCTTCCCTCACATTATCATTTTGATACCATCATTACCCTTTTGATATAGTCAATAGCAACAGATACAGTTTGATTTTCTTTTATTGTACAGCTGCCATGTGATTAAAAAACATCACGTTTTATAATACCATATCTGGAGTGCAACAAAACTTATTTCATTTATTCCAAACAAAAAAAACCCCAAAACTTTCTGCCTTCCAGTAGTGCTCTTCAGCTATTAATTTTCACACTTTGCAAAGGTACCAGTGGGGAGGATTCACACAGTTAATTCAGTCCTGCCCATCTGCTGGTTGCTGTTTTGGCTAATGCATTAAAAATTTACTTGTGTATGATTCCTTTTAGGCTGCTATTTATTAATGGATTAAGAATGGTCTTTTGAAGTGAACAGCATGTAGCCAGCAAACCATTTTGTTCAATTTAAATGAAAAAGAATGAAAGAAGTGCTGTTAGCCTAGTTCTTTGAACATGTTTGGATTCAAACATTCGGTTTGAGGTATCGCTGTACTTTTTTTAATAGCATGCCCTAGAAACAAAACAAACAAATTTTGAGGGTTTTCTTATACCTTTTTATATTAAGGTTCTCTTCTTCAAAGACAAAACTAGCTGAGGGATAGCTAATGCTTCTTGTGCACAGCCTCATGGCTCTGCTACATGAGCACGGTCTCTGCAGCTCTCTGCTGTAGCAGCAGTACTGCTGCGTGAGCCTGTTCTGCTCCTGTGCCCAGAGAGCAGGGGTGGCGCTGGCTGTGTCCGCTCTGTGACCACCAGGATGGACATACGGATATGCAGCCAAAATAGCTGCCTCTCTCTAGTCCCTATTGGTAGGGAGGTCTCTGGGCCAGTTCCGAGACAGGTGTTCCTAGAAGGAAACCTGGTGGTTTCCTGGTGCTGGAAATCCTCTGAAGATGGTTGCCTGTAAGCCAGGTATATCCTAGGCTCCCATCTGCCCCTGTGGGGGCAAGGGAGGATGGTGCTAGAGCTTGCCTGGAAGTGTTGGCACAGATCTGGCCGGTTTGTGTCCCTTCAGCATGTGAAAGGTGGCAGCATCTGTAGCCCTTGAGTAGGTAGGTTTGTAGGTAACTGTTACCTTCAACATAGCATCGGGATTTTCGCTGCTTGTTGTAAGACAAGTAATGTGTCAGAGCACCAGTAGTATCCCTGGCTTATTGGCCTGGCAGACTTGTATAAATTCAGTAGGTCCAAATAAATAATTAGAGTAGAAGTAGTAAACGCTGATGTATGCACTGAGGCCAGGAACTACCATTTGTTTTTCTGTAAGGGTCACCATTTCCAAATGATATTTAATACTCCTCCTAGCTGATTGTGGTGACTGGAAGTATGACAAAGAAATAAGAATAGAAACGGCAACAGCACGAGGAAAACCAGTTCAGTGGAGCTTGGGTTAGCCTCAAGTTTTCTATTAACAAGCTATATTGCATACTTGGCAGAGGCACTCGTAGTGCAATGAAAAGCATCAAAAAAAAAACCCCAACAAGTCAGTGGAAGCAGAACAGTAAAAATAGATTTCATATGAGTGGAAGCTTCCTTTTCATGATGAAATGCCACATGAGGGACTCTTCTGCACCGGCTTGAAGAAAGGAGAAGAAACCCATGGGAAGGACTGAGGGAAGGCAGTCCTCCCCTTAGTCCTGCATTTGCTTCAGTGCCTAATTCAATCCTTTTGGGAAGAGCAGGGCAAGGAGGGGCAACTTCTATAATGCACCCTACTTTCTGGATGTATCTCCTGGTTACGTGATGTAGTGATTGTTTGAAAGCATAACTCTTGTTACAGCCATGCTTTATTCACAAAGAGAAAAAAGTGTTAATTATTTCTGCTTGGTACATTCAGTGATAACCTGCTGTTGTAAATTTTTTTCCTGTGGATTTCTTGAAGTTTTTCATTCCTTTTTGCTAGGAAATAGATAATTTCTAGTGATGAAATTGCAGATCTTTCTTTAAAAGGGCAGGTCCAAATGCTACAGCTGGTATAATTTTGTGGTAAAGAACCATTAATTTGTTTTAGCTGTATAAAATTAGAGATGAAAACAGTACGTTTAGCCTGCCGTGTAAAGAAAGAATTGATTGATTAGATTTAATCACTAAAGAAAAAGTCAGTGCTACAAGTGCAACCCCGCTCCCTCCGCCCCAACCCTAAACAAGATCATTCAGAGTGAAAATACAGAATCAATATAATTAAACTAAAAAGGAAGATTTAAGATGGAAAGTTTCGCTCCTTAGACATACAAGGCAAAAGGTATAGAGCCAATGTCTAACAAAAATGCAGTGGAAAGAATAGAAATGATAAACTCTGAATAGGCTGGCTACTTCACAGTTTTTATCCTGATTCCTGTTTTCCCTTATGGTACCAGAAAATATTTTTATATACCTGGAAAACTTCATTAAAAATGTTTAATTTTTCTTTACTGAAACTGCTTTCTGTATCATCTGCTCCCAAGTGGAAAATTCTTTCCACGTTCATCAGAAGATGGTTATGGATGGAATGGCATTGCTGAGCGTGGTTGACTTTGTGAGTGTGCAGTGTTGATGACCGTGTGAGGGATGATGCTCTGTGGGCTGCTGGAGCAGCTGTGGCTTGAGGAGACCCTCTATGTTTGCATCTCCTTGTTTTCTGTGAGCAAAGTCTGCGCCCATCTTTGTGCAACTTCTGCTGCTTTGTGCAAATTTGCAGTCCTGGTCATAACTGAAGCATTCACCCAGCAAGTAAAGCTATTGCATAGGTGATAGTTTGCCATTAGCTGTCAGAACAGATATAAGAGCGTTTACACCAGCACTTCAAAGTGCCGATGAAAGAGCTCTATTTCCAATTCAGACACGAGGCACACAGGCTTCTTATATTTGCTCAGTATTCCCAATTCACCATTAGACTGTGGCTGCTCTGTGCAATCTGTTTTGATCTGTTCCCATCTGCTCCAATCTGATGGTTTTTTTCTGAAAAATGAAGCTGGCGGTGTGTGATTGTTGCATAGGCAATCAATTACTGAAGCTGTAAAAGTGTTTTGCCTGGTAGAGATGGAGTGTGCTCTTACCAGACTGCAGCATTTCTTCCCCTCCTTAACATCGTGCAGGTAAACTGCACCACGGGCTATTGGCACAGACTTAAACTGGCAGAAATAGAGGCAGCTCCAGCAGATCTGCCATTGTACATAAGCATAAATCCGAGGCTCCCTGCTGCATTTCATGTTTTGTGAGGGGACTTTGTTAGTAAGCTAGTTGTGGTGTGCGAATGGCTTGAAAACTGTACTTGGGGAGTAGCTTTAAGTGGCCAACTGAAAGAGGACGGGTGTACTGACTGGAGTTCCTCAGCAATCCGTCCTGGGTCTGGTACTGCTCAGTTTTTGGTTTGGGGATTTTTTTTTTTTTCCCAAATTCTAAACGAACTGGATAAATTACAGAAAGCCTCCCCCAAAAGTGTGCAATTTCTCTGGGACAGCAGATTTAGCAGTTCAATGGGTAGAAGTGCAAGAACAGCATCTCTGCAGACGCAGGATACAGAATAGCCCTTCAGAAGACAATGCTGGGAGTTACTATGTTCGCTTGAACCTCAATGCCAGCAATGTCAAGCTTTTGTGAAAAATTTTAACACCACTGGGATATATAAGGGAGATGAATTTTTCTGCAAGAAAAGGAGGAGTTATCCCCCCAGTCTGCTTGTTATGCTGCCAGGTGCTCCAGTCTTACAGCAGCTTACAAACCAGGCAAAAGTAGCCTGGAGAAAAGCAAAGTGTGATCAGAGATAGATGAAATATGATCTTGGAGGGCTTGAAAGAGATATGTTTGCATAGGCTTACAAAGATGAAATTAAAGGTGGAGGTTTTTGGAGATGACGTCAGCTCTCGGATGCAAGAAAGAGATCTGCTCCACTCCCCTTGTCTAGGGACAAGAATTAATGCACTGGACTTAGTGCAAGAAAGACTTGGGCAGACACAGGGGGGAAAAGTCCTAGTGAAAAGTCGGTGTGTGTGTGTGTGGTTGGTTTGTTTGGGTGGGTGGGTTGGTTGGTT
>VZSZ01007754.1:223588-234262 GCA_013398815.1 Ibidorhyncha struthersii
GGTTGGTTTGGGTTGGTTGGTTGGTTGGTTTGGGTGGGTTGGTTGGTTGGTTTGGGTGGGTTGGTTGGTTGGTTTTGTTTTGTTTGTTTTTTTTTAAAAAAAGGCTTTTGGCTCTTGGATCACGCTATGGACATTGGGTCAGAAATCACAGAATCATCACAGAACAGCCCAGGTTGGAAGGGACCTTGAAAGATATCTGCTCCAGCCTTTTGTGGGAAAGGGAGCCTAGATGAGATCATTTAGCCCCCTGTCCAGTTGTGTCTTGAAAACTGCCAGTGATGCTGTCTCTAATGTGTCTCTGGGGAGGTTGTTCCAGTGAATGATTGTTCTGACTGTAAAAAAATTTCTTTCTTATATCNAAAAAAAATTCTTATATCATGATGAAAATCATAATATGGGTCTATAACATTATGGACCTATGACTCGTCTAACTCTGCCTCGGAAATAACAAAAACATGAATGTCTTCGTGTATAAAAAGAAGATAGTATTTCGGGGGGGGGGCGCGGAGAAATCAGATTTTCATAAAATATGTATTGTGTCGTAGGGACTTAGAATTGTTTGCCTTTTGCTGCTGTCTTGGTGAACAGACTTTCCTACTGGCTAACACAGGACAAAACCCTTACATGCTATTAAGAGGGAAAGTGTCCACAGGTTACTGCATTAGGCTTCAGATCTAACTTTCGTAGACCCTGAATGTTTCCATCTACTTTAGCAGTAGCTTGGATTTTACACTGGGTATATTTGAGAATACCAATGCCTACTACCAGATGGTGTAAATAAATACTTACTTCTACCTTTCAAATCTGCATATTAATAAATACTGTATTCTGGTGGATAAAAATTAGACACCGTTACTCTGACATAGCAATTACAGCATGTATGATATATGTGAATCTTCATTTATTACTGTCTAACTTCAGGCTTTGTAAAAATTAATGTTTTGGAAAGCTGCTTACATAAACCATTCTTTTAATGAAGCTGGTCCAATGAGAAGCTAGCGGTGGAAAGCAATTAAATGACACTGCTAGACGGAGATGACAAAGACAGATCAAACTGTTCTGATAAGAATACTGATTAATCGTGCTACTTAGCTATAAACTTGTTGAAGTTTAGATGTTCCTTTTGTAATCTTCATGGGGCAGGTGCCTTAACTTTCAAGGAGTGATTAAGTGCTACAGCATGCAGGCTGCTGTGTGAATCAACCTTCAGAGCTATCATGCATCTAAATTAGTAATTTACGAAGTTATGAATATGGGAAATATTTTGTCATGTTTGTGAATAATTAATGCAAAGCTGTATTGGCAATGTCCACCCAGTAATGCATCCTTATTGCTTTGTGACAGAATGTTTCAGGCTGCACCTGGGAGGGAATTTGAAGAGTAGAGTCAGAATAACAAAACCTACAACTGTAAGGAGGTCTTTTGGATTGATGGCTTTGCAAACAAACTGTTGGTTAATTGGGTAGGGTGTGCATTTGTGGGAGCTGGAGGCCTTTTTGTATAGGAAGAGATGTATGTCATGCTGAGGGCTCTGAAGGCGGCAACTTGAGCAGTTATCACTTCAAGGGAAGATGGAAAAGCAAGTGTGTCTGTGCTTTGAATGTTAAGCTGCCTAAAGGTTGATTCTAACCAGTGTGAAATATAACTGGCTGCACAGATGTATTTTCTCAGTTTTGCCTCACCTGCTACATCATCAATGTCTAATATTCAGGTTCACAACTTCCGAAGAATTAGGCTGTTTTTCTGTTTTTAACTGAGCAAAACCTCAGGTACTTGCTGTATCCTTTACAGCTGTTTTGGCAGGCTCAGCCTCTGAAGGCGAAAGAGGGGAAGGGCACATTGGAGGTGGAAATAAGGGATCTGTGTAAGAAGGAATCGGACATCTCTGCATAATTTCAAGACACGTGTGTTGGGGGCGGCTCTGCTCTGGGCAGTGGAGGCAGCCAGGCTGGGAAGAGAGCGAAGGCAGCCTGCACCATCCTGCTGCATCTCTGCCCTGGGGATGGTGAGGACGTGTGTGGTGCTGCAGCACTCCTGGGCTGTGCCGCAGCCAGGGGCCACTTGGAGCTGCTCGGAGCCATGGGACAGCATGCTCTGTGCTCTCATGGAGACCTTCACTGGTTCACCTTCGCTTTTATTGCTGGGGTTTTGTTATCTCCACATGGTATAAGCCAGACTAGGCCTTTATTAAAAAGTAATGAGTTTTGGAGTATGGTGTCAGGCCTGGATCAAGCAGAGGACCGAGACCTATCTGCCCTCCCTTTGTATTTCCCTCACTTTCCAGGCACTGCATACCCAGGCCCTACTGTGTCTACACTGTGCACAGGTCGCTGCTGGGCTGCTAACTACTTTCTTCTCCTTTTTGCTTTTTGGCCTCCCATTTGTCACAAACGCCTTTGTATCCTTGTGCATGGGTAGGTCACAGAGGCTTTCTCGGTGTGTTCGTGTCAGCAGAACTCCCTCGCAGAGGTGCACTGGGGAGGATTTTGTGCCAGCGCTGTTCTGCACCACAGGCAGGGCTGCCATGCGCTCTCACCACCGATGTGATTAAGAATGCCAACCTGACCCCCATAAAAGCACAGAAATGAAGTAGCTCCCATTTTAGGAATCCACTCTTAAGTGAGGGAGGAAATATTAATGAATGGTGCCACCATTCTCCCTGACCTCGAGAATGGTACAGGTGGGATTGATCCACAGGTGTCATAAACATCCGCAAATACAATGTAAAATCAATTAAAAGACATACAAATCTGTTTTAAAATAAAGATGGTTATCTGATTCTTAAGAAGATATCTTAAATTGAGTTGTACTGTGAGCTGACTTCATTTTCTTAGAGCAATAACTGAAGAAAAATAAGAAATTGTTATTTTTCTTTGTGTGAAGTTCATGGAAGTAGTTAATGCTTTGCTTGGATGATTCCCAACATCCTTGTGAGCAATGCTTGGAGAAATATTTTTAAAAGTTCATAACTAGTGAAGGCTGAGTTTACAGATATGATTTGAATCATGGTCTGTATTTTTTGAGTCTTACCCTTTTTTCTCTGACAAGACCTTGCTTGCTTATTTTACTTTCTTAATCCCTCTCAGCTTCCAATATTTGTGTTTTGCTCATTCCTAACATATTGGGCTCCTTTTGCAACAGCTGCATTGAAGGGTTTTTTTAAGCCTTCTGCTCTATTTTTCAGAACTGCTTATCTTCTCCCGCCCCTCTTTTATGTATTGAATTATACAAACTATGAATTCCTTTTGGACTAGAAAGAAAGATCTGAGACTTAGCAGGCACCAGATGGTGGCACTGGTCTTTCACGTCTGACAAGTCTGGATCATGCAGTGAAACGTAAGAAGTTTTATGCAAGTTGTACTGCATGCCATCCTAATTTTTTCTCTTTCAAGCTGCATAGTTGGAATGGGGAAGGTGACATATTTTTATGCTTATCTTTAGAGAGTGCCTAGAGGAGGCGAGGTGTGTATCTAAGGGAGTAGAAAGGATAAGCCTTGGCAATATCTGAGCACCGGTAGTACTGTTATTTTCTGTATTTGTATCATGCCATTACATTTCAGTTGAAATGTAGTTTGGATGCCAGCTGAGCTGTGCCGGCTTATACTAGATGAAGCTGTAGTTGTGATTTGTAAAATCAGATGTGTACCTTATATTCTCAGTCTTTACTAAATCTTAATGCGTGTGTAGTTTTTAATAGCTGCTTTTTTGCTAAGTGTAGCAGATATTAGCTCTATAGTGATGTTATAGTTACTTGCCTTATATTCCCAAAATCTTCGCTTTGGTATTTTCAGAGTATCCTTAACAGTATTCTACTTCTCTGCTTTAGAGAGGAATGGCTGCAGAAATCTGTATTTGAAAGAGAGTGAAGTCTATAACTGCATATGAAATATTTTGTTAGAGAAATGTTGAAGACAGAAAAATGCAATTCTTGCCTCTGGAGATTAATCCTTGCAGTCTGTGCTGTGATTCCTCCCTGTTTGGGCACAAACTGTGCCAGGCAAGAGTTGGGCACCTTCAGATGTGAAGGTGATGGGTGCAAAATGAGAATGTAGGTAAAGGCTGATTATGAACAACAAACACAGAAACAGCTAAATTCTTTAGTAGTATTGCACTGTGTGAAAATGAGTTGGTCTACCAATATCACCTGTGGTTCACACAGCAGCTGTAACATATGCTGTAACCGGTGTTACATGAAAAGAGGACAACGGAAAATTTGCTGACCATCTGTGCTCCCCCGTAATATGCAGAGCAAACCTTCCTGCTGGGAAACATCCCAGCACTACCAGAGAGGCGGGACGCTGGGACCTGCAGCCTTGGGTGTCATCCACAAAGGGAAGTGGGCTCTGAACCCCTAAGGTGTGTTTCTCAATGTTGCTGGCAACACACCTAGTCTTCAGGCAACTAAAATCCTGATGCCTTGAGCAAGAGTGAGGTGAATTGGAGAGGTTCAGACATCGTGCCCTGCTGGAGTTCAGGAGAAGTTAACTGCCTTCCAAAGCCACCTGTGAGCATTGCTTCAGGGTTTTGGTTTGTTTTTTTTTTTTTCTTAGAGCATGTCTTGAATAAAGCAATGGTGAATGTTTTAAAGTCACCATAGTTTCTACACTGTAATACATTCCTTGGTTATCGAAAGGAAAAAAAATAGTTGAAAATGCAGTGGACTTCACGTAGTGTGTGGTCTGTCTTCACATATTTTTGGGGAGTTCAGGCTTCCTACCTGTGCAAGGTTTAGTCAAGATCTGATCTGTTGCAGCTCTAGTGCGTGGTTCAGTTTTGTAATCAGACTTTGGCCATCACTCTGAAATCAGTTTGAGATTTCTCACTGAATTACTGGGCTGAGATTTTTCCTTTTTTCTTTAGTCAAGCTGCTTTTTCTAGGCTGAAAAAGCTAGAAAACCTCCCATTTGTCCCATAAGACACAATTGTTACTTATGTATTGATGATTATAAGAGAAATCAGCAAAAACTGAATTGATGAAATGACCAATGAGTATGTTATTCTTCTGTTGGAAAGTTTTCTGTTGAGTGTATGCTAAGAAAGATTGGTGACTTCTTTTTTACCAAAATATATTTCAAAGTCTCAGTCTGAAGAAAGTATAGACCATGGATCAAAATACAGCCTGAAAGTTGCAATGTGAAATTACAGGATGTCTCTGTAAACAGTGTGTACTTTTCAACTGACAGAATTTAATAGCAGCTATTATACATTTTTCTGCTTTCTTGGCAGCACCTGGCATTCTGTAGAGTCAGGCCTTTATCAGATGCTTAAAAAATAGTTTTTCCACTTTTACCGTATTCTCTCAACTGACTTTTTTTGTCGCTTAACATGACCTCAGTGGTGAGCAGTTAGGAGAAAGAACAACTGCACCATTATATCACCTGTTTGCAAGCTGGAGTACTAACAGATGGCACTGGTTTGCAATATAAATATTAATACTGAATTGAACTGTTTGGTGTGAAGTAAGATTTAATGATTTACGGGTTTTTTTAGTTGTTTGGTTTTTGTTTTATTTGTTTTTCTTGCAGGGAAGTGTGGCCATCCTACACTGTTCATGTGCTAGGAGCTGCCTGTCTGATTTCAGTTAAAGTACTTTTATAATTGGAAGCTTCTAGAATGTAAGGTTACTGTTCTCTGTTGTAGGTGATGTCGCTAAACTGGTTGTCAATGCACAGGTGTTGCATTGTATTGCTCTTATGTTGAGTGGGATATGTAGGGATCAAAGTGAGTATAAACAAAACCAAGGAACTTGAGTTGTGGCTTACTACTGTTGCAATAAGATTATTTTTAGAGTTACTACTTTCATTCCTCACTGTTGATTCGGGGTGTTAGCAGTTACTTTTGAGAAACAGTGGTGGTCAGGTGTGGTGCAGGGAAAAGCAAGCATAACATCCTTCTTTCAAAAGGGGGAAAAACCCTAGAATATCATTTACCTGCTTAACCTGGAAGAATTAATCTCTTTGTCAGCACTGATAAGATGGGGAGATAAGTAGTAGACCACACTGACACAATTTGTGATTGGTAAACTCATCTGACCTCTTTCTAAGCAGAAAAATAGGACTTTGTTACAGAGGAAGCAAGGGCTGTAACTTTAGTAAAGCTTTTGACGTCCCTGTAAGATTATGCAAAACTGGCAGTGGTAACCTGGAAATACTCATGAAATAAATACAGCTAGATACAGCTTTAGCTAAAGACCGGTAAAAGTTTTGGTGTAAGACCTGGCTAGCAAGTCCATAGAGGGGTAGAACAGATGGGTTGAGAGTATGATGGACAAGAGAAACTGCCCAGAGAAATGAAGACAGAAGGTGGCAGAGTGGTTGGGTGAGGAGAGGATGCCCAAAAGGGATTTTAAAAGTGCAACAGTCTCATTTTTTCCACATATCTGTAGTGGTTAGAACAAAAAATAAACCCACCAGATTTCGGCAAGAAAGATGCAAGGTGTAGGGGTTGAGAACCTCCCAGCAGTAAGACAGCAGAAGGACAGAGTGCCTGGGAATGTGTGGACTCTCCACTATCAGAAATCCTCAAGGCTAAATAAAAACCTCGTCATTAAGGACATCCCTTCCAACTCAATTTTGGTGATAGGAAACAGAGACACTATGCACCGTCTTCTAGGGAAATCACTAGTGTAGCAGAAAGCAAAGATTTAGGAGTGTCTTTCTCATTTGTTTATAGGCAAATTCTGTAATTTAAATAATATGGAGTAAAATGGCTGTGAAAGTGGAATCGAAACAGCCCACAATTTAGTCTCTGTCTTGAAAAGAAAATGTTTATGAACCTGCTCTGCTTTAAACAAATCCCTGAAGCAAATGAATGTTTTGAAGTGGTCTCTACTTAAAAACAGGTGATTGGAAAATAATTCTGTCAGAGTGTTCTGTCATTACTTGTCTGGTTTAGTTTTTTTTCTTTTTTACAAGAACAAAGGAATTTGCAGATAAAAGGATTCCTCAGATAAGATAGTTTTCTACTTTTTATTCCTGCAAGAAAGACATGAGTTATACTCCCTGAAAGGTGCTCGTGGTTCTATTTGCTCTCATAGCTACCCTTAATATTACCAGTATGATGTCCCTTATTCAAAATTTAGTCTGAGGAACGGCACGTGATACTTCAGTTTATCATGTATCCTATTTTAGAAACACTTGCATATATGGTGACTCATGTGAGTTCAAGGCATGATGAGTTTTGCATCAGGTTGTAAGTAAGTAGGTAAGAAAGACAGCATTTTTTACATAATTACTGATTTTTGGCTGCCCAGTTTATGTAGTGAGTTACTCAACTGAGAGGGCAGTAGTAAAAATAGCAGTTTTAATGCCTACGGTCTGAACAACCTCAGCTCTTGTGTTTTCACTGGTGAATGCTTGTTTACTCCAGACAGGTATGCTTCAGTACTTTATGAATAGTTTGAAAATGGCAAGCAAGTCAGTGCGTCATTCTGACTCAGACTGACAGAAATGCTGGAAGGCTGATGAGGGAGGGGAGAGTATTTCTGTCTCTTCTAACAGTGACAAATATAATTGCTAATACTACCACTGTGGGCCTTGTGACCTGAAACTCATCAGGAGAAGATGTTGGGGAAATGGGCCATGCTCTGACCTTGTTCAAAACAGTCTGGGTACAATCAGTTGTTGCCTAAGCTTTTGAGCAGAGGCAGCGTGGCATTTCTGTTTTCTCTGGTGCTTGTGCTTTAGGTGCTTTTTTGTATCAAATGTTAAACCTCAGCTCAGCTATCTCACGAACTGCTGCCTAAAAGCATTGCAGTTGGGGCCTGTTGATACCAGGAGGTGATCAAGGTGAGGAGTTACCCCAGCAGCCTTGCTGGCGCCCTGGGGATGATGGCTCCAGTCTATGGGGAGCTCTTCTCTGCAGGGCCGGGGGTATGCTCAGTGAGTTTCAGCCTCATTTACTGTTGCAAAAAATGTCAGCTGGGAGCGTTGTTATCACCGTATACTTAATTTGGAGTAAAAAGCTATTGTCTGTCATGTAACAAGAAGGCAAGTGCGTATGGGATGATGTGTTTTGGTTTCTAGGTGGGAAGCTTGAGTTTGTGTTAAGTTGACTCTATCTATCTGGTTTAACTCCCCCCATCTGTAACACTTGGCAAAATGGGTTGTGCTGTCTGCCAGGCATGACCATGTTTAGTCCAATTGTTTACGAATACTAGATGCAATTTTAAGATTCTAAGAAAATGTATCCAAAAGGTATCATATGAAAATCAATAGTTCTTTTCTATGTCATCTTGTTTATGAGCTAGAAGTAGAAAGAGGGTTCACTGGAGCAGGGCTAAGATCAATAGCTCTGAATTTTAATTGGACCTCCTTTTACTACTAGCTGAGTGCTCTCTGCTTTTAACCCTGTAAGAGTAAAATACAAGACCCTTTGGCAACTAGTGACTTTTCCATCCTTCAGTCCTGTGATAGTCACTTGTGGACTGTCCTAAACAGAAAGTGGAAAGAAGGGAATTGAAGAGGATCTTGATGATTAATACTGTCATAGAACTTTTCCACCTCCTATTTAAGGTGGGTTAATATATTCTTCCTCTTTTTACTGCCATTTTACCTTCTTGCATCATCCTTGTTTCCAGTCTAAACAAGTTTTCCTATAGTTTTTCCCCACCTTACACATGTATATTTGTTGTCACCTAAATTTACAATAGAATTTGTATGCATGCAGCAAGTTAATAAAATTACTTTCTCCATAGACTCTCTATGGAATGTGGAGATGCTCTCATAAATTTATGGCCTTATTTCCTCATAAAGAAACAATCTTCTCTTTTCTCCCTTTCATTTATCCTTCTCCTACTCTGCAATTGCAAACTGCAGTGGCCAAAACAAGTTAGCTTATGCTTCCTTTTCCTGCCACCCATATCAAAATGCTCTTCTGAAATGCAGTTAATAATGGTCTTGTGTCCATTTGTTTTCATCTCCTATAAATCAGTGGAGCCAGATAAGTCTCTTTCCTCTATAGTCTCACACGGGATCAAAGTGTTCAAGGGCAGGTTGGATGGGGCTTGGAGCAACCTGGTCTAGTGGGAGGTGTCCCTGCCCATGGCAGGGGGGTTGGAACAAGATGATCTTTAGGGTCCCTTCCAACTCTAATCATTCTATGATAGCTACTGTGGTTTCTCCTTCACAATATCAGTGTTTCAAGTCCAATACAGTTTAATTTGTACATTGCCCTGCACTTCCCAAATCCTCTTGGTGAAACAATTCCATCCGCTGGCAGCATGTGGGTGTTAATGGGGGACCCTTAACAGCATAGAAAATATCTCTAGGACCGCTTACTCTGTTCTGCAAAAGGTCCCAACCTCCACACTTAACTGTGCTTAGATTTTTATGATCCATGAACTGATGGTAAAGGAGTACATTTATTTTGCACACCTGAAACCAGACCTAATCTTGTGAGCATTCCTAAAAGTTATATGAGAGGAGCAATGTGGAGTTATCTGCTTCGTCTGTATCCTACAGGTTTCCACCAAAGAGGAAGTTTTACCCACTGACATGATTTTTTATGAAGAAGGCTGGTGCCAAGTTGCGTTTTTACAGTCTCTGCTAAATAACACACAGATCACTGCTTCTTCAAGGACCTCTGGCTATGAAGTGGTGAATGGGGTTTATCAGGATGTGCTTTTGCACTTTGTTTTATGGGGTAGGTTGGTAGGCAGTGCTGTTCCTGCTGTTTGTGATGACTTTTAAGAAGAAATGCTAAACACTGTGGTGTTCTCTAATTTTTAAAATTCCACAATACTTTACTGACTTGAGTGGTATTTTTCCCACTGTATGAGAGGCTCCTCTGAAAAGGAAAGGATCTGTTCTCTACCTAATGAGGACAGGTTCTAGTCAAAGACTGTTCTATGACTACATGAAATTCCTCTCCTGTTTTCATTGAAAACCCAACTGGTGAAATTTTATGCTGTTCTTATAAAAAGGCACAGTCCAGAAATTGCATCCTGGGGGAGGAGGGGGGCTGTCACGGCTTCTGTCTTGTGTCCTGCTCCAGAGGGTGCTGTTGGATTTGCAGAATCTTGATGGTAAAATAGATGTATTTGGGGACTTAAAAAGTGTAGCATGGCCCATTGTGGCAGCTTTGCCAGTCATTATCAAAACAATCTATAACACTGCTGTTGAAATCTTTTATGGCTCAGGTTGTTTCTTTTCCTCACCCATGTCTGTAATCACATTTTCCTTTCTATGATGGAAACTGGCTTTGCCAAATAAGTGGGTGCCTGGGCAAAGCTCTGTTTCAGGATGCTTAAATTCAGCTACTTGGGCTTCTTTATGGGAGCGTACTTAGGAAAAAATGCAGCTGAATTAAATAGAGGTATTCCTGTTCAGTACTTCTGGACTTGTAATTAAACTGTCTTGAGCAAATGGAACCATCCTTAGGCTGTGGCAACTGCAGGAAACTATGACTCATCTTACTGTTGGTTGTTTTTTTTTTTTCTCTCCAAGGTTTTCTATAGTGAAATACAAGCTCAGGTGCATCATCCAACTGATGTGTCTACAGGACTCTGGGAGTAGAGCTGGCTTGGGGCTAGTACTGCATCCAGGGCTGTACTCGTGTAGCCTGTACCCAACTGTACAGATGCTCTGTGAGTGTTGTCCATAAAGTGCCCTTGTGATTTCAGGGCTTATGAGCAGGTTTTTCATGGAAAAATGAGAATTGTACAATTACCACAAC
>VZSZ01007754.1:234346-265043 GCA_013398815.1 Ibidorhyncha struthersii
TATAATTTTAATTTTACCAAGAAATTTACAGTATATATACTAAAAACATTGCTGGCGGTTCTTCAAAATACTCAAGTAGAAAAGTGATTTATTTTTGATATTTGTGTTTCTATCAGACCTCTTTGCAAGTGTTATCTAATCTTCCATCCACTGTTATTCCAAGACTACTTTTGGCATTCCTACTTTTCAATTCAAGGCATCTCATTGACTGCATATTTCAGATTATTTTTCACTGGATGTATTTATCAAGTTTCAGGCCAGAGGCTCTCATAGAGTTATAAGCCTCTTAAAGGAGGGAAAGTGCTGACATAGACTTAAATTGTGGTATGGCAAACGTTACACTATAATTACCTTTATCTATCATCAAACTCCCTTTCAGAGGCCTGGCTGTGTGCTGTGGGCCTACTGATGGAATGCTCCATTACACTGAGATTTTTCATGGGGGGGAAAAAAACCTCTAAAGCAAAACATGATAAAGTACTTTTATAAAAGTAGTTTCAGTGACAGGGTGGTGAGAAGAAAAGAGATGATGGTAAGTTGCAGGAGGAAATATTCTGCAGCATTAGTGGTAGATCCCTATGAGAAAGAGTACTCTTTCTTTTTTATACCACAGTGTCTGAACCACATTAGTTCTTGTCTTCCCGATGCTTTGCCAAGTCAACATTTAGCATGAGCTGTGAAATGCAAGCAAATAATATGTGTGTTTTTACTACGTACTGGAGTATCGGACAAAGACATACAAGCTGGCAGACATCAGGCTAGCTGCGGAGTGGAAAGCAATATAATAATGTCGGTGTACTACTGCACTTGAGCTAAGGCACCTGGCAAAATAGGGCTTGGTAGTTTTGGCACGAGGCTCTGTTGAAGCTGCTTTGCTGATTTCATGACTCATCTGGAGTTCATGTATTGTATTGTGTCCTTGGGTCTGTGCTTGTTTGATCTCCCTGTCGGCTGGCCCACGCTCTGTGAATTACGGCTTTGGTTTGTCAGCTTCATGTCCTTAAAACAAAAGGAAAGGCAGCACTGAATTGAAAAAGACTGGGGAAGAGCGACACTCAGACCAAGAAAAAAGGGGTAGATACTTCCATACTACAAAGACTTTAGGTACAGGGAGAGAGGCACAGTACTAAAGCAGTTTTGTATGGCAATACAGACAATATAATCTCAATAGCTGGAATATAATAATACCCCCTCATTTGTTTACTTTTTAAAAATATTAATCATGAAGACCTATTAGTCATGTAAAACAGATAAAAGGAGCACTTAAGGACAACACTGAAAATCTGTTTGGGAGCTCTGTGTGTGTATTCTATATATATATGCGGACACACTGTTTTGGATGAAGTAAAATATTTGTATTTACTTGCTGCTTGTCTTCACTGGCTTAAGTGACTCATGGTTGCTGTCTGCTGCTAAACTGGTAAGGATGTGGCGTATTTGTTACTGAAATGTAGCCACGATTAATGCTCTCTAAAGTGTATGAGAGCATTTCATGTGCAGAGGCTATGTTAAATCAATGGAGAAGGGAAAGAAGAATTTGTATATAGGAGAATATTAACATTTTGGGTGCAGGTAGCTACTGAGGTAAAGTAGATTCCCACAGACTGCTAAAGGGAAGGTTTTCTGTACTTGGGTCACTAGAGCTAGTGATTGTATAACTGCTATTTGAGTATCTTTACATTTCTGTTCAGTACTTTGTTCTGGTGGCTAATAAAATTCAGTCTTTTCTGTTTTCTGTTTAGGGTGTACCAAAGCAGGTACACTTTTAAAAAAGAAAAAACTGAACTAAGTATGTTGTAATTGCATATCTCTTGCTCTGCGTGTTTAGTCATTTATCTCACTACAGAGAATGCAAAATATTCCGGTCATGATGTGTTGGGTTTATTCTGCAGTAGAAGTGAATGAAGACCAGTGCATTGAGAATTGAGCAAATGGTTTCTAGCGTTACAAAATAGTGTATTGTTAAAGATATACAAGATAAACTTATGTTAGGCAGGACTCAAACAAAATCAACTACTTAGTTGACTCCATTAGTTTGGAACAAAGAGGAGCAGTTGGCGTATTTGAGTGGGGGCCCTCTTTCAATGCAGAGTTGCTGGATATAAGAGAAGCTGTGCAGTCCCACAGCTTTGACCGAAATGGGCCCAGCAAAGTGTGAAGAGGTGCATCTTGGGGGNTCTGACTTAAGATGCTCCTTTTGTGAGTTACAATAGGGTCCCCTTGAGGAGAGGTGTTGGTAACTGAGTAGGTGGGTTTGCTCTTACATGCCCTCTGCCTTTCTGCCACCAGAAGAAACAGGCAGTTTGTCCACAGTAGGACACTGTGTGTTTTAAAAGGAAGAGACCAAACAAAACATCCCCAAACCTTTATTTTTAGCATATTGCTCGCTAAATCTACTGCAGCTGGAATTTGAAACAGTGGTGACGTCTTGAATGGCCTTCATCCATATTGAACATAGGCACTCTCGCCTTTCTCCCAGGAAAAGGGGGAACTAAAGGATAATAGCTTATGATTTGCACATCCTTGTAGTGTGGTTGGCTTGGAAGATAAGAGCCTTATCAAATTTCTGCAGCATTCAGGTGGTGGTTATGTGCTAAAACCTGTAAATTAGAATTCTGTTAGTTTAACCTTCAAGCATCTATAGTGATTCTACAAGAATTTAACTATTGCACCTCAAACAAATTGAAAGTCAAGTTTAGCAATCTACAGACCTAGGCTGGAAGACACATGTTGTGAACTGTAGTTCTATGAATTTTCTCTTTTAATTAAGACTTTGTATGATTGGTGTAATGTATTTCGAACTGGTGGTAATTGTTATCTTGAAGGAGATCAGGTTTTTCTTGGGGAGGATAGCAGTAAGTCAATTCTTCAAAAAGCGTTTGTGTTCTGGGGGGGAAACCTCAGGCACTCTTTGTTTTGTTTTTGTTTGGTTTTGGGTTCTTTCTACAGAATGAATGGAAGCTGTCAGCAAATGTTGTTTTTTCCCATTCATTGGGAAAGTAACTGACAAGGCAAGGCACAGCCCTCTTGCTCACCACTAAGTGTTTCTTGATAGCCTTGGTTGTATCACAAACCAACCTTTACCCACAAGTGTCTGTTCAGAAAAAAAATGTTGTGTAGCATGGACTCTAAAACTGATCTGTAGCCCAACTTATTTTGTGCTTTAATGAAATAACCAGACCTTTTCAACAGCAAAATCCAGGATTTTGCTCTTAAAGTGGGGGCTACTATGTGCATGAAGCTGTACTATCTTATAGCTTCTGTATCACAAGATGGCTGATAAATTTTTTCAGACATCTAAGCATAAAAGTGGAGAAACAGCAAAATAAGTGGATCCTGAGTGGATCCGGGAGTGAGGATCTTGGATGGAAGCCCTCTATGGGACTAATGCAGAAGTGGGCATCCCTTGGTAGTTAACTTTTTCTGTTTGTGTCAGTGAAATGTAGGAACTGCACCATATATGAGACTTCTGTTGTTGGAGAGAGATGTTAGGTGGGGCTGTTTGGGGTGGGGGGGTGGGGGGGGACGACCAAACAAAAAAACCCAAAACTCCTGAACAACACACCACAAAAAACGCACTCATAGCTTCAAACTTGTATCCCCATGGTTAAGAGTTTGTTCTTTACCTTACGTGCTTTAAGTCACTTTTTGGTGTATGGCTGCTATTCCACAAGGTGGATTTACTGGGAAAGGGTTCAGAAAGATGGCTTTTGCTATCATGGGTGAGTGTGTGGCCTTCTGCTATGGCACATGATCATGGCTGCGAGCCATCTATTCAGGCTCAGAGGATCATGTTAATGTACTGTTTTCAAAGCCTCTTTTCAAGACTGTCACATAGGCATTGATTTGCCCATAGTTCTTGCCTTCCGCTCTTCAGATTGAATCTGAGAAACTTTTCCTTGACATGACAAAGAAATGTCAGTGTGAGCAGATATAATTCATGTTTTATTGTATTTTTATAGTCTTTAGAAGAAATAAAATGACCATCCCCAACTGGATCCTATTATTTGTTTATATGAACATGGGAATATCAGTGGACCTCACTCTGCTGTTTTGGGCTTTTCTTCTGTTAATAAAATGAGAAGTTAACTTCTATTTCAGGAACATCAAATAAAAAATGCTATTTAAGAAATTACTTTTAAAAAGACTGACTTCTCATCTGTAGATCTTATTTAAACTTAAGACTTTTCTCCTCAAAGCACTTGGCTCTGTTTCAATATATCTTTATTGTTCATTTGAAATGCTGTGTATTTCTAAATATTAATACACTGTGCAAACATAAGACACGTTTGGTATGTTTTAAGTGCAAGAAACTTTTCTGACTTGTATTTATCTAATGTGAAATACCAAGGCAACTGAGAGCTCTTGGGCACATCTGTTACTTTTAAAAACAGAAGTCCTAGGAGTTGTATGTACGGTCTTGGAGTGCTCTGGAGAATGTTGGTGTGCTTGAGCATAATGTACCTGAATGCATTAAACATGTTTTTTCTAGAGTAACTAGTTTGAGCGTATGGAGGCTCAGTGTTTTCCTGTGTTAGAAGGCTTGCTATGCTGCAGGCTGTGACTGAGGGTGACTGAAGACCAAGGACTGAACTTCAGTTCTTCTACTGAAGAATCATAGGTTTCTTGCATTTTTTACCTGATAAAATAACACAGGTGTTAAAATATGATTCCCTCCTTCCCTCTGCTGCTCCCAGGATGTAGGCTTGTATATTCCTAATTTCACTTCACTTTCTGAAAAGGATAGGATACAGCAAGCAACTAATTTTCCCTTTCTGTGGGGGAGAAAGTGCAAGAAATCCGTTGGTTTTGCATCTTTTAGCCTTACACTTTTTTTCCGCAGAGCTCTGGGAGCTGGTGTAGAGATTAGGGCTTGCTAGGAATTAACCAAGTATCTGATTGTTGAGGGAATATAGCTGTTTTCCTTTGCACTCAGATTCCAAATCTGTTTATAATAAGGATGAGTATATATTTAGTTTTGTTTACATGTATTAGCTGCTTTACTCTCAATAGGCATTAAAATAAAGATAAGATCACTGTCATCATTCTAAAAAGGCTTCACTGTCTCAACAGGGCATACCTGAAACAAAAGGCATATTAATATGGGCTAAATTTTGGGAACCTTCCATGAGCATTTCTATTTAAAATATTTATTTGTGGCAAGATGGAGACTTTTGGAGTGACAAAAAATTGTATGTTTACTTTGAACTTCAAATAAGTTTTTGTAGTTCTGTAACTCCATTTCCTGCTTTCATATATGTGTTTTTGCTGACTTGTAACTGATGTTTAGTTTTATATTTCAGCTTGTGTGGAGGTGTTTTGGTTTTATTTATTTAATGTAAATCCTCTGGCATATGCCAATTTATTCCTCATTCGTGATGCCAATGAGAGGAGAATTTAGTCCTAGAGCATTAGATAGATAATATTATGGCCTCTCAAAATACATGATACCATCTCTGGGTAGCAGTACAATTTCCACAACCGGACTTACTAATGTGAAAGCTGACCGGAGAGTGTTGCTGTGTTTATGGAACTGAGTCTGTAGAAATGAAGCAGCCAGAAAGCAAGTAACACAGCTTTATTACCAGCAAATATGAATAACACAGAATGAGATGGGCTCTCTTGACCTTTCCAGCTGCTGGTGCGTGGGTGGGGACAGGGGAAAAACGTCACCTACATTTTGTGTATGGCAAACAGCAGTGTGACATACACAGCAAAAGCACCTTAATCATGTGTGGTATAAATACTCAGCTACGGCATCTCCGCGTGCACCATGCAGCATCACAAATATAAGGTGTGTGCCTCTGGGTGGCTGTACGATCTGCTGCGACAGTGCGGGCCAAGGAAAGCAGAGCTGCATGTCTCTGTCAAGGAGACGGCCTTTGTGTTCCCTGCGGGGGGAGCATGCTGTGCACCGCTCGGTGCAGTTGGGCTGGCTGTGTGTGCCAGTAGCCCCTGTTTGCAGCCCAAAGGTTTTATTGCAGACTTATGCTCAGTTAATACTGCTGCAGACAAGAATTCTTCAGGACCCATCTTTGCTACTTTATATTTTTGAAATGACCAATATGTGTTCAGTGAGCAAGATGACAGGTTTTTATTCTAGCAATAATATGGGCAGCTCTGGCTTTAGAGGTTGTGGCTAATGCTGAGAGTAATTTGGCAATCCAGGGAATTTAATGCAAAACCCCAAGCAGTTTGACCCCCTTCCTTCTCCACCCTCCCCACGGAAGTGCTTTATGCTGATTGTCGTTAGATAGAGCTATCAAAGCAGACTTTGTACTTAATCCTAATTATAAGTACTATTAACAAAGAAAACCAAATTCATGGACAGATTGAAGCAGAGTTTGACAGCTGCTGTGATTTCTGGATGTTAGTATGTGTTGTGGGGGCTAACTTTGGCCTGCGTAGGTGAAACAGCTCACCCCAACTGAAGCAGGATCTGTGCAATGTGTTTAGGAATTCAGCGTGGGGTGACTGCAGCATTCTTCTGGCAGTGAGATCTCACATAGATCAATAGAGCTACTTGACTTTTCCATCTCTGTGATCAGTAGGATGTTACCTGTGATGTTTTGACTTTGGGAAATCATTAACCACTAATTCTGCTACTTTCAGCCTCAAAATAGAACTGCCCTTTAAAACTAGTTGTTGTATTAATCAAACAGGAGTGATTTGCAGCATAATTATACTAATATGGCTTCTTTCCAGAAGCCTGAGATGGCTTAAACTGAAATGTTTCTATAGTTAATAAAACAAAGTGCTTTGGTTTCAACCAAGTGTTGCACATCCCTGGTTTAGAGAAGGTGGTTGCAACACTGTTTTTGTACTGGGTGGGGATTTTGGCTTTCTTTGTGGGGCTTGTTTTAAGACAGATAGTCAAAAAAGGTAGTGACTTCCCAGGAAATAGAAGGCAGCGATACAGCTAAAAACTGAATCAAAAAGTAGCTGTTCAGGAAAGCTGAAGGGTAGAACGCAGGGGAACAGCAGCTGTGAGGGCTAAATAAATAAACTCCAGCAGGCTGGGTTTTGGATGGCATATCTGAAATCCAGGTGTTGGGGCAGTGAGGGACCTGGGGGTTTGCAAGCAAAAGCTGGTGGGGAAGGTTGTGGGGTTTGGGCAAGGTGTTGACCTTCATCTCCGCAAGTGGAAGCGCAGGAGCTGAGTCCCCCGGTCCTGGTACCCTCACTGTTACAGCAGTTTTGCCTCAGGGGCTCGTTAAAGAGAGGGTTGCCTGCTTTGCTGGGAAAGTTGCTGTCTTGGGGTGTGACATAAAATTATAGGGGTTTGTGCTTTGAGGTATGTCCTGGCTTGAGCGACACAGGACTAATTTCTCTTCTATTGCTTGGGAAAACTACACTTTTAGATGACTCTAGTGTCTGAATGTGTGAAAACACTTACTTTATAGCCAGCTATGGTGTGTGGGTTTCCAGGTCTCAGTGTTTTTGGAGCTCGTCAGGTGTGGGGATGAGAAGCGAGACCTGGGCACTTGACCCAAGCTGGGCAACAGGGTTATTTCATACCATGAATGTCCCTTTAGATATAAATTAGAAAGTTTGCTGTGAAGTGCTCTCTCTCCCTTGATGGCTGTGATCCAGAGAACTTCTTGCCCCAGTGCCGGACCCCTGAGGCCTTCCCTTCCTCCCGAAGCTGCAGTGCTTGTGGTGTCTGACATTTGCTGTCCACTGCTGGGAGTGCACAGCTTCCTTTGGATAGACTTGGCTGAGTGTAATTCTTGTGTATTTTATGTCGGTATCGGGATCAATATTGGTTCTTTAGTGTTATTAATGTTAATTATCTAGTCATTAAATCTGTTTATATTTCAAGCCCTGGGTTTCCTTGTTTTTCCCGATTTCCCCTTCCGGGTGCAGAGGGGTCATTGAATAAGAGAATAATTGTCTAAACCACAATATATTGTTGTGGGTTTTCTCAGGCCATAACAGATTTGGGGTTTTATCATTGTGTTGCTTTTCTGTGTGGTGTTGGGTTTTTTTTTGTTTGTTTGTTTTAGTTTGGGGGTTTATCTCTTCCCTGTTACTTTGGGGTCTGCTGGGATGGGGCAGGGGATGTGTTTTGTTTTAGCTGCTGGCAAGTACCTCTTGTGCAGCAACTTGTTCCCGAGGGAGACCCGCATCCCTGTTAAACTCGAAGTGGTGTCCTGCAATGGCTTTGCCTAAATAAGCTGAGAAATAGGGTCGGGGCTTCTGCTCCCTGATCCAGCCAAGAGACCATGGTGGGGATGGGCCCGGCAGATGCTGGAGTCCTGGGAGGTGAGTGACTGCAATAGCAGCGACTGTGACTAAGCTGGAGGTAATGATAACTGAGGGATCCTGGCATCCTGAGTAACTTCTCCTGCACTGCTTCCTAGGGATATTTATAAAGCTGTAGTAGTGAAATACGTAGCAAAATTTCCCCTGAAACTTGCTCTGTCTATGAACGAAACCTGGAATGGAGAAACTACAGTTTGAAGGTTGACATAAACTACTGAACAAGAATTTGAAAGGCCTTCGTGCCTAAGTAAGGTGGTTTATTTTGGAATTTGGTGTTTTTTCTTTTTTTTTTTTAAAGCGTTCATTTGAATTTGCGTGTTTTGCACTAGAGCTAGAAGAAAGGCCTAGGCATATGAAGTTCCACGTTCTTCTCAGAGTCTTGGTGTGCTTACACTGTTTGCAGCTCAAATCCTGTCTGATAGGAGAGGTATACAGATTTGGACAAAGAACCAATAGATGCTGAAGTCTGATTAAAAAAAGTGAACTTGGAATGTATTGTTGAGTGCAATAAAGCTATAAGAACATTTTAAATGTGCCCTTGCAAAATCAGTCATAGATTCTAGAGTATTTGATCACAATTATCTCAGCAGTACAACAAATGCTGAAAGAGTTTCGTATTATAGGCATAAGTAAAATGGAGATAGTCAGTGGCCTGGAGTGGTACTTGTATCCAGCAGGCAGTAAATATATTGTAGAATTGGATTTGGACAAATTGAAGCATGTTAATGCTTTTTATACATGTAAATTAAAAGTCAAACTCTTCTGCCTAAAAAAAAAAATAGACGAAGTGGATGGGCACTGTCTGTACTGCTAAATGCAGTGTTCAGATTTTTCTGGTAATGGGGGCCTTCATTTGACTTACTGCTTTAAGAAAAACACCTATAGAATAATCCCTATGTTCTTTTAAGCTTTGTTTTTCATTTACCCTGGCTATAGTGATTTTTTACACAAGTTTGTTGAGAAGCTGTTGTTCCAATCTTAAAGCAGCATAAATAAAATGAACAAGAGAGGCTACCATCAGAAAAAAAGTTATGCCCAGCTGTAAAGCTAAAACTAGCTCTCGAGGCTGCATCACCTGTAGAGCTATAAGAATGACTGTTACATGCTAACATAAAGAAACAAAAAAGAGCAGGGGGGAGAGGAAGTAACAGAAAAGGGATGGCAAGAAATAGAGGAACAATTTAGCACAGCACTGGATTTCTTCCCTTGTCAAAAAGTCACTTTGTGTGTTCCCCTAATGTCAGGTTGACCGAATAGGATGTATCTCGCAGCTAGCGTAGCAGCTGTACAGCTTTCCCTGTGCGTCATCTCACTTGTGCATGTATGTATTATTAAAGATGACAAATTCTGGAATAGTCTTTGAACTTCTGTCAGCAAATAAGTGAGCCTAGAAGTACTGTGTGTTTGAAATTCCATGCCTTGAATTAGTTTTCTAGTTGGAGAGAGCTCTGAGGAGAGATGAAGGAAAGCAGCAGAGAACAGATGGATTACCAGAACTCAGAAGGGCAGAAAGTAAAAGCGGGATCAGAGGTTTATAGGAAGGAAAAGAGCTTCAAAGATTGCAACACAGAAAAGTTAATTATGCTCTCTGGAACACCAAGGGGATGCAGCTGAGAGTTTTATAGTGCAGTCTGTAACGGAGAAGTGGGGCTATGCTTAATGGGACTAACTTTCCATTCCGGTTGGGAGGAAGGGTCTTTTCAGTCAGGTTTGAGACCTAACCAAAGCCATTGGGAATGAATTCTGTAGCCCTCTGACTCTAGTGTAGACTTAGCATTAGAGGTGTACTTGCTGGTTAGGGACTCTGCTACTTGGAGGAGGAGGTGGAATTCATAAAACCTTGTCTAATACTTTGAAACATATTTGCCCATTCTTACTATCACTTAACAAACTGGTTTGTCAGCATATAAACTTTCAATTGAAAAGAGTACAAACAGGCCTGTGGATGAACATACCTGTTAAAATTTTGCTTGTTTCTGTGAACTTTAATATTGAGTAATAATTGCTATATATTGGCTTGGATATTTTAAGAAAACCAGCTCAACTCTAATACTAACCTGTACATCAGCTCATTCATGAAGTAATATTTAGAACATTCATAACTCTTTTTAAAGCTCTCTAGTTCCACGGGCTAAGCTTTTTTGCTCTCCTATGTTCCCTACAACGTGGACAGCTGTCAAACGCTTGGCCAGCTGCCTCTGTCACTAGGTGCTGTCCTGCTACTGACAGGAAAGCAACGTCAGCAGGGAGAGCTAATTACTTTTCTTATTCACTTAGTTCTAGGTTTTAGTATCCCAAGTATATTTTTAGCATTCTTCTGTCTTTTAATTCCCTTAAAATACTTGGCTGTCTCTAAATCCTATTTTATGTTTTCAGTATTGTCTTCCAACAATTTTTTTTCCTAGTGTGCAGGCATGGAAACTTAATTTGGAGTCCAGCAAGTGCAAATATATGTTGTACCCTGGGAATTCCTCTTAAGGGACGTGATTTTTTTCTTACATTTTTTTTTAGGTGCAACTGTTCGATTAAACATTAAGCAACAAAAAACAATTAGAGTAACGAGGTTTCTGTACTTCATATTTAGGAAAGTTAGAGTAAATATTTAATAAATTGCTTCAAATGGAGAAGTTCCTGTGTTCGTTGGATCTTTGTTCCTGCTTTCACTCTTGCATTGCTGTTTAGAAGAGGCTTCTAAGGCACAGAGGGCAGTTAATACCCAATTATAACACCTGATTTGTCTTTTTAGAAGGCTGGACCAAGAGAAATTCTTGCTTTTTTTTTTAATAACTTATCTATCTACTGCAGAGTTAATGTTGAAATTCAATGTATTTTATATTTAGCTATATCTAATATTGTTAAAGGGATTTATTTCAAAGAAAGAATAAACATTCTACTGAACTGTAAAGAGGCTTACTAAAGTGGTTTTGTTTATATACAATCTCCAGCTGGAACTGCAAACAAGCAATAGTTTAATATCTTACAGGCCATCTGGGAATGGGATTTGTTTAAGGGGAAAACATAGCATCACAGATCACGCGTTATGTATTTCTCTCCCTACTAAACATCTTTGCCAAATATTCTTCTGGTATCTTGGCTGTGCCTCCTGCAGAGAGAAGCAGCTGCAGTCCTAAAGTGACCATTTGCTCACCATTTTAGAGACTTGCATCTCTTCTTTCTGTCTATTTTTCTCTTATTTTCCTCCTGAGAAGTTGGAAGCCTAATGGAGGCTTTTAGAAAAGCTGACAGACAGCCTCTTGCAGTCCTCTCTATTGATGGTTTTGTCAGTCTTTTTTCTTTTTTTCTTTTTTCAGAGCAGAAAGACACCACAGTTCAGTTGTGAAGCATCATAACATTACTGGTATAGATATCATGTTTATTTCCATATAGGCAGAAGAATACACAATATAATTCATTATTCCCAATCTATTAAAAAGAGTTAGAAGTATTGAGTAAATGCAGCCGCTACCTCTCAAACGCTCTACTATGACTGGATTTTGCTCATTCTTCCTGATGTAGTGCATTACAGTGAGCTGACATTTGCAAAACTGATTTAAAAATCCTTCTTCCTAGATGTTAAACCAACCGATGAAATATACTGTGAACTAGGTTAACTTGCTTTTTCAGTATATATTTGCTAAAGTGCAGGGGGGGGGGGAGGTAATTTCTGTGATCTAGATCTACTTAGGAATAAAAAAAAACCCAGAACCTTTGTTCAATCCAAGTCAAGTCATTTTGTACTACTTTAAGTCAAAATGGACTGTGGGTGCGCATGAGTGGGAAGGGGAGATGAAAAATAATACTGATGGACAAGCAGATAATTGCCTCCCACCCTCCAATGTAGTTCGTACTTCCTGACAGATTGAAAAACTGAAATTAAATCTACCTGTCTGCACTGTGTTGCTTGATCTGTTCAGCAGGTACTGCATGGGGTAGTGCCCACAAGCTGACTCTTACATGGAAGTTCTCAGCGAATGACCTTAAAGCATCCTGCAGAGCAGGCTGAAGCTGTTCCAGGATTTATCAACGCAATAACTGAGTTGCAGAAAGTCGGTGACATGACTGAATGTTTGTCAGGTTATGGCAGAGGTATGTGTATAACCCATTCTGAAACATGGGTTGCAGAACCTGAACTTGTGTTCGGTTGTGACGTTAGAAAAGCTGTGTATGCAAAAAAGCACACTCTGGTAAGAAACCTTGGGTGGGGGAGCTAAGGGACGAGGAGGGGAGAGAGGGAGGTAAAATCAAGTGCACCAGTAAATCTCATAATTACACCAGGGATTCGTGTTAAAATCCATTCTCATTTTGCTTTCTCCAAATTAAATAAAATCATGCTAATGAATTTCATATCCCTTTTTAAAGAGCAACAGCTGCTTTACAGGTGCTGTATCTGTGAACTTTTTTTTTCCAGTGTTTATGGTGAAATGGTGCTCTGTATTTGAAGTAATTTGCAGCCCAGAGCATCCTGCAATGTTGGTAAAATTCTGTCCTGTGTTGAGTAAAGTTAACACAGGGTTATTTTATTCTACCTTTGAAGAGAGGCCATTTCATTCTAATTGGCTCCAGACAGCTCTAGTTTATTTAAATAAACTCTAAAATCTCATTTTGGTGAACTTTTCTTCAGAGAAATATCTAGTGTGTACAAATAGACTACAGTACTTGCTATATCTTCTAATCCATGATGCTGTTTTGATTCAATTCACTGTTTTTCTTAAGCTTTCTTTCTAGAAATAGGATCCCCCCTCATAACCGAATCTACTTGTGATACATAGTAATTGTTTGGTTTACATGGTTAAGTACAAAAATGAAAAGGTAGGATTGCTTTATATGAGGGAAAGGTCTTTTTTTCTTCTACTGATGGCCTGTTTGTGTGACTTCTGAATAAGGACAGGTAAGAGACGGGATGAGTATTGTGACGAGGCAGGTGGGGGTATGCCCCTGTGCAGGGTATCATGTAGCAGTCCTGAGGAGGAAATCACAACCCTTCTGCCTTCCCATATGTCAAGAGGAGAGATGTTTTGAAAAGATATTGTTAATGTATTGTTATGAAAAAGAGACAACTTTTTCCTTCTATCTTTTTCTCTTCCTTTTTTTAGTGATAAAAGAGCTAAAGACAATACACTGAAACTGAAAGGGAGACTACTTAATTTTATGGGAAGTTTATTTTCCCTTTTCCTTTGATATTAAGAATTGTTGTAGGGAATATAGCTATTGCATGAACATGAACCCAGAATCGAAGCTAGTTAAAGAGACATCACTAATGTTGATAACTATATAGATATATTGAGAGAATGTGACTGCAAATGACAAACATCTGTGTGTGTTTATGTTAACTAATGTTGAAAGGAATCTTCCCCAAAATATATTCCTGTGGAAGTGTATTTATGCACCTCTGAAAGTGGGGTGCACTGAGCCTGCTCTGAGGGAATTAATGGCTTTCCTGCTTCACTGAAATCTTGTTTGTTTGTTTATTAACGTCTCTTTCATTACTATAGATTACTTACTCATAAGAGCGGGTTCATAAATCACTGTATCTCCTCTCAACACTACAGTAGATGAGTATATTTTGGGACTCTAGTTTGTTGAATGGGAGTTAATTTAGCCAGCTACAAAGAACAAGGAACTATGCTCAAGCCGATCCTTGAAGTGCATGCTTAAAATCTGTTGTTTGATCTCAAAGATATGAGAATTTGTGACCCCAAAATATCCTTCACAAACAGGGTTTGGAAATGGTCACAGACAAATGAGCAAATACAAAAGCAAAATAACAGGTAAATTTAGTACAGTAAAATAGGATCTAGGACTGTTATGGCTTTTACGTAACAGTAGGATCCAATTCATTTTCTGAAAATATGGTCATTATAGCTTTTATTGTTTGCCATCTTTTAAGAGAATATCGTTATGTATCACTGAGTAAAATTAACGCTTGATTAAAAAGCACTCCAAGCTGAAATCATGAGCAGTTTGTTGTAACTGGAATGATCAAATCTCTGGATCACTACTGCCTTTTTTTCATATTGTGTGGGGAGAATGCTTCTATTTTAAAATGATGGAACTGGGCAAAAGGAAATTTATGATCTGAACTTGCTGCAAATCATTTGTATTGATCTGTTTTGTTTCCATTCTGCTGAAGCTAATGGAAATCATTTGTCACCTGACTTGTCCCAGTTGATTTGGAAAACCACCATACCATTTATCAGGCCCAGTTGAAGGTCTGAGCAAGTGTGCTTATGTCTGCAATCACAAAGATATATTTAACTTCTGGCAAAGTAAAAAGCATCAAGTGAGAATGTTGTTCTTATTCTAGTATTAGCTTGAATATACTGTCTGTATATTCATGTTGACTATCTTGCTGAAACTGAGTAATTATAAACCTGACATGAGGATCATGATGGGTCCTGTCTTGTTTGTGTTTTTCTGTTATAAGGTCAATAATAGGTCATCGGTTCCTGTAAATCAACATCTTTCTACTGACTTAACAAGTAGGTGACCATTAGGAACGGGACTGATACTAACCCTGTGTTAAGAGCAGTGAGAGCTCCTCATGCTTTCTTCAGAAGAGGAAGGGATAACTGCAGTCTCTTAATATTCCCTGCACGTACGTTTCCACCATGTGTCCCCTCTCTCCTGGCAGAGAAGTGAGTGCAGGAGAGTGCTGTGCCGCTGTGTGGTGCGGGTACAGGCACTGGCTGTAGCTTCTCATCCACCCTAGTCTGTGCTTGCATTTATTATTCATGGGGATGTGATTGGGATGGGAGGAAGAGGCCTTAACTCCACTATAAAACTAAATTAAATCTGCTCTTTGCATCTCTAGGAGAGTTTTGTTTTTTTTTTTTTTTCTTTTTCAGCTGGGTGCTCTGTTAGCTGTAGCAATCCCGTGCTATTCCCCCCCGCCCCAAAAACTGGTTCTGTGATTTTCATCTGAAGAGATGATTGGAAAAACTCTGCCTTTCTCAACCCAACTTACAAATGTGTACTTTAATGACCAAACCTCTAGTGCTAATTGGTACAAATCACTGTACAACACATGTACCCGAGACCCTATTTGTGGCTAAGATTGAGGGCCCAGGCCCTAAAAGCTGGCTTGTTTGGGATTTTTTGTATCTGTCAGTGCTTCGTGGGCATTGTGACTTTGAAAATGAAAGCTAGGTTTTGCTGTTTGCCACTGTAACAGTCCTAAATTCTGCTTCTGCTCTATTCCCCTTTGCAGAGCCATTAATGGTGATGTGTGGCAGCAAGAAGGAACATTGTCTGGCTTTCATAAAGATGTTGATTAAAACAGTCTGAACATACTATGATTAAAGAGTATTGAGACCAACTGTGAACCCTACAAGATAATTTGATTCACGTTTTATAACACAATTTAAACCACCGTTCAGTTCATTTCAAAGCTGGGCCTAAAACATTTTAGTTTTAAATCCATCTCCTGCAATTTATTATAGGCAAAAGTCTTTAGATGTCCAGCTGTCTGGTCTGTGGGGTCAGGAACTGACAGCTGTTCTCTATGTATGAAATATGACTATAAATTAAGCAGAGTCTTAAATGGAAGTTCTGTAGGTGCCTCGTTGTTCCCTTTGAAAATAAGTGTTTGAAACGCCTACGCATCTTTAAAGTTTCAAAAGGTCCTAAACTTTTATTATTTTAGAAATAATAAAGCAGTTTAAAAATGTAATGTTGTTTACTAAAACCACATAAACTGACTCATCCCGAGTCTAATGAATGTTTGTAGATATGGTATGTTTTTATAAGCACCCCAGGTTTTAGATGGTCTTATTTGCTGTGCAAACATTCCAGCATAGTTTATGTTTGGTGGCAAAGTGGGTGAATGGAAGGGAGAACTTAAATTCAGGTGTCCAAATGTAGAAGGTGGCTTACCAGCCAGCTCTCCACTCTTCCTCGGGGCTTTGGTCTTGTATTCTGCTCGTTTTTGGAACTCTTCAGGGAATTGGCAGTTAGGCTAGCAAAGCTGTATTAGTAAAAGGTGTACTGCCAAAAATGAAGGATCTTGTAAAACTCAAGAAAAAGTAGAACATAATTTTAAAGGTGATGTTTTGTTTTCTCAGTGGAAATAAATGTGCTTCATCAATCAGAGCTCTTCTCAGTGTGTTCTATTTACAGTTTCACTGAGGGAGAGAATTTCCTTTGCAGTCTAATCTTTTGTGCCCTCTGTCTGTGCGTAGTTTCTCATTATTGTTTCCAGGACAGTTCTGAGTTACAATGTAGGCTTTTAGTATTCATTAATATGCAACACATATTGCATGAATTGTTTTTAACATTTACTTATAGCACAGTTGGGGCTTTCTGATCAGCTGTCAGCTATGTGGAGCCAGTGTTCCTAAAGAGCAGCAAAACTGAGTAATTCTCTCTTTCACCTTCCATGTGAGATGCGCTTTTCTATCACCAAATGCTGATCACATCCAACAATTTAGACTTTTTTTTTTTCTGCTGATGTAGTTGTAGTTGCTCACTTTGCTGTGACTTATCAACCAGGTCATCAGAGATGGTTTTGTACTGCTTAATTAAGGATAACTTCTGTCAATGGGATTTGACGTGCCTTCTTACTAGTATTTGAAAACAAAACAGTACAATCTTATTCTTGTGTGAGAGTAGTTCTCCAAAATGCAGTGTTTGATGGGCTCAGTGTAATTCTACATTTCCTGCCCAATCAGCCTTGAATCTTGCATCTTTTTTTAAATACAGGACAGTGTTTGACTGACAGCATAGGTCTGATGTGAGGGACGTTAAGTAAATGAGCTCTGCTCCTCAATTGTCCCCTTTGTTTCAATCTAGACCAAGCACTTAACAATTGAGAAGCTTCCTCCAGAATCCCTTTTAGGATAAAAATTTTTCAAACTAAATCTAGGCTCAAAAAATCTATACTTGGGTACCTGAGAAGCTGTCCGACTTTCTTGGAAGTTGCAGATCTCTGAAGTTATGAGCTGTAGTTTATAGAAAATTCTAGTGAGATTGAAGAAGGAACATTTAATTAGCATTGTAACATGTATAATTTTCACAGCTGGTTTTGTCTCTCCACC
This sequence comes from Ibidorhyncha struthersii, assembly GCA_013398815.1. Taxonomy (NCBI): domain Eukaryota; kingdom Metazoa; phylum Chordata; class Aves; order Charadriiformes; family Charadriidae; genus Ibidorhyncha; species Ibidorhyncha struthersii. The sequence continues at coordinate 251,644 of VZSZ01007754.1, forward strand.
ATCCTTTCTAAAGCCAAATAAGGCAGTCTAGCAGTCATTTGCTCTGTCTATATTTACTTCAGTCTTTTACATTCTCTGCTTCACTGACTTCAAACAATAGCAGTCTGCAAGTGGTAAAGGGAAAACTTGGGTATGGAAAGACTCATATGGAGGACAGAAACAGAGAAAATACCTCTTTGAGGGATTATGTGGAGCTCCGAGGAGGGAGGTGAAGGCAAACAGATTTCTGAACTCTTAATAACATGTGCAATGTTATTAACAAAAAATTGTTAATGGGCACAGTCACAAAAGTTGGTACCCAAGCTAGTATTGTACCCAGCACCTTGAGCAAATAGGGGAAACTTTTACTTGGGTTTCCTTAAGGTGGAGTGTTGCATGGAACAACATGAGCGTGTGCAGACCCTCACCAGACCTTGTGCTGGGTGTCCTGCAGGATTGTGCCACTCAGCAGGAAGAGAACCCTGTTCTTTTCCTTGCCCTACTGGGCCACTGGCTCTGCATTGGGGAACATGTGTTCAGGTGGATACACGTCTCCTGCAGCTCCTTTTTATCTCCCGTTTCTCTGTGGTGTGTACAACAATGAAAAATCGCTCCTTAGTTAAACATAAATGGTGATATACCCCCTTTTTGCCTTGAATTTCTATCAGAGGTAGACAATGTGCATGACTGTTTTGAGATGTATAGTGTGTTCACAAAGTACGTTGGCCCTGGCTCTCAGAAGATTTGCTGAGAATGATAGACTGTTTCTTAGCTTTTTTTGATTTGCTCAGCCACGCTCTGCCTGTTCAGCTTGCATGGGGTGGTAGCTGTGCAAGCTGGAACAGCTATGGTTTAGATGAACGGAACTATGCAGATTCTCAATCTGATTAATGCTGGCTAAATATTTGCCCAGTAGAAAAGACAAAACTAGTTGGAAATACAAAGACTTGCTTCCAAGAGGAGGCTGTTCTCAAATAAACAAGGTGCAAGTTAAAATAAGAGTTGTGTGGGTTGTTTTTTTTTTGTTTTGGTTTGGTTTTTTTTGTTGTTGTTGTTTGTTTTTTTTAAAGGAAATCATGGAATGGGAGTGGAATTTCACATGTGCTGTGATGGGCAAGACCCTAACATACAACTGCCTCTTTTTTTTTTTTTTTTAATTTATTTTCACAGTGGATGAGTTGTGCTTTTCACTGACCTGGTCAAGTGGGTTATTCCAACATGGGCAATTGCTTTGGCTATTCCCCTGTAACACTGATTTTGAGCAAAATAGTCACGTTCTTTGTATTTAGTAGCCAAAGTCCCTTAATGTGGTACTTAATTGTTCATATTCATGAAATACTTGGAATATCTACAGCTATAGTATTTAACTTGCCCTCTCATCTTAGTGGTACATATGTCATGAAGTAATGTTTCTGGTGTCTTTAGGAAGGCCAGGCAATTTGCATCTCTCCTGCGTCAAGCTTTTTAACAGAAAACTTAGCCAAAATTTCACTTGGCAGAAAAAGAAACTATTTGGTTACAAAAGAAAACCGTTTCATTGAAAAATGAGATTACCAGAAAGATGAGTTATTTAAAAACTTGTGTATGCTTCTGCATTCTATGGGGTACGTTTGTCTGTGGGCAGCTTAAGGGTTTGAAAATGTCACGATGAGTAAAAGAAAAATGGCACACAGCTGAGGAATGAAGAGATTCTTGCCTTATGAATCGGGAATGAGCTCAAGAGGGAGCAGAGGTATCCTACGGATACTGTTGCTGTTAGACATGAGAAGCTTTTATTTTTATAAAAACTGTTTGTAGGGAAATGTTCAGGAATATTGTACAAAAAGTAAAGTTGACAGCTTGGTGGGTATGTGAGTGTATTTCTAGCTTCCCCTGCTAAATTACATTTTCTCAGAACGATCTAGAAAACATTGATTAAAATATATTAATATTTAATGCTCACTGTTTGTCAAATTTATCTTTCTGTTAGATGTCTGAGCTGGCTTTGGGGATGGTGCAACCAGTTCCTGCTCTCATATCCCTCCAGGTCACTATTTATAATTATCTAGCACTCTATTGATATTTCAGTAAACAGGAGACCTACAAGAACTGTGATAAAAGCCTATGGCCGTACATTTTTGAAGAGCTTTGTTACATTTGTACCTTTTCGGTAGCAAGAGTTGGTCATTCTGTCTATGGAATGGTGCCTTCAGTTTGGTCTTTGGTTGTGGGGTGTGTTTCTGGGGTTTGGTTTGTCCACAAAATATGTGTAAATGTTAATGTGAGGGAGAGGAGACTGCCAGCCTGGGAAGCATAAGAGTGACTCAAACACGGGCAGCAGGTGGTACTTTCTGCTGCTCTCCTAATAAGCCACTGCGCCCTTCAGGGTGGTTCAGCCCTAAATGTGGGAAGGAAGCAGAGGCTCCTTGATTTGAGGAGTAAGTCAAGTGATGCTTGGAGGCCTGTGTTGTCAGTTTTGGGTTTTTTTGGTGGCTATTTTTTTATTTATTAAAAAAAAAAAAACCAAACACAACAACTGCCAAACAAAACCCAGCAAAGAAACTAACAAAATAAAGCTCCATGTGTTCCCTGTTCTCACTAACAATTTATGTTGGATTAAAAAATATTCTTATTCATCATTAATTCAAAATAATAAATGTAGCTACATTTTTGAATAATCAAATGTACTTAAACATATACATACCACAAAGTTTTTGAAATTTTTTTTTATACTTATGCAGTTACTGTTCCATCGGATAATTTACTCTTCATCTAGTTTAGTAGATGTGACATTTTACATCTATTTGCAGGAAGATTTAACTCCAAGTACAGATTTATAATTATTTATAATTACAATAATCCCTAAATTCAAATATTCCCCTAATTGTATTTAATTAAAAGTATAATAATCTAATTTCAAGGAAATACAGGATTTCAGTGAGATGAAAATAGATGTATTACTGTATTTTTCAGTCATAAATGGGAGTACTGCAATGCTGTGGGTTTTTTCTTGCTAGTGTTTGAGCTGATAGAACAAACAGATGCTTTGACAGACTAACATTGCATGAATATTTCAGTTTTATTACCAGTTTACATTGTCTGTATGGGTTTTTTTTTTGTACAATGCTGTATTTTGATCTGATTCTCTGCTTGTATTGTCTACTGTGACATAGGAGTTCAGGGCATATCAGTTTTCCAGTACCTTGCTAGCTATGGGCTGGAGTTGGTAGTATTTTATCTAAGGCACCATGGCTTTCTTTTTACCTCCTAGACAGAGTGACACTGTTTTTGTAATTCCTATTGGCATCCCTGCCAGCTTCTCTAGTTCTTTCTCTCTATGGAGTATGGTATCTTTTAGGATCCTGGTAGGTGTACCTGCCTGATTTGAAAGAGAATCAAAATTAAGGTTTGGGGTTGGCTTTCCTCCTCAACACCCGGCTTTCCTCCTCAACACCCGGCTTTCCTCCTCAGTATATAACATTCCCTTGCCTCTTCTGGGGGTGTGCTGGAAGTCCTCGTGCTCCCCAGTCTGTGGAGCTAGACCACAGCAGACTGCAAAATAGTGAACTAGAAAAACATAACAGTGTAATCTTGGAGAATTCAGATCATCTGGAAGAGCAAGATGGATTAAGAAGATGTGGAAATAAATGTCTCTTACAGTGTGGTTCCTTTGCATTTTAATCCCTGGTTGCTGTATCACAGCAGGCAATGCAAACACATATAGCCTACAAGAAAAAGGCAGCTGTCTCCTTCCGTCCCCTGTGCTCCTTGCCACAGGTCCCTGCTACTTCCTTTGTCTTAGCACTCATGTTCCTGTTTCTGTGCAGTAAACTGATTTATTGAAAAACTAATCCTTTGAAGAAAAGAAAGAAAAGCCACTTTCAGTGGGCTTAGCTCCTGGACAATATAGTCATTTGAAAGCAAAAGGAGTCTGTAGGTACGTTAAAAAGTTTAACATTTTAACCATCTCATTCTTGAAATCACTAGATTTCCCCGTTTCCACTGCAGGTACATGTGAGAACCTGTCTTCTTGCCCTTCCCAAACTTTGTCACCGGTCTGTGCTCTGTGATTCCTGACCAGCAGAAAGAACAGGTGTTACTTTACTTGGGCAGACATTGAGGTCATATTTAGTGTGTAGTGGGTTTTGGGTTTGTTCTGGTGTTGGTTTCTGGGCTTTTTTTAAATCCTAAATCACTGTTTTTATCATTACTGAATAAATGTTTGCAGTTGGAAGTGTAGCTGGGCTAAGAAAATATTCTTTAATGTAGAAGACACTGCTGTACATAATTTAAAGATCTATCCTACTATACAAGTAAATCTAATACTGCAGGTTACCAGTGGACCACAGAGTAGAAAGATTGACACTTCTTACTGGTGGTGTGGAGTAAGTGTATGGTGTTTATGCAAATTAGACTTATAAAGGAATAATTATAGTGATTGGGCAGTAATTGAACTGCAAGCTAATTTTCTATTTTAGTGTTTTGCATCCTTTATGCAGAGCAAATTGTCTTGTTGAAGACTGAGTCCGAAAGCAATGGGTGCTGCAGTCTGAGATGTGACTTGAAAGTACGTGCAGATTATGATTCAAAAATAGTGTTTTGTGAACGTGGGATTATTATTCATTGTGTTTTCTTATTTTGAACTCAATGGGGGAATGTCAAGCATCTTTGAATATAAACATGGAAAAGTTCTATAACATCTGCTACTAATTTCTGCCAGATGAAAGTGGTAATGATGATGAATATTTTTGTTGATGATGCTGATGTATTGGCCTAAATAAATTCACTCGCAGACTGTGAATATCCAATTGAAAATACATGATTGTATCACCAAATTGTTGACTTAGTGCTCACTTAAATTTTTAATTGTTTTAATTTGCTGGAGAGTTTATGGTTTACTATTTTAGAGAAAAAATAAAATATTGCAATGAAATCAGGCTTTGTTAAGCATTAAGTGAAGAGACTAGTTAGAGATTACCTATTTGCATGGTTAGATTTTAGGATCAGGTTATATTGCTCAACTACTTTTGAGTGGCCCAATAACCTTGTTAAAAAAATCTGTGTCTTTCAAACAGAACAGACTTTACTGAGGCTTTGTCCATGTCCATATCTTTGTCCATGTCCAAGTTGCCACTGCAAATACCTACTATTCTCAGTGCTCTTCTTCCATCTTGCTGTTTCCCGCACTGTTGTGGAGTGCTTATGATATCTAAGGAAGAGCAAAGACAGGGACTGAGTGGCAGGAGGGCTTTTTAGCCATTGAATGCTGGGTGGTGGCTTTTGTCAGACAAAGGACTTCTCTGGGGAGACCAGCAGTGTGCACACAGAGAATGTTTATTTGCTATATTCTTGAAAAACAATCATAATTGCTATTTCATAGGATGCCTAGGATAAGAGATTAGGCATTTAAACCTATATATGGTAAAAGGGCAGTTCATCTTAGCTCTGTCTTAGTTCATCTTGTTCTGTCCTCATTTTCTTAGATTCGGGTGATTTTTTCATAAAGTGTTTCTGGCATTGAATTCTCCTGTTTGTACCTGTTTTGGTTCCAGTGAGAATCCGTTTTTGGAAGTTGACAGTGAGATGGACAAGACTTAGCTGGTCTTTGGTGTGAGGCTGTATTCAGAGAGGGTTAGTATTGGTTCTCTTCTGCCAGGGTACCTACCTGAAGGGTCCGACAGCTGTGCAGAAACTGGCTTGCAGCAAGCTTCAGCAGCTGTGTCAGGCAGTTGAGGCCCTAATTGGCTGGTTTGGGCCAAATCAAATCTGCATGCTTTGGTAGTGAGAGTTTGTGAGGCAATTAATACTGTAGGTTACTCAACTGCTGTACTGCTAAGAGGCCAAAATAATAATAGGCTTTAATGGGGTGAATTTTCCAAACTCTTCTGGGAACAACTACAGGCACTCAGATGGTAGCCAGAAGGAGAATAGAAATATATCAGCAGCAAGAGGTGTTCTTCAGTTTCTATGTGAACTTGGGCCAATCGCAAAGACAAGTTCCTGAACAAGAGTTCTTGGTAACCTGAGAATCATTGGCATGTTAGGATAAACAGAGCTCTTATTCTCCCCAGACAGCATGATTTTCCAAGTGCTTAAGTAGACTAATCCATTGTTATTTGAACAGCTCAACCATCTTCCACTGTTCTCTCTTACTGTACCTGATGTTCAAGTTGAGAGTAGGAGGTTGTTGCAGTGATGTTGACAGTCATACTTGCAGAAACACGGTAACACGTTCACTAGGTGTACAGCAAAGTGTTCTGCTTGCACACTGAAGATGTCCAAAGGTCGTCTCTATCATTGCCATGCCCTGCACATGATATGGTGAAAACATTCTCTGTTGCTATGGGAAGGTGCTGGTTTAGAGCAGGAGCCGCAGTTATTGTCAGACAGTCCAAATCCAAGAGAGCAAGCAAGTAAATGGATGTTGTGTTTATGTATCTTGACGTTGCTTTATTAGGTGTATGAGGAAAGGTGGGGCTGTGTTCTCTGTTCTATGTACTTTTACTAACATTTCAACATCATAAGTATTTCGAACTTATGAGTACCTAAGATTTTTAGAAAAGTGCAAGTCTCTAGAAGGAAGTAACTGACATGGGTACAGTTTCACTAATGACAACTTCCAGAATTAGCCTTTTTTTTTTTTTTTAATCGTGGTGGTAACAGGGTATAAAGCAGCTGCCTGTTTCGTGTTTTAGCCTAGTTCTGGATCCTGTCTAATATCCCAAGTTAGCTAATGCCTTCTAGCAGTAACTGTAGTGTAATACAAAGATACCCAAGTTGGAACTGGTTGAAATTTCTCTGCAGCAGCTTGAAGTACAGAATGAGCTGGCGTGCCAGAAGTGTTGTACACCATTACATTAGCATCTCTTCTGGCAGAACATATCCAGATATTGATGATGCTATGGGTGTAGAGTCAGCTGCTTGAAAGAAGAGCCTTCTTTTGGTTCCAGATATATGAGAGAGGAGCTGAGGAAGAAAAAGAGTTTTTCCCCTGAAAAAAGAAATTTCCCCTGTTACGCAGCAGGCTGAAAAGACACTCCTGGTGTTGGGAGGAGCTAATGTCAGGGACTCAGTGTTATGGCTTAGGGGAAACTAGGTAAGGTGAGCACTTACCAGTCATAATATGTAGAGCTTGAGTTGGTCAAAAACACCTGGAAAGAAGAGAACTATTAGGTGAGATTCTTGTTGGAGAGAGAACGTATTTACAGACAGCCTTGTAATAATCATTAGATAAGGGACAGTGATATAAAAGCGTGTGTATTTGTTTTTGTTTTAAAAACATGAAAAAACCCAGTGTGGAAATTAAGTAGTAGTGGATCTTTAGCTTGGATATCAAAGGCAATTTAGGTATCACAGGGATACTCACTTTTGCTTTATTAGTGTGTGAAAGAAGACATTTTAAGAAATGTCTTAGACACAGCAATCTGAGTCTCACTGCCTTTGTGTGACTGCTCATCAAACCTGGCATACTATTCCAGAACAGTAAGTGCAAATTGACTACTGTTTTAATGGCATATCTGAGGATACTGCTGTAAATTATTACCTGTGACATTATCTTGCGATATTGGTATTGGAGTGGTGTATCTGAATGTGTGAATATTTTGAGGCAGATGTATGAATTTGCATGTTAACCTGCTTAGCCTAGAATATTTTTATTTAAAATATTTTTATTTAAAATTTATTTATTTATTTTATTTAAAATTTATTTATTTATTATACATTTAATTACAGAGAAATACTGCCTCTTTCTACAAGTAATTGTAATGTTAGTAACAGGTACTTCTACACAGTATTAATAAAAAAGTACGTTTTCAGAAGAAAATTAATGAATTGTATCAGAAGAACATCAGTGCGACATGAACAAATATTTTGCGATCTAGTGACCACTAGTATTGGAATTTTCATGAAGCAGCTTGCGTACAGTGAAGCTTGTAGGGGCAATTTTTTTTACTTGAAGAGTTATTCACATGAAACGCTTAGAGAAGGTAGGCAAGAAAAGAGAAAGACAAACAGGCCAGGACCTTGGTATAACAGTTTGTGCAATAGCTCCCTCATATTTTTCAAATGTATATTAAGCTGGACTCAGTATAAAAGCTCCCATATGGAGCCTTCTATATGTAGAACCGATCTGGCCTAAACCAAAGACTTGTGCTTTTTTTTAAATACCCAAAATAATTGGCAGTTTGAGAGGGTTTTTTTGGCAGAGCTTTGAATAAAATGTCAATGCGTTTTCACTTGTTTGAAATGTCATGCATTTTACTTTCCAATTTTCCAATGTTATCTAGGGGCAATTCCTTGAATGATCTTGTATCTTTATTAAAATGTATGAAATAGTTGTTTACACTGAGGACTAGAAGTGTTTTGTATCTCATCTAGTCTAGCTTGCAAATGTAAACAGAAATATTGCAGCTTGCTTTTTTCATATTTCATTGTTTTCTCATTGTGACATCTCTTATTTTGAAGATCAAGTAAAATACCTTTATGAAAATATCCATATGAGTTCCTACTGCTAGCTATAAGATGACTACTTTGAAAAGCAGCTCAGCCAGATTGAGATTTGATGGGAGTAGTATAAAAGCAAAATGATTTAACAGAAGCGATTCACTAAGGTACTTCGTTCTGAGTGGCATCTAAACCTTTATGTGTTGTAGCCTTTTCACATATTGGTTGATGTAGCCAAGAGATTTCAAAGCAGGATTGCATTTAAAATGAGCTGTTGCCATTGAGACAACTCAGTTGCCTGGACATTTGGAGTGTTAAATTCTTATTGCTTAACAGCATTCTCAGTTACTCTGTAACTACCTTGGATCCTGCTTTCTTACATCCCATGTCTTCAATGAAAATGTCTGGGTTTCTTCTGTTGAGATGCAAGTGGAACCAAAACCTTGTAGCTTCCAGGATTGTGAACTGTAGTTGGAAATCTGAAGTTTAAGGGTTAAAAGAATGATAAAACACAGATGGCCATGTTCCTGTGACTGTTCTGAAATGATTTATTGCATAATGAATTGCTGTGCCAAGATGCTGTGGAGCACAAGTGGTTAATTAATGATCAGTGTTGTAAGCAAAGCCACTAGACAATACATGTAATCAAAGAAGGAAAAAATAAGATAATTACGGCAAATTAACAAAGCTCAGGCAACTTTGCTGAGGAAAGTCAACTTAAAAAAATTTCAATACAGCATGTGAAGGTTGTTTGGAATTTTTCAAAGCTGCTTTATTTAAAGCCAAATGCTGGGTCAGGGAATTTGGAAGGCTGCTCTTCCAAACTATTAAGATTTTGTAGCCTGGACTAGAATCTAAAGTTAGCACTTGAAATGATCTTATCTTTGCTCTCCTGGACTGTAGTGGCTTGAGATGGTCAGACATCCCTCTGGTGTAGTAAGGCTGATGTCATTGTATCAACTGAGTTTCTTTGAACATTAAGTATCATTAGACATTCTTTACCTCTAGGTGTTGTGTAAAGTCTTTCAGTCTTCCCACCTGCATGAAAAACGGCTTGCACTGTCACCTCGCTCACTGTATGTGGGAGTTTGTGTGTATGTGTGGAGCTCTGGGGGGTCTGAAAGCCCAACTCATGAGCTGTGCCTTGCCTTGCACAGAGCTGGGTCTTGCTGCTGGTTGTGTTACCTGAGTACACCTGGACTTGGACTCTGTTGTTAGATACTACTTCATAAGCACTGTCGAATTGTTCAGTTAAGTACTATGGTCCTTGTTTTACACGTGACAGTCTGGGAGTCATGATATTAAGGGACATACCATGGTATTAAAGCATATATCTCCTCAAGGTGGTAATAAAAAAGGTTGTTTTATGCCTCTCTTAAATATTATCATAGTATTTAAGTCATTGGATTACAATATCTCTGAACAAATCTTTTGAACTTTTCACTGTTTTATATCTGGTATCTCTGATATGGTAGCCTTGATGGAGATGAAAACTGAAAATTATCAGACAAGATATCTGAAGCTACTACTACATCACTTTCCTGTGGTGGTGTGAGAAATAAAGGAGGCATTATCTATCTAGCTTTAACTCTACAGCCAAAAGCACGTAAACTTTCTGAAGCTCAACGTGCAGTCAAGTTTGGGCAAGTCACTTAAACACTCTTCTTTCATTAGCCTTATTGTGCACAGTGGGAAGCTGATGATGGTTTGCTCCTTACTCTTGTGATGTCTTCCAGCCCACAGAGCAGTGTCTGAGGAGTGGTATGGAAGCCAAAGTGCTCTTGGCCACTGTAGAGCCATCCCCGCTCCTGTTCAAATTCTCTGAAGGGTACCTGTTATTCTGCCCCCTTCAGACATCATTGCAGAGACCTGGAGAGGGAATGATGTTCCAGGCACTCAAACAACAAACGAGTCTGGTCAGGCTGTGTCCGGCAAGCAGCCCAGACAAGCTAGTGCAATTTACACTTCCATTCCTCATGCACTTTATATTTGTTAGGGGAGGTTTTGTGGGTGATTTATTGTCTCTTCTAGCTCCAGTCTGCAGGCCCTCTGCTGTTGCTAACCCTCAGTTTGTTGAAATAGCATAGCAGTGAAAATAGTTAAAGCTTTATGAAAGGAGAAAGGCAGACTTCCCTGTATTTCAGTATGGTGAAAAGTGAAGTCTTTTATGTAATATAAAGGATTTTGGAATTGGGTATGAAACAAATGTTGTTTACCAGGAGAAACATGGAAGAGTTCTGTTAGGCTGTAGGATAGGCTTCTGACAGAAGGCCCTGTAAGAACTACTTTTTTGACAGTGAGAACTGACACACGTGCAATAGGGAGTCCCTGTTCATCATTAGGAGTAAGCATAATTTAAAAATTGTTAATAAATTTGATAGTTTTGGTCTTATGGGCTGCCTTTCAAAATGCATAGCAAAGTTAATTATAAGGAAATCGCTGTCCTACAAATTATAGTTTCTGTTATTAAATACCAAAATCACTTTGGATTGCATCCAGGAGAATGAGAATCAAACAACATTATTATAAGATTACAAAGGAAAAGATGTCAAAGGCTGACTTTGAGTACTTAGAAGTGCATATAAGATAAAATGTCACAGCAGAAAACAACGTATGAGTCTCAGTCAGTGGCAATGTATACGTATCATGCTAAACATTATCTTCAGTTTTGTCTAAAGTTCATTCTTTCTCTCCCGTTATTCCTTCAGTCGTTTGTAAGAGCAGATTTTTCATTGTCATGATAAGAAGAGTAAGCCTCTTTGCATTTGTACTATCTTCTGAGATATAAATGCAGAAGGTATCATAGCATTAGTCAGTGTAAAACTGAGCTTTAAGCATTGTTTGTGGGTTTATTGGATTCATTCTGGAATGAATTTATTAATGTTTCTGTAATAGTGGCTTTTCTGTAGTGAACTTCATGAAATATTGAGGGTAGGCGGCAAAAAGCATTTTGGCCTGATCTTCACTGTGACAAAGAGTAAATACCTGACTTGGTAAAACTCAGAGGATCTTCAGACCTTCAAACACTGCCAAGTGGAGTCATATTAAATTGCTCTTGGTAGTAAAAGTAAGGGTATATGTCAGTTGGTTGACTGGTAGTTTTGAAAATTATAATCCAGAGTTCCCTTCTCAAAACTGACAGGCGGTTTAGAGCACGAGTTTTGTTGAAAGCAATAAAGGCATGGTTATTAAATGCTTGTCACTTTTTTGAAACAGGAACTTTGGCACTGGAATTGTTTTTTGTAATTTTTTTTTTATTCTCTCAGCCTTAAAAGGCTTTTATTCTTACTTCAGAAACCTAATATTTTACTTCTTTTGATTTTAAAGCTCTTTGTACATTATGTTCTTTAATATACTTACTTAGAAAAATAACTTGATAACATTCTGAGGCACTGTAAAAACTTAGATCTGTGATGCCACTTGTAGGATGGTATATGACACCAGTGAAGCATTTATAGTCACATTTTTAGTCCTTGTGATAGTGGTATATTGATTATATACAACTACAAAGCAGTAAGAAAGGATCAAGATATTGTGAAGTACTTTGTTTACACAGCCTTCATAGAATACTCCTGTTACTCAAGAGCCCTATTCAGTCAGCTATATGGCTTTTCCTGCACGTGTGATTTCCATTAGGTTTTGTAAGCTGCCTTCATGCCATGCCAGCCTATTTAGGGAGAACTTGATCAGTGCTGCTGTGCTGGAGGAGGAAGGAAAACAATTCCACCTTACAGTTGGTCTGTTTATTCTCTTTCTCGTTTGCTCGGAGCTGAATAGTACGTGACTAGGCAGGCTGATGTGACTTGGACCAGAGGTCCAGGAGGTTTAGTTCTGTGTGGGAGACTTCAGCTTCCACAGTCGTGCAATGGAGAATTATGGAAAAACCTTTGCAAATGAGAGCTTTCATCCTGACTCTTGTGAAACTGAGGCTGCCTTACAACCTAGAATGTTGGAAATTATATTTTTTTCCACAGGTACATGATATAAAAGTTATTTCCTGTTGTAACTTCAGATGCTTTCCTCTTCCATATGAAAGATGTCTTCTTTTATGGACCCTTACAAAGGTCTGATAGCTTGAGTCACCCAACTGAATTTTTGTCTGGACTTATGAGCGCCTTAAAGCTGGTGTCTAAATTGAAAGGATAATAATGGGAATCAAGGGTGGTTAAATATGCCATATTCTTCATAGGAGTAATGTCTAATGTTTCCCACTTTGTTTGTCCTAGTGAATTGTAAAAGAAAAAGACTATGTAGTAAAATATGAGATAAAAAGTAGTAGTTACAAACTTGGAGTTTGAGAAGGCATTTAAAATAATTTTATTTTATAGAGCATAAAAAGTTTGCATTGATACCTGCCAATGAGAAGAAAAAAAGATATTTTATAGAACTGGCAACAGCAATTGTACTGTTTTAAAGAGGTTCTTGGAGAACTGATTTCCCAGCCAGGTGTAGGATATGCAAAGTTTTGGGAGACAACAGCATACGTGTAAGGCATTGAGTGATTTCAGAAGCCTTTAGCATTGCTAAGAAACTTACCTGATCATTTCGGCTTTCCCGCAAAACCTTTGTTTCATTGGCAGACTCATGCAAAAAGATAATGTTGCCACGAAAAAAAGATGGCGTGCACATGCTCATTGAGTAGAACTACCTGGTGGTTTCTGGAGAGACTCCTGACACAATTCTTCAGTTTCCCTGCTGCTTCCTGAGCTCCAAGCAGGACCTGCTTAGTGCTGCCAATTCCATTCTGCTGCTGCTCAGCACATCTGTAAAAGGCAGCAGAAACACAAGCCGTTATCGTTATGTTAATATATGCTGGATGCTTGCTTACCCCAGAGATTCTGTAGTGCATTTTGGGGAGATTTTAATTTTGGGAGCTGAAATGGAGAATGGCATGAGCTTAGAAAACCTTTGGAAATTGTGTGGCAGAAGTGGGTGTCTTCTGCTTCCCATCTGCTGGTGGTAAGCAGGAAGGTGGAGGATTCCCCCCCCCCCCCCCCCCC
>VZSZ01007754.1:269838-325525 GCA_013398815.1 Ibidorhyncha struthersii
CCCCCCCCCCACTAAAAGAGAGGGATGCCCCATGGAAAACACATAGCATGGGGAATTTACATGTGACCATATACATCATGCAACCAAAGGCATTTCTTCCAAAGTTGAACGGTGTTCTACCTCTTCTCAGTGTCCATATTGTAAACACTTTTTTTTTCCAGAACACACATTAACACGTGCTAGAAACTGTCTCTAAAATCCAGTAATGTAAAACATCAAGATGTGTCGCAGACTGACTGTGCATAGAATAAACAACAACAAAAAAAGAAATCAGATTAACTCAGATAAGCAAGAGCTAAAATCACTCAATACTCCATGACTAACAGTAGTACTCTGCTGGCACATTTTACTGTTTTAGGGGGATCACTGCTGGCTAATAATCTTGGCATGAGTTTTTTTTTTAGCTGCATTTTTATTGTGACTTAAATAACTTGAAGTTAATTGGATTAATTTTCTTCTTGCTTTTAACTGCAAGTTGTCTTCTTTCAGATCAAATGTATTTTTACATATGTAAAATATGTAATGGTGTAATAAAACAGCCTTATGTATAAATTAATTGGAGAAAAAATGTGTACAGAATATCTAATTAAGTATAACAGCATCCATATCTTAAAAAACTAACTGTATGCTTTAAATACAGAAGTAGCTGCCAACTATTCCAGTATAAAATTAGATGATGTAGCAATATTTTTTGAAAAAAAAAAAATTTTTTTGCTGCACCAGAAATCATCAACTTACCTTTGCATTTAAATAAATTCTAGTAAATGTAAACCAACAATGAGGTCTGGAATACAGATAAGGAATTCCATATGCTTTACTGCTTTTTAGTTATGTAGCAATATCCCATTGGCAAAGATCACTCTGGCGCCTCATTTGTAGTGCGCCAAGGTAGTCCTAGCAGTAATGGAAATTCCCAACAAGTAAGAAAGCCAAAATATAGCTCAGAATTAGTGAGCATACAGTTCTGATATCAGTCATTCTTGAAATGACCTGATAATCTATAAAGTCAATCTGCTTTTCTTTTTTCTTGCTATGTATTCTCTTGCCTGTGTGTATGCTCATGTCTTGCCCTTACCAGGTACACAGTGTTTTGAAGTTACTGTATCTTTGTAAAACTTTGTTTTGCAATATCAGAAGTGATGGTTGGGTGTTGTAAACCATTGCCTCAATTAGAAGAGGTTAAAGTGGTTGTGCCATTCATTAGAAGTGTACAAGAAATTCAGCAGGGTGCCATTGAGGTCTAGATCTGTAAGAAGGTTCTAAGAGAAAGATACCAATTTTCTCTCTACTGAGCCAGGCTCAGGAGAGTAGATTTGTCACCAAAGAAAATGCCATCTTGCTTGCTCTTTGTTCTTAGTAATTATATAATATTTTTAAAAAATTGTTGCCTCAGCACTATTAAACGCAGTTTTGTTTTGGTGATGTTTATGACCTGAAAACCCTAGAACTGATAAACAGGGCAGGATTGACTTCAGCCAACAGATGCAGTGATTCACTTAGGCAGTGTCCAATTGTCCAGGGATGTAAATGTCAGCATCAAAAAGCATTTAGCAGATTGAGGTGAACTAGTTGTGCACTCATAACAAAGGGATTTTATGTCATACAGCTGGTATGCTGAACAGTTGCGCCAATTTTTTTGTCAACTTCCATAGCTTTCTGTGTATGTGATTTTTCTGAAACATAATTCAAAATAGGAGTGTGCAGAGATCCAGGCAGTAGGAGCTGATGGTGACTGGACTCCAGTGTGGCTGTCCAGGTGTGCTTCCCTCGCTACTGGCTAGCAAAGAACAATTGTTCAAACGTGGTCCCCTGGTAAGTAACTTTGTCTGCTCCTTCATCTCTGCAACATAACATCATATAGAGCTTCTTCTATCTTTACATCTGTTTCAACAATTAACTCCTTAATACATGTGTCTGGACCGTTTTCATTCATGTAGGGTGTTGGTGTACTGGAACCATCCCTCAAAAGTGTGTAACTGCTACTAGATTAATTTAAAATTCAAAATCTGAAACTGGTAAGCAATTGTGGGCTATTAAAGTAAACATGGAAAACAGTTTTTGAGTCTCAACAAAAATTATTTGAAAATTCATCAACTAGAATCTGATACTGTCTCCTTGCATTGCAAAAGTTGTCTTCTGTCAGTGAAAAGACTGGCTGTCACATGTGCGAAACTGACATGCTGGGTAGCATAAGTTTACAGCAGACAAGAAGTCTGCTCAGTGGAGTGGAAGCAAAAGTGTCTTATCAACATATTTTAAAACAATTATCAAGAGGGTTTTTTTTTTTTTTAAATTTCAATTCCCATAACTGAGGAATTTACACTGAACAGTTGTGTGCAATTATGCTATGGCACTATCCAATTAACCACCCAAGGTAGCACAGCTCAGAAAGATAGCTGAATGATACATCTCAGCAGTAGTCCACGTTTGTTAACCAGGGGGCTGTAGCAATATTCTTTTGGAGTAGTGAATCCATTTTATGGCGCCTGCATGCTGTTTTAAGGAGTACAATTTTTCTTTGTGTCCATGAGTTCATTCTGATGATGAGTATATTTGTGCCTAATTACTTCAAACTGGAAAGGTTTTTTCCTTTTTTTTTTTAAATTATTTTATTCTCTGTTGTATCCCACCCCACCTCCACATCTTTGTTCCTTCTTTCTGCCTGGTGCACGTACATGTAAGATGTGGCGGATGCTATTTCAGTTCTCTTCTCCTGCCCATCTGAAATGGAGTGCTCTGCTTCTGACATGCATTTTCTGTAGAGCAGCATATGTTTTGTGCTGTTTGTTATCTACCTACCTTGACCCAAGGCTTTCTCTTGATTGCATGTTTGCTTGCAGTGGTTGCACTCAGTCACCTACATTCCCACAATCTGTAATGCACTGGCCATGAGAGAAATATGTTGCGCAGAGCTTGGACTCCAGAACTGTCCCTTCAAGGATGTTATGTGTCCGCTTTTAACCATTCAGTCTTGCCTCTGGCAGCCCCAGAAACTTCTGGTGTAAATCTTTTGAGTCAGGCAAGGAGACTGCTGTCCTTTTTGTCGTCTTGTGACTGTATCGTACCTAAGCTTTTCTATGACTGTGGTTAAGATCTCATAGTTTCTGGGGTCACCAGGGGGTCTTGTCAGGTAAGTGACAGTTGTCTTGCTGAATCAGTCATCTATGGCTGTGGACTGCTGTCAGCAAACACTGCAATTTTGGTTTTCTGTGTGGTGTGGCAGCATCAGCTGGCTTTTGTCACTATTCCTGGAACCATTTGCAGACTTCAAGGACAGTACTGGCTGCATTCCAGTGCTGGCACTGGAACAAGTCCCTGCCATTACACTTCTTCAGTCATTCATCCTCACAAACGTGCTTTTTGAGCACTGATATTTCAGCAGCAGAAGCACAAAGCAACATTCCCTCCCAACGGTGCAGTTTCTATTGCGCAGCACTATGGTGAACAGCCCTTTCATACTTCTCATTGCAGAAGGATATCTTGCTGCAGAAATCCTTCGAATGGGTTCACCTCTGCATAGCCAAAGAGAAGGGCAGTTTTCTGAGGCTTGTTGTTAGTCTGTTCTAGCTGGCAGCAGGCACTGGAGCTTGGGCCCTTTCTTTCAAACGCAATCTCCCACTGCTGTGTGTTTATCAGTGTTCCTTGATCCTTAAACCCTGCATTATTTCCCGTAACGTGGGGGAATAAGGAACTTATTCACTAGGAAATCCAGGGGCCTTTCTGCAGCTTCTGTTGAGTACACAAGAATATGTGCATGTTTCCCTCTGAAGAAGCTGAGTCCTACCTCTTATTTGATATCTCATGCTATCTTTTTCTCTCCCTGGGATTTTGCCACATCCCCTGCTGGAGCTGGTTCATGTAGTAGGGGGATGTTTCATTTTGTGCTATTATGTGTCTATTGGACACATAATAGAACAATGTTCTCAATTTTCATGGAGCTGGATGCCTGCCTCTCTGCAGTATACTTCTCTCTGATGGTGGCAGGTACACTACGGAAGGCTAAGACTGCCTAAGAGATCTGTCTGCTAGAGAATGGGTGATCTGGAGAAACTCTTATCACTCACTTTCGCTTCATTTCTGCCTGGAAAACTATTGAGACTTGTTTGCCTGGAAAGGCTTCAAATTACTGGGCAAACTGACTTCCTTTGTGGTCTGTCTTCCATCTGTCACCAGAGAAAACTTCATGCTTATCGAGACAGATATGCAGATGACTTCCCACAATACCTTCCAAGCTTTCTTTAAATTGGAGAATGTACATAATGACTTAGTGGTGTTAAGAGTAGTGTACCTTAAAAACTTAGTGCAGCTTACATAAAAAATGGATTGCTTTAATTACATTGGAGAAAATAATTTTGATCGATTGATCCCCCAATGTTTATTTACAGAGCATGATTTTAGAGGTCATCTATTTCAGTTTTATAATTTTGCACCAGCATCTATAAAAATGGCTTTGGAGCAAGCATCATCCAAAAAGGATTTTTGTAGTTGGTTTGGGTTTTGGAGTGTCGTCCCCCNCACAAGGTATTTTTTTCTTCTTTGGGGAAAATACTAAGCAATGGTAAACTATTGTTTGGTATAAAATCCAGCCTGTCTCACTAGCCCCAAATCTGCAGAATCCCTTTCTCCCCATTCTGCTTTCCTTTTGGAGGAACTCCAAACTCATTCTCTCGTTCTTTTCGATCTGCAACATTAAGTAATAAGTCATATTCCCCACCACCACCCCCAAAACAAAACAAAAAAACCCAAACCAAAAACCAACCCAAAAACCTAAACTAAATGCGGGTCAGAATTAGAATATGATTGTATATAATGTGAATACTCTGACTTTCTTGACACAAAAGTCAACTTAGGGTAGTAAATAATTATGATCCCTCATGATAAGTGACTGAGTATTAGGCTCTGTGGAAGGAGTGATGTAAAGTAAGGCAGAGGGTTTGGAGTCCTTTTGTGTGTGTGTGTTCACCTGTTCCTGCCTTTGACCCAGGCTTGAAATGGAATAGCCCCCATCTTCCAGTATTTGCTGCCAAGATACTGTATTTCTGTGCAGATAGAGATAAAATCTTTTTTTGAAGGCACTTTTCCGTGGGCTCTTGAAGCTGTTCAGTTAATCCCATTTCTGTTGTCTTCTGCATCAGATTTCTTCTGTTCCTGTTTTTCTTTTTTTTTAAACTGAGTTATTGATGCAGAAAACAAATAATATGATTAGGCTGAATGAGAATGAAAGAAATCAGTAGAAAGCTGCTTGTTTTCTTCAGTCAGCTTTAGGTCATAACTGCCAACATTTCTAGCATTGGTCAAGAAAAGCAAGCATTCCCTCTTTCATAATTTTATTGGCCAGTTAGGAGCTTTGTTGCAAGAGTTGGATGACAGTCAAACTTTAATATTAATTTTTAAAAGTATTCTGTTCACATACCTACACTTTAATGAATTTCAGAACATAATAGTTGATCTTACAGGTTGGCATGCAATAAAAATATTTTTATTATAAAATAAGATGTCTTATAATGACAAATACATTAAGTAATTTTTTTGCTTTATTTTGCATTTAACAGATGTAATCTTCAAAACAATTGATGTGATACATGTCACAGAAAGCACACAATAGGGAAAGAAAGCACTAAATAAAACGATAAGGTTAACTTCTTAAAACTCAGGAAACCACCAGTTGCATTTCTTATGAGCAACATAACATTATCTCTAATCAGTTGGGAAAGAGTGTAGGAGCTGCAGCACTGAGGCAAGCCGTCAGGCTTCATATAAGTTGTAACTGACAAAATATTCCTGTTTTCTTATGGTGCTGATAATGTTTCCTTGTAAAAGCAAAATAAGCTAGGATTGTAAGCTCACTTCACTGTCTATGCAAAACATTTATTTACAAATATATTTAAGTTTCTGGAGAAAAAAAATAATTTACTAAATGGGTTTCAAAGTGAGTCAATGTAATGTCAGCCTTACAAAATTATTGTTCCCTCTTACTCTCCATTTTAAGTGTGCTTGGCTAGCTGGCCAGTCTCTTAAAAGAAGTGAAAGCATGAGTTAGTATACTAATATTTGTCATTAATGGTATCATAAACCAAGAACTTTCTTTAGCAAAATACCTCTTACCAAACTGTATCTGTAAATACAGGATGCAATCTTTTGTGTTTGTCAACAATATTTTTGATTTTTTTTTAACATGGTAAACTTAAGTGCTGCTTTTCACTTCAGAAACTAAATCATTGTATATGGAAAGGGAAGACGTACTGAATTCTAGCTGTGAGTTCAGGATGATAAACATGTTATAAAACTGTTGCACAGACTGAACAGCCCATTTTTATTACTAAGTATTTCTTGTATCACAGTGCATCGTGTTCAATTACATACTGACCAGCACTTACTTTTGCTTTTTGCCCAGCAGTTAAGCTTCATGTTGCCACCAGTTTGTAGCTCCAACTTTCGGATGTTGGTGTTAGTTTTAAATCTGTTAAGTTCTCCTCTTGGAACCATTTTCTACCATGAATATTTCATTTTGTCCCTCTTCATTGCATTCAGCCCAGCAGCATCCTTTGTTAATAAAATTAATTCAGAGGTGTTTCATAACAACCTCAATTCCCTCAGCCGCTCCTCATAAGACTTGTGCTCTTGACCGCTCACCAGCTTTGTTGCTCTTCTTTGGACACACAAAGGTGTAAGATAGCACACCTGTATACTGCATTTAAAGTTTTAGAGTACATTAGAAATACAAAATAATGAGGAGAAAAAAAATGATCTTTTGAAGAGCAATTGGAGATGGAGTAATTCCTGTTTGGAAATTCTTCAAAGACAAAGTACAAAAAGTAGAAAGAGTTAGTTTCTTTGGAAGTAATTATTTCAAAATGTGAAGGCATGTATTTTCTGTGGTTTGCTTTACTTTCTTTCCAGAGGGTAGTTGTAGCGTTTACCTTTTNTACTGCAGTTTTTAAAAAGCTTTAATGGTGGAATAAATTTTGTGTTTTGAGAGCCATGAGTTTTGCAGTTCTTATGAGTCTCCATCAACAGCTGACTTCCACAGGCTGTGAGGGACTGGCCCACGCAGCTCTGCCACTGGGCTCTCATGCGTTTCTTTTAAGTTTGACACTTCAGATTTTCCAAGGAGGAGGTTGCCAAAACCTAATTATTTTATGGGGAAAAAGTTAAGGTTTTTTTACTTAGCACAACTATTTATTTAGAGATCCCAAAAGTGATGCACTAGTCTGGGCAAAACCAGTGTTATGCAGTAGAAATACAGCACTGTGTGTTAATTCATGGTGATTTGAGCAGCTTCTTAATCCTGAATTGAGTGAAAACGCCCACTGAATTTGCAATAGTGCTCTGTATAACTAGTTGTAGGGCATCTTCCCATTGGGGCTTGGGCAGAGAAACATGCATAGAGAGAAGTGGGAAAATAAAAACGGTGGAAATTAAAAGTGTTCTACAGCGTGGTGGTAACTTTCCTCATACCTTCACCTCTGGAAGTATCTGGAAAACCTTCTTTTGTCAATGTGCCTTTGGTGTGGTTCGTCAACACAAATGATTTTTCTCTATCATGACCAAACCTGATAGTTTTTAAATTACAGTCTGGGAGAAAACATTACTTTTGAAGCATCTTTTGAAAGGTAAACTGTTCTGTTGAAAGATATTTTCCTTATAAAGTAAACCTGTTGGCAGAAAATTCTTCTTCCGCCCCCCCATGTTTGAAATCAGGTTAAAATATTTCAAGATTATAGTCAACTCAATGCATGGCTTCATTAAAACTAGTTTTCATTTCCTCCTGTCTTTTTGCTAGGTGGGTAGGGATTACTTCCTTGATGCTTGTGATGTGCTGGAGATGTGCAAAGCATCAAGTACTTATTCTACAGGCCAACAGTCTTTCGCAAAGCAAAGTATTTTAGCTTTTTTCCATTTTCTTTTCTTAAAGTAAGAGATTTATTTTCTTAAATTGGTATCGGGTCCACTTGAAACTTAGCATGTAAAATCCAGGTCTGATAACTTGCTGTTGTTTTACCAGCACTTCAGTGCTTTTAAAATTTTAAAGTGTAGAAAGCTGCTTTAGAAATCTGCTATTTAGCAAAATGCTTTCAGTATCGTATATACAAATAAACCAACATGCAAAATCCTATATAACAAAACACCCAACTGCTTTTAGCGAATTTCTGAGGATTTCAAAGGATGTAAAGCCCTGAGAGGGCCGTGAAGACTTTCTTACCTGGAGCTGATCATAATTCTTCAAAGAATGCGAATGGGTTGTGCATATGAGCTTTCCCAGAGATACTCTGTTTTGGAGTCAGCGTGGCTGAGCTAGTTTTAATAGGAATTTTCCCGGTTCTGTCTGGTACAAGGGCTGGGTAAGTGATTTAAATGAACCAGTGGTAACTTTTGTCTTCTTTTTATGTTCTGCCTTTTAAATGCACAGGCTTAATTCTGTGCTGTGTCAAGAAACTTCCCAATATGCCTTTTCATTCTGCACTGTCTATGCTGCTAATATGTGTTATGCTTTCCTGGTGATCGAGGAGAGACTATTCCATTTTAAGTTAAACAAATATCTATTAAAATGTCATACTTTCAAGTGTCAGGACTTCAGAAATAGAGCTAGTATCTAGATCGGGCAGCAGAAATAACATATAGTGTTACAAACTTCAGAGACTTTGCCTACGCTGCCAGGATATTGTGACCTCTGTAAGAGGCTGCTGGTGCTTTGCATTTTCTTTAAAAAAAAAAAAAAACCAAAAAAAAACCCCAAAAAAACAACCCAAAACAACATAAAACCACAATAAATGGATATTTAGACCATCAGATTGTGCCTCGCTATACGAATGATGAATCCTATGCAAGAAGCTTTCCCTGGATATTTTTAAACTAGGTCTCTATTTTCAATCCTGCTGTTAAAACTTTTTGGAGTCTTATTTTAGCCCAGTGTTCCCTAAACTACTTCCAAATTGAGCACACTAGGGAGAGATTTAATGCCTCAGAAATGGGATTGAACTTTATTTATGCAGTCATGGGCAGAACACTGATATGCCAGGGAACATATGGAAAGAAGGTTATTTTGTTAAAATTCTGCCTCCAAACTGGGGAAAAAAAATGCTTGATGGGTTTCTCTGGCTCTGCCTGAAGTCTTCCGTCTCCCTGCATGCAGCATCATCAGCTGGCTAGAGGTCACTTGTTCTGAAGAGCGAGAACATTCTTCTGAAGAGTGAATTCCCTGGGAAGAGCTCTTAGATATTGGTAGTCTGGCAGTATTGTCTTTTTCCTTCATTATTGTGGCAGCAAAACATTATTTAAATAGAAAGTCAAATTGAATCTCCAGTCGCTTTTCCTTATGGTTGAAGGTAAATCTGTTTAGACCACCTCATCTCACAGCCTGTGGCAACTAAAAGGTGCAGTCTTGCTCCTTCCATTCTTTTGCCTGTGTGTGGCTCCAGTTCTGTTCATCTGACCCTTCAAGGAATTGCTTCAGCTCACTAAGCCTGCAGGAAAACTAACACGGTAGAAAGTGAGTAGTTTTCTACTGTCTCACTGAGTTGAAACTGTTATATGGTGCAAACAACTAAGAGGCTATATGGCTATGGAAGGAGACAGTACTGTGTAGCCAGGCATGGAGCATGTTGGAGAGACAAGCAGTAAGACAGACACTTTGGAGTGCAGTGAGCTCTGAAGATTAGCTTGGCTGTCCTGCTAAGTGTCTTTAAAGTCTGACTAGAAGTAGCGCTATCTTTGGTAAGCGACCTTATCATGAACAAAAGACTATTTTTTTTGTCAGAGGACATTGCTAAGCAACTGGTAGCACAGTAGCAGTTAGAAAGACTTATGTGATGTAAGGTTTATTATTTGTGGGAAAGTTTTGTGTTTTCTAGCCACCCTCTCTTACCTGCAGATGTTCTGTGTTATTTGTTCTGAATTTCGTAGCTAAAGTTGCATAGCACTTAGGCCTGTTTTGGAGGTATTCTACAAAAGCCTTGTGCTATATAAAATACTTTGTTTTATCGGCAAGTTGATAGGACTACTATCTATGTTCTGGCAAGGGTGGTTCTCATAGAGCAGATTAAACTGTCTGGGGAGACAAAGTTGTCCTTACTAATAAAATAGAGTTTTAAGATAGAAATTGTAATTCTCCCTTCGCAAGAGTGTTTTTCTCCTACTTTTTCTGTTATTTTTGTGATCTAAATGAAGGGGTTTGCAGGATAAATGAGACAGCTGATTCTCACCTGTTTAGAGATCTCATCTACTGATTTAAAGGGTCACACAGCTGGCAATGTGTTCTTAGAGTGTAATATTCATAATTTATGGTAAGATTTAAATGGTGACATAAGGTGCAGAGCATTAGAGAACTACAATATGGATTCTGAAATCTGCCTTTTAAAATTCATCTGCATGTTTACTCAGTAATGTTCTTCTTGCCTATCGGAAAATGAATTACGAATCTATGTGGCTACTGAATGATGGGGCAGATTTGTTCTTGTTCCCTTGACTTCACTGAAGTTGCTCCTGATCTGCACTGGTGTAACTGCAATGCAAGTCAGATGCTGTTATTCTACTCCTGGAATCATTTCTCCATATCAGATGTAGTCTACTTCTGACGTGGCATTTAAGATTCCTGCACAGGCAAGAATTACGTGTAAAAAAGAAGGCAATTTAGAAGTCTTACTGGATATTCATTTCTCACTTCTGACAATGATTCATTCATCCTTTCTTCAATAGATGTTTGTTACCTAACTTCTGGTTCTTTTCTTCCTTCTAATTTAGTAATGCAGTAATTTAAAAGCCAGGGATGCCAAAATCCCTAAAATACTTATTACTTTTTGCTCTGTTTGACCAAGATTTTCCTCTAGATTTTTTTTTAATGGTTTATGTATTTTAGGTATTTCTTCATTACTATTTGTTCTTAGTATTTTCCCTTTTCGCTCACTTAAAAGATACACTTTTAGCCATCACACAGCAGAATTTCTACTATTTTGGACATTTTTTTTTTATAGTACTAGTCTTCCCTAGTTTCCCAATGCTTAATCATGTTGGATTAGTCCTAGAGGATAGAATAGTGTTAAACACTGCGGGGGGGGNCCTGTGTTTTTAATCCTCTGCAGCTTTTAAAACATGGTTGTCTCTTGCAATGCAGGGGAAGATGTGTAGGCAGATGGATAGTTTAATGGCCTCATAGACCTTCACAAGTTGATATACAAACTATATTAACTCCCTGTTGCTAGCAGGCATGTTAGCCTTAATCAGTTAAACTTCAAGACAATTGTGAAATAAAAACAAAGAAAAAATGGGTCTTGGGTAGATTTGTATGAAAGTAGAGACTTTGAATAAATGTATTAACACTAGATTTTAGGGCTCTCATTTTCAAAAGGTTACTCACAAAGCTCTCATGTTATTTCAAAGTGACAGCTTGTTGAAGACAAGAATGCCGTACTAAATCTACCTAGCTTAATAGCTTTGGATGGGAGGGCTGCTACAAGAAGACTGATGGTATACTTGCACTTCTCTCAGTCTGTTCTTCTGAACTTTCAGATAGATTCAGCAAAATCTCCAGAGAGAAATGAATGGGAAAAATAATTGTGCTAAAAAGCAGAAGTTGAACAATCAGAAAAAAATTAGAAAGTCAATTAATTGGGCTGTTACTTCATCAAGAAGAAAAATACCAGGCAAAGAAAAGCAGAAACTAATTTGGTTTTGGTGCAAGTGTAGCAAGTATGCAAAGCAAAACTGCCGAATAGGAAATACGTTTTGTACTTGAAGAGAAATACGATGTACATGGGGTAAATGAGGCGTGCCTAAATAGAGGAGCAGAGCCGGGTATTGAAACACTAAGACAAAGTATTGAGAAAGTACGATTTCAGAGAATAGGTGGCAAAATAATGTCTGCCTTAGGTCTCACACTGCTGCTGAGCCAAAAAGTGACTGCAGATACTTTGTGGCTTCTGTGATGTGTGTTCAGCAGCGCAGGAGGGCAATGTGTTAAGCTGAACTGCAACTTTAATTACATTATAGCAGTGGCAGGAGGTCAATAATATTTGTAATATGAGCATTTTGTGACAAATCAATTGTATAATGAAAGCGATTATAACATCATTAGAAGTCTGATAACCCAATAACTTTGTGATAATTACTTCTCAGTTACAGGGAATAATTTACTACAGGAGATGCTGGAATATTAGATACCAATGCTAATAGCTGTAGTCATATCTGAGCCATACGTGCCATTTAATATCAAGTTTGAATCTCATCCTTCATTTGAACACTAGATTTTTGTCAAGCAAGGGCTGGATTTGGAAAGGTAGTTACATGTATATGTCTTTGATTTCCTAAATAACTTGAGAAACATGACTTTATTGTGCCCTTAAATAGAAAGATGGTGGGGGTTGTTTTGATAATTTGGGTTTGCTTTTTGTGTCAGATCAGCACACTCCCTAGGCCCAAGGCAGGGGGAGGGCAGTAAACAAGTGGTTGAGGGCAGAGGATGAGAATGAGAGTCCATGTTTTGATAGCAATTAACAAGGACACTGGGTTATATCCAATGTGAACTTGTACCACGTTTCACTTCTGAAAATTAACTTATACTCCTAACTAACTTCTGAGATATTCCCCCTATCCCCGTACCTATTTACTGATTTAAACTATATAGCTGATTAAGCTAATTCCTGGGAGCTGTGCTTGTGAAGCAAAGAGTAGATTGTGCTCTAAGACTGACATGGTAATATAATATTATTTATGAAACTGTCCTGTTTGTAGAAAGGACAATCATTACCTTTCAGAAAAGTTCTTGTACTAGACTATTGACTATCATAAGCAAAAATTAATTTTTACAGTCCTACAAAGTTAGTTCTTTCTCTGCTAGCAAGTGTTTCCTGTCTTATCTCGTATGATATGACTGGAATTTAAAAAAAATAAGTACAATGCTGAAAACAAAGTATGTGAAGACCAATTTGCTTGTGTTGTTTCTCAACCTGATGAGGGAAATGGGTGTGCATTCATATGGCTTCTTATTCAGTCCAATCATTCCACTGACAGTTGGTCTCTGAGTTGCACGTATGTTGTGATTTTGCTTGGTACTTGTTAGTTTTGTAAATGGTTTGGTTGGAGACGCTTAAAATGCTGACCGTGGCCCTCTTCAAACTAGGTATTTTAAAGTATAATAGTAATAGAGGAGAATAATATTGGAATTACGGTAATATCTTGATAATTAAGTAACAGAATTTTGTCTTGGGGGGATATAGTTATCTTCAACGGATGTTGTTGTATCTTTTTGTAAATGCAATTTCCCAGCTCTCGGGGAATGTACTTGTTGAAGAGAGGGAATTGCTGCTTGTCGCTGACTCTAGTACGTTGATTGGAGTGTCATGACACAGGGGTGTTTCATTACATTCCTCACAAAGGTGAGGAACTCAGATCCATAAAAAAATGAATCAAATCTCCATGGCAATGTGTTAATCCTTTTGTGTAAACAGCATGCTTTGCCCTTGCATATTTGTTACCCTGAGGAAGAACATCCTTTTCTAAATATACGTGTGTATATTTAGACGAGTGTGTGCACACACACTGTTTAAAATTAAGTTTTTTTTTAAAAGAAATGAACTGAAGTTGATATTCTGTGAGAAGACTAAAATACAGGAAACAAGCCAAACCTAAACATGTCAGAGCTCCCACTGCTGTCCTGTGACACAGTAATTCAGAAAGCATCCTTCTCCCTGTATTCTGTGTGCCAAAATATTTGCCTGTGTTTAGATTTAGTGTTGTTACAGTGCATGTTGCAGTGGCTTCCACTGGTATTTGTCCTTGTGCATCCATGATACTTTTTGCTTACCATTTTCTTGGTCTCATCTTCAGATTTTACTAGTTTTTGTTTCCCATCGGGTGGCTAATTGTAAAAAATAAATTATTAAAATCCTGTAGAGCCTGCAGGAACCCATTACAAACTCTGCTCCCCTAATGAGGATTTTCTGCCTAGACTTGAAACTGAGATTTGTCAGTTAATCAGCTTTTAATTTGATTAGCACATGACATGTATTGACTTTGTTTCATTTCAGGTTCTCAGTCAACATTTCAGGAAGTACCAGGTCTAATTTATCCACATAAAATTCTAACTACATCAAGCAATTTTCTTTTTAATGCAAACTTTTAATCTCATCAAGGTAGTTGAGATGCATTTGCCATAAACATATCCTAGTTGGCATTAATTACATTACCATCCTTTAATTCTTTGTTTATGAAGATATAACTAGATTGTAGTTTATTTGTGTAAACTATTTCATAGACTGGAGAAATATTAAAAAAAGTTGAGGTTTCCAGAAATAAATTGGTTTCAGCCTGGTTTGAAAGTGATTCAGATTTGGGGTGTGTGTGTTTTCTGGTTTGTTTTTTTTTTTTTTTAACATCTTTGCACTGAATCAAATGTCATAATGTTATAGGGTACTAGTGTTGTTGGAGTGGGGTACTTAGTTTTAAATGGGATTGGGATGAATGTGACTTTTTTTGTGAATTGCCCTTACTAAACAGTGTAAAATCAGTCTCTTCCTACTTCAGTAAATATCCTTTTGTATTTTTTACAGGTGGAAGAATGTTCACAGAAGTTGCAGGCTGCTGTCTGAACTTCTGGCACCTGAGCTGAGGTAAGAGGCTTGTCTTTCCCTCTGTTTGTTACTCTGGATGGGAAATGTTTGTTTAGACAAAAATTAATGTGTGGTTTCCTTGTGATAGTACTAAACTGAGAGATGTTTACCTCTTTTTCCAAGTTCTGTGACAGGAGGTTTTAAGCAGATAAACTGTGTTCCTTTATATTTATCCTTCTCTATAGCATGGAATAAATTAAAATAAAAACTTGCAAATAGCCTTTGGTTAAACAAAATTTGCCATATCTTTCTCCACCCCCACCCACCCCCCAGCAATTAACAGAAATAGTCTGTTTATGTGATTTTTGTTTACCTGCCCTAAAACAAGTAAGAAACTGGTTTATGTATGTCTCTGCTATAACGACATAACTTTTAACATTAATCGGTATGTTAAAGTTGTAGTGGGTTGTTATGACTGTAAGCACTACTTGGATCAAAAAGTAATTTACTATGTAAAGCAATAGGCAGATTTTGAAGATACTTAGGCAAACAGAAGTCTTGAGTCTTCCTGGCTGGCATAAATGAAATTAATGAAAAGAGTCTGGGTGCTTTCTATCATGCTTTCAGGAAATACTGCATTTTGGGGGCTCCTAGGTCTGTCTCACATTAGATCCATTTCACGTTAGTTTTCTCCGAAAAATTTTTAAGGAAGGAAAGGTACAATATCACTGTGCATTTTTGTCAATTAAAATGGAAGGCAAATCATGTTCTTTTTAGGTACAGGTATAGTACTTTGCCAGAAGAGAGATGTGAACATCTTGCTTTCAATAGGAAATTTAGTATGTGGTCATACTTAAATACTTCTTCCTGTTTGTGGTTGTTGTTTCTCTTTACCCCCGTGTGTTGCAAAGTAGTTAATTTGTCAGAAGTGTTGCTTCTAACTTTGACTACTCAGGCTAGTGTCCGATACTGGTAAAGGGACATTCATAGATCTCTTCTTCCCCTGCAGCTGGAGAAGGTTCTATTTTGCTTAGGATACTCTTGTTACCCTTTACTGAAAACTAAGGAACAGCTCATAGTAAAGGGCTACTGCACATCCTACCACGCATCCTATTGCAGCACAGTGCTGAAAATGGTGAGGGACAAGTTGCAGTACAGTGTGTAACGTGCAATTTCTACCTGTGGGAAGATTTTTACACCAACCTTTATGTGCCAAGAGGTTAAAAGTCGCATGTAGCACCTATTCTTTATTATCTACTTCCTGGTGTTTTTCTTGTTCTATAATGTTAACATCAGGCAGGTGAGATTCTATGAGCTTAATCTAGCATTAGCAGTTAAATTATATATAGCATTAGACAGCTCAAATACTTTTCTTACTATAGTAATATGGTTCTATGTTTTGATTTTATTGCTAGTCCATCTTTCAGACAGTCTTTTTAATGACTACAGACTAATTTACTGTCTGGTCGCACTGCTATGGGATTTCAAATGACAATGCAACAGGGAAAACTTGCAAAAAGAAAGAATTTATATTTTGAATGAAATTAAAATGGTAGAAAATGGCTTTTAGATTAAGGGGTAAGCAATTAAGGCTGCATGGATTTTTTTATTTATTTAATTATTATTTAAATAAAATAGAATTTATTTAAATTCTAAATCAAATGTGTGAACAGTGATTGACTAAGTTAACCACACTCCTTCCCCCTGCTCCCCACTGGAGTGCCCTCTCTCTAGTGCTTCTAATACTGAGGTCTCAGGCATGTATTTGCTTGGAACAGGAACAGCCACTACCACTTCCTGAAATTATTTTCAGAAAAGACGACAGAAACTTTATCTACGAGTAGATTTTTTAAAATCTATTGCATTCTATTTCTACTTTCTATTCTAAAATTCACTTTATTTAGACATAAGTGAATAGTGGGAGTTTTCTGCCTTTAAAATCTTTTTCCATTTCTTTCCTGTTGAAGGGAAAGTGGTATGTGAGCCTGAATGAGGCAAGGGCAAACATGGAGCTTATGTAGAACCATGGAATGTAGACTCCAAAGTATCTCTAGAAGGGATTGGGTCCTTGCACTCATGTACAAGCCAAGTTATAATGTGTTGCTCAGTAAAGTCACTGTTCAGCTTGAACAGCAACTTGAGCCGTAGCGTGTGCTCGCAGCCCAGAAAACCAGCTGTGTCCTGGGCTGCATCAAAATAAGCGTGGCCAGCAGGTC
Organism: Ibidorhyncha struthersii; assembly: GCA_013398815.1. Taxonomy (NCBI): domain Eukaryota; kingdom Metazoa; phylum Chordata; class Aves; order Charadriiformes; family Charadriidae; genus Ibidorhyncha; species Ibidorhyncha struthersii. The sequence goes on from VZSZ01007754.1 coordinate 286,598, forward strand.
AAGGGAGGTGATTCTCCCCCTCCACTCTCGTGAGACCTCACCTGCAGTACTGCATCCAGCTCTGGAGTCCCCCAGCATAAGGACATGGACCTGTTGGAGCAGGTCCAGAGGAGGGCCACAAAGATGATCAGAGGGCTGCAGCACTGCTACTATGAAGACAGCTGAGAGACTTGGGGTTGTTCAGCCTGAAGAAGAGAAAGCTCTGGGGAGACCTTATAGCCCCTTCCAGGACTCAAAGGGTGCCTACAGGAAAGTTGGGAGGGACTCTTTATCAGGGAGTGTAGTGATAGGATGAGGGGTAATGGTTTTAAACAGGAAGGGGGTAGATTTAGATTAGATATTAGGGAGAAATTCTTTCCTGTGAGTAACCTGGTCTAGTGGGAGGTGTTCCTGCCCAGGGCAGGGGGGTTGGAATGAGGTGATCTTTAAGGTCTCCTCCAATCCTAACCATTCTGTGATTCTTTGGTCTTATGGCCTCATTGTCTCTGTGTTTCTCTTGTTGACATGGGTTTTTGTTGTAAGCAAAATTGTTTAGGAAAATAATTATGCTTCAGTCAGAGAAATATGCCTGCTCTTTTGAACCCAAGGATTTATTTATCACATGGCTAGTCACACTATTCAACCACCACCTAACAGAGCTGTGCCATCTCATTGCCATACTGACCAAGGTACAGCCATCCCTTTATTTGGTGTTTGTCTCCTCCTTCATCACCTGTAGAGTCCTAAGGTTGATGAGCAATCTTTAAATCAGCGCATTGTAATCAGACATCAGCATCCAATCTTGTCACTGGTATGCCCCGATGCATTTTACTCACTCTTGTTTAGGTTCTCTTGGAGCTGTTTCATACAGTTGCTATAGCAGTCCACCTGTTTGTTCTTCACTGGTCTGCAACCTTACACTATATTGAAATTTCATTATATGAAGTACACTATTAAGAAATACTTAGTATGGTGTATTTCAGGATCTAAAGTTAGGTCATGTAATTTATGTGAGTGTTAGACAAAGAGTAGTTATGTAGTATTTTCTTTATTCAGACCATCCTCTATTCAAACAGTACTTCATGACGTTTAGGCAAAGGAATCCTAGTATTCTGAGTATTCTCACCAGAGGCTGATGGCTTGGCCACTCTGCCCGTAGATTCCAAGGGAAACAATTCTCCTGTGGGAGATGTGTGTCATCGATTTGGACAACTGAAAGAAAAGTACAGTTGCTGTTTATTGTCCTTGCTGTATAATGTACCCTTCTCATTTCCTTAGTAATCGTTGGTCTGCTTTTTTTTTAATGGCTGATTTAAAATTATATAGCACTTTGCTGTGCAGTGCGAGTATTGTACGCCTCAAACTAAGAAAATGTAACCAGAAAAGTACAGAATTTAGGTGTGGAGTTCAAAGATAATGACTAAAGATGACGTGATCAACATTTCTGTTAAAGGCTTAAGATGTGTTATTTACAACTACTTTGGATGTTATAGTATAATTAATAGAATTAATAGTATAATTAATAGAAGGTAGCTAAAGGACACTCTCTTTGACAACCTGATTAAGGGTAATTGAGCAATGGACCACCTCCATTTAAAAAATGTCAATTTATTAACACAGTTATGGTCAATAGTAGCTGTATCTAGTACTTTCGGGAATCAGGCCAGTGAACTTTATTTAATGCAGTAAGTAGTCTAGTTAATGTCAAGACAACAATTTTGTTTGTCTAGAGCAAGTTACTAGTTAGCATTTCTTTCAGGCTCCAAGTCATTTGGATGGGTAATCCAGTTTTACATGTGAGAGGGGTGAACAAATGCAAAATTTATTAGTAACAGAATTCACAGTTCTCTTTTACACTATTAAATTTCGTTACCATGTTTGCAGTAAACCCTATAAACTCAAAATACTTATGGGGCAAAGGAAATGTTGTACCTAATCTGAATGCAGAATTTCTTCACATTTCAAGCCATGAATTGCAGAAATTAAAACCTTGCCATGGGCAGGCAGAGAGAGACAAAATTACACCAGTATTAGTAAGAAAGAAAAAATTCTAAATGCATATGGATAAAAAAAACCCTTCACAGTAGCAACTTTATTGGATGAAAAGCTTTTGTCTTACTATGCTTTTAAATATTTTTAATATGGTAGCATAAGACTTCTTATCAGATTAATGTTGTCATATGTGAACACCAATCTTGACCTGAGAGCTAGATAATGAATTATTCAGGACTGAGGAGAAGAGGCAGAGTAGAAAGTTCAGCCAAAGGTGAGAGAAAATCTGACCGATTAGGAAGGGTAGAGGAGATACAGGTTCTGTTCCTGGCCTGCACTGTGACCTTGGGCAAGTAACTTTATCTCCAGCTTTCTCCATTATTTCTCCTATCACTTGCTTGTCCTGGCTATTTAACCTGTGAGCTATCTGAGCTCTGATCTTAGCTGAGGCTTCTCCATATAACTGCAAAACAGGGAATAACTAGCACAGTTTGCATCTGTGGGAGGAAATTTGGAAGATGAGAAAAATAAAATAGAATGGTTACAGCAGCAGCTTACCCTCCATCCCAGCAGTATGTATGTATACCAAAGACTGACACAGGAAAATGAATGCCCATTGTACTTGCTTTAGATTGTGACATTAATGGACTTGCTAAAATTGTAATAATATATTTCTTTTAAAGAGTCATTCTGGCAATCTGACAAACCACCATTTAGCTCTAAAAATCACTTTGATCCTCATCCTGAGCAGTAGACTTGTTGATTGCTTCGAGAAGACTGGAGTTGCAAATATGTCAGACTAGAATAAATTAAGGAATTGAACTGCAGAGAGGCAGAACAGGGCAATGAGAGGTTACTGTTTCCAAGCTTTTTTCTGACTTTGGAGGTTTGCACCATTCTTTTTCTGCCATCTAGGTGTTTTTCATATCTCATTTTTGCATGTCATCTCTATGATCCTATTAAAACTTTGAGCTTTGCCTACTTACCCAGCTCCCACACGTCTTGTGCTTCTTCCCCATTGAATCCTTTGAGTAGGACAGTTCTCCTAAACTGTTTTCTGTCAGCTTTCTCCATATTCCAGAATCTCACAAGAATGCAGCTGTTGAACAAAAGTTGGGAATGAACTATTTTACATTTACAAATTTAGACTTCTACTCAGGAAAACAACTAAAAATCTTATGTATGTTATGTTCTTACAGAACAGGGACTTCTTTCCAGCAAGAGCCTTTAAGAAGCAATTAATTAAAACGTATTACAACCCTGACCAAACAAAACCTATGTGGAAAATTACTTTTTAGCTGATACTTTAATCTTTACTCTTTGTTTTATGAACTATAAGCAATTTTAGGGCATAGAACTCCTCTCCTCTTTTGTCAGAATGGGGTGACAAAGCACACCAAGCATGTTTGTGTCCCATGTTCTATTACCCCTGCTATGTTTGAATTGTTGGTTTTATTTGTGCAAATGTTTATATACAAGAACTCTTAAGAATTGCTTACTCCAAACTTTAATCAAGGAAAAAGGTGGAATGAATAATCATTGCTTCAGGATGGAGATACTGTGCATGAAAACCGTTTCCTTGGAACTGGACTCAGTAACAAAACCAGCAAACTGGAACCCTAGTTTTATGTTTTTGTGAGGAAACTCTGCAGTTTCGTGAAAAAGATAAAATCCTCACTTCTGGTCAAAGCAGTTTTAGCTTAACTCTTTTAATAGGGTAGCTACATATGTTTCTGTGGAGGTAGGAACGTACCGGGGGAGAAGGCTAACTTCTTTTATCTACAAATCTGTTATTTACATATATAACATTCAAATTAGGTACAGGGATATATTCAAGAGTCTGTTGCACTACTCCCCTTTTTTCTATATTCCCCAGAGAAAGAAGTTTCTTTTAAAGCAGTTTTCCTGCTGTTTCTACAAAACTACTATTAGGTTTACTTTTCACATCAGTGAAGAAAATTCACTGATGTAATTTCTTCATATACACTTCATACCAATTCTTACTGTAGAATGAATTCTTACTACATTCTTTTCTTACATTGCTGTGCCAGAAGAGAGCTGTATGGACAGACAGTTAAGATAAGTCTAATATTATTTTCAGTATTTGGAAAATATAACTGGGGAAGCAAAAAGAACAGGTAGGAAAGGGGTAATTTATAGAATTCCTATTATGAGATGCAACTGACTTTAAATTTCATTTGTTTAAGGGTGTTTATTCAAATAAATCTTCATACTTAAAAGAAAGATAGGTAAGTATGTGGGAGGAAAAGAATTAGAACCTGTTAGAAATCTAATATATTTTCAAAAACTTTATTTGAGCTTCAGTTATGGTCTTTTTATGGATGGAATATTGGCTGAAAGTGATTTAAAAAAAAAAAAAAGTTGGTTTGGGTCAAATATCTTAGACTTTGTGAAATACAGGTTATAACAAGAACTTTCGATGACAATGTGAGGATGCAATAGGGTACATTACTGTGTTGAGCCACCAGTTACTACTGAGTGCTGTTTCCAAATCATTCTTCTCTCTGATAGTAAGTACAGATCTGTTTTTAAAGCCTTTTAGTGGAAAGGGAACTTGTCTCTTTTCCTTTCAAAACTGTTTGCTACATTAGAGCGCAGGATGTGGGGCAATTTGATTTCGACATGGATTTGGAAATCACTATAATGGTTATTGTCTGTAAACAACAGTTGTTTAGGAGAGATACGTTTTCATGTCAAATGGAAGGTGGACATACTGGCATTACAGAGACTATTTAGAATAAAAAACTTGTGCGCAGGGCACAAGAATTCTACAAAGTGTCAGCGTTATTCCTTCAGGCTTATCAGCCTTCACTGTAATTGCTCATTTTAAATTTGTGGCATCTATCCCAGAATCTAAACTGAACTAATACTGAATAAAATGACAAAAGCCCTCATGATGCTTACTCCGTTTTGGCTTGAGAAATTAATTTTTCAGGATCAATATTGTTAAACTTCTTTTCGAAACTTTTTATGAAAACCAGTTAAAGTTATGTCACTCAGGTTGTCACTCATGTTCCCCAGAAAGAACTGTGTTCAGTTATTCTGACAAAGGAATTTGTGTTTCTGTCTGTTGGAGTTGACTGGAATGTAAAGATTAGGACTTCGCATCCAATGGGAAGCAGGAATTTTAAACTCATTTGCCCACATATACATGAGAAAAATGAAGCCGTGGTGGAGATCTGGCTCTATTCTGCTTAGTGTATGCTAATGTATTCTTCTCAATGTAATCTCTTACCTTGCCTAAATAAACTTTTAAATGCGTATTTCTCTCAAGGTGCTCATAGAAGTTTACGTTAGTCTGCAGTGTGCAGCAATTCCCAGAAAAATAATACCAGGAGAAGTCACTGTGAATTGTGTTATCATAAAAGCTAGAATCACTTATTTCCCTTTACAATTTAAAACATTGCACAAGACTCTACAGGGTAGAAATAACATCTCCAGCTGGCCTGATTTGTGTTACTAAAAGTAACACCACCAAAAGAGTGTTGCCTTTTATAATTTAAAATCAAATATGTACCTTATTACCAGAGTAGGAGGAATGCGTTTTACTGCAGTTCTCATGGCAATGTCCATCAGGAAGAAAAGAAGAAGAATTAGAAAAGAAAACCCCCACCTAATCACAGAACATCCTGGATCATAAGCATTTGGTAATGAAAATTAGAATTTGGTGAAAATCCACTTGAAATGTTTCAATTAAAAGCAGTTGTTATGGAGGCTGAGTGTATAATGCAGCTTCTTAAAATTAGTCTGTTAAAGTTCTACCTATTTTGACATTCTGAATTCACTTTGTGGCTTCTTTGTCTCTCTGAACAGCTTCAATTGTCTCTTGCTCTAAAAGACACAATAAATAGAAATCACCCAAAAGTTATATGAATAAAGAAAATGTTCTGCAAATCATGGCGTCACGATTGGTGGGTTTGTGCTTGTGCAGAGGCAGTGATGCTTCACATCAATGTGTGAAGGGTGTCCTAAGTAGACCAGTCATTGCCAGACTGTGGCCACCATGTTTTGTACAAAATGCAAGGAGAAACAAATGCCATAGGGGAATATATCCCACAGTGCTCCAGGTTCTAGGCAGTAGGGTAGTTCCTCTAATGAGTTATATGAAATCTTGGGTGCTATTACGGGTAAAAGGGTAAAAGTCCATTCAGCATTTAAATGTCAAGTCCCCTTGACTTGAATGAGATCAGTGTAAGCTCAGCCAGGTAAGGGCTAATGTAAAAGGATCAGAAAGGAATGGATGCTGTTACATGGCAGCTCTCTGAGGGAATGGAGAGCACGATCTATGTGTGTCATTTTTGTGACCCTTCTGGGGTTGTTAACAGGTAGGGCTTATGGATCTAGTAATTATGGCTTAGACTCTTACCTCTAATAACTATTGTGCTATTGCATCTTTTTGTTCAGGGTTGCTGGTGCCCTTGCAGTGATGGGAGATCTCAGTTGCATTCCAACCTGAATTACCTTAGGATCCTATGAACTCTTTTAGCTGCTTCAGCAGTAGCTCAGGCACATGCACATGTTTCTTCAACCAGCACTGTTATGGGGCTACAGTTCCTGGCAGAGTGGTGGAGCAGATAGCAATTGAAGTTTCCACAAAGATTTGGGTTTTTTCTGTTGTTGTTGTGCAAAAGTGGGAAGCCTTCAGTTAATTTGCTGACTTAACTGGTCTGAATTAATCTATGGTGCAACTCCATTAACTTCAACTGACCCTGCAACATAATTAAAATGATAGGAAAGTATTGGTATTTCCCTACTGCAGCCAAGTTGTTGTAAAAGGAGTCACCCTAGTTTTTATATAATGGAACTAAAAATCTATGTATATCTTACTTTCTGATTTGAAAATATATTCTCTCAAATAAAGCAGTGACTATTTTAGCTTGCAGCAGTAGGTTTCTGTACGGATCAAACTGATTCCTTTGTAAAAGGATGTTAATTTGTCTGTTAAGAGTTGAAGGAGGTTTGCTTGCAGTTTATATAGATGAGGAGAAAAGGAAGAAGAATTGGAGGGACAGTATATGCTGTCAAGACATAGCTCATAAACCAGTAGCATTCTAATAGCAAACTAAAAAGTGAGTGTATTTAACTGTTTGAAGTAGACAAAAACGTAAGTGATGTTTTGCCAAAACGAGAATGGGTTTCCTGTTTACCTGTAGCTGCGATGGTTGTGCAGGGGGTGCTGAGATGGTTACGTAGAATTTTGAAAGAGTTTTGGAGCTACTACTCATATCAAATTCTCTAAACCAAAATGGAAAGTTTAATTTGCTTGCTACTGAGAACATGTTGTCCTTTGTATGTCCTGTGCTGAAAAACAAGATAACCTGTTTGGTTGCTCTATCTGAACTTCCTTACATTTATCATTATTATTTTTCTCTTCAAGAAATACTCATTCAGCATGATTAGACCTAAGTTTTCAATGGTCTTAAGTTACATGTTTTGCTAGGACTTTTGGGTTTAGATTCTTCTTTCTTTAAAAGATGGTCTACTTGATCTATACCTAAACTGTCATCAGTTCTGCTAAACTCATGTGTACGTTGGAAACAGCTGCTTCTATTTCTGATATGGAGAGCAGCTTTTATGTCTGGAATATTGTCTGGCTTTTCCAGGAATACCAGCTGGTCTTGTGAAAAATACGACTACTACCTAAGATGGTTTTCCTGCCTATGCGTTTACTCTTACAGCTGTTGTAAATTATGCTGTAGCAAAACATGTTGGTGCTGTTACTGCTAGAATCAGTTTACAAACTCTTCACATACTTGGTCATTATTTCTTCAATGAATCTCTGTTTTGCTAAAATGATCTGCCATGTGATAAACCTGAATCCTGTATGAGGATCCTGAATGATGAATCTATAATACTTTTACTGAGTCTACTGAAAAAAATAGTTTTGAGTCACCTGAAAAGCATTTTGAGCTATGTTCATTTATTGATCATCCTTTTGGTTTGGTGGTAGTTTCCTGACATCATCCTTCAGGTCTGTCTTTCCTTATGAGTATCTGCCTGACGCTGTGACTGCTTACAGCCCTGAAGCAAGGTAGCCTCTTAGAAAGAAATGTAAGAGACAACTTTTGAAGTGGGTATTTCTAGAATAACAGACAGTTGAGTTTTGTTTTTTTTTCTTGACCCCTCAGACCTTGGTGCTAGCTTAGCTGTGTAGGGTTGAACACAGTAAAAGCAGAGAAACAACAAATGGGTTTTTGCCTGAGGCTAGCAGTCTTTTTAAAGAGGATCAGGGGATGCTCTCAGTCACTTCAGTTGGTGATATTAATGAAATGAAGAGGTTAGTGGGTCCCCATTAACTGCCATATGAAGATGTTTCTTTTGAGCTGTCACAGCCTCAAACAGTTCCTGTCCAGAATATGTGTTAGCTGTAAAACTGTGCTTGACTTCTCCAACTCCAGGAAGGATATGATTTTTTTTTAACCNCTGGATGAGGGGAATATGTTACCCTAATCATAGAATTGAGGGAAAACAAGGCAACGTTCCTACTGTGCAGAGCTCTAGAGTGGCCACTGTAAGTTATAGTCTGTCCCTCTGTGCCAAAAGCAACTAAGTAAACTCCTGGTTTCAGACCTCAGATGTCAAGGATGTCCCACCGCCACTTGCCTGAAATGCAGATTCATTTTTACCTCTTTCCATCTTGAGGCAGTGGAACCAGCTGTTTGCAAAGCACTCAGTAGCTGAAGGGTGCACCTAAAGTAAGACTTATTACTAGTTCTTTTTCTTCCTGGCATCTGAAAGAGGATGTTGTGTTGTGTCTGCTGCTTGTCAGGCACCCATTCCTGGCCTTGCTGAAAATAATACTTGGGGTGCTTCTTCAGGATAGCTTGTCCCGTGGTTTGAGATTTGTCCATATCCTATCAGTGAATGTGGAGAGGCTCTTATTCAGCTGTGTAAGCAATGGTTTCTTGCAGAACATGCCCTGAAAATGGTAAGGGCAGTGTACCAGTCTGTGGAAAGACCTTTAAACTCTGAGTACGGTATTGAAGAGGGAAAATAGGAGGCTGCTGGGAGGATTGTCATTCATTAATTTCACTTGTAATTGAGAGAGAGGAAACACGGCGTAAAGACCTGTCTCCCTTTCTTCCTTCTCTTAACTGCTTTGGTCCAAATAATAATGCAAAAGCAACTATTCTCTTGCTCTCTTCTTCACGTTTGCTACTGTTGTTTACGGAAAAGATAATAGTTCAGTATGAAGTCTACACACTTATTTCCATCAAACTTATTTTTTTCTCTCCCAACCCCTATCTTCCCTGCTTAATTGGCAATGTGGAGAAGATTTTCTTGGAAAATCAAGACCACTGCTGTTCCTGCCCATATCTGGGCATGGATATTTACATTTCTATTATACTTCTCTGAATATACTGGTAGTCCAGACTCTGCTTTTTGTTTTCTTCCTGCTTATTACAGATGATATATTTGCCCCCAGAAGGTGTATTCCAACCATTGTGAATTAATTTGGTTTTCTGCAAATACTTGTTTTAATTATGTCAACAGAATGAAAGCATCAATGATTTATCACCAAATAAAAAGTTGTGTTGTATGTATGAGAATAGAGAGCAAACATTCCATAAAAAAGAGAAATACCTTCTGGTTTTGTTGCACATATGATTATAGGATAAATGAGGCTGGAAGGGACTTCCACAGGGCTTTAGTCCACCCTACTGCTGAAAGTAGAATAGTGACTGCAGAACCTCTCTGGGTAACCTGTTGCAGTGCTTGACTGTCCTCAGAGTAGGGGGAGAGTCTGAACCTCTCATGTTCCAACTTCGTTTCACTGTGCAATCTAATAGATTGCCTCTCTTAAACTTGTTGCTTGCTTTTGAAAATAGCGGTGGGGATGTGTAATGGAAATATAATGCTATATTTGTTCCTGCTGCACGGGGCTGGCGGTATTGACGGTATAAGGTGGTTCCACATACAGTTTACAGTTTGTTCTTAATGTGATGAAGTTGAAGGGTGTTGAAACAGTTCTGGTGTTATGATTACTAGTTGTTGTTTGTCTTTGGTTCTGGAAAGATCACATAAACTATAATAATAAATGAACGTTCCCGATAAGTGATATCGGTGAACTGATCCAGTTGCCTATTTTGGAAAGTACTTCACATTATTACTTTGTTCTGTGGCTAACAGCATGAGGATGTAGAGAAAAGGAACTCTAAATTGGCTTCTCAGTAAGTAAAGGGATAGAAGGAACTCTTATCTACAGGCTGGAGATCTGTAAAGAGTCTAAAGAAAGACAAAACCTTTGAAAGAAGTGTAATGCACAAGATAAAACTGTGGCTGAGTATAGTTCTCTTAAAATAGCTCAGAGACTGGCTGGCTGACCAATTTTGATTGACAAGCATTTTAGAAATAACAGCATCCTTTGAAAAAGGAACTGACACTGGTGGAAATTTTCATGGCCTCACTGAGCATTTTATCCTCAGAGACTGTGAAGACAGCACTAACATAAACCTCAGTTTTGTTTGCAGATACTTAACTGTTATTATAGAAGAAATTTAATTACCAGATGAACTCCCATTTTTTGGATTCGGATGAGTCTTCTAACAGAAAGAACAACAAATAAGCTGGAGATAGTTCTGTCAAGCTGAGTTAGTTATCTCTGTCTATCCCTTCTCTGTATTTCTGCTTGAGACCTACCAAAGTTTAAATCATGGGGCTCATAAACAGGGTTCAAAGCATGAAAAGCTTCAGACCAGGTTCAAACATCTCATTCTGTTACCACTGAGCTGAATTCCTGTTGAGAGAGTTTGGTGCCTTTGACTAGTACTGAATTGTTACTGATATAATGATCTGAGATATGACCTAATCACTTCTGCGGTATGTAAAACTAGCAAGAATGAGTTTCACTTTCTGCTAGGTAGTTATATTAAGATGACGTGTTGGTCCTAGGAATCATTTGCTGTGAAAATTTGTACAAAGCAATGACTGCTGTGGTTGAGGATATGTGGCTCGTTAAAACAGAATAGAAATTTCTTTCCCCAAAAATGGGAAAGAGACCACAGGAGACTGGCAAACTAGGACAGAGGAGATGCTGAACAAACACTCAGAGTACAGCCTGGATAATGGGGTTCTGAATTACTGGGAATGGTTAATCTGAGAAAAACAAGCAGCTTGGTGTTGATTTAGTATCAGTATGTGCTTCTGTAGAGTCATTTGGTGAGCCCCTGTGCATTTCTACAATAGAAAAATCTTTGTTCACTTCATCTGAAATGCAAGAGGAAGAATTGTATAGAAATAGTTTTACTAGCGTAACAGATGCTATAATCCTAGCGTTGTTTTAGCTGAACAGTATAGGATCACCTCCCTGTTGCTCATTGCTTTTATGTTGGTTTCCCTCTTTAGATGTCTGGTACCCTAAGAAGTCATAAACACCTTTCTGTTTAGCTTGAGAGTTAAAATTCTTCTTAGTTATGTCAGCTGTGCTGCTCTGCTGTTACTTCTGTGCACAAAGGCATGGAGCACATGAACTGCTTTTCATGACAATTCTCAAAGAGAGTACAATCTTGTCACGACTTAAATTAGAATTATTTTCTGAAAAACCTGTGTACAGGAAATCAGTGCAACAAGTGAATTTCTCCATGGCTAGTTTACAATGACCATTTTTAGTTTATACTAATAACTGTATCAGAACAATGGACTAGATGGGCATTTAGAAGTCAGTCATGTGTTACACTTGCTTAATAATGTAAATTTGACAAATTAGATGTAATGAAAAAGAAGAATCAATTTTTAATGCCTCATGGTATCAAATGTGTCAGTATTTATGCCTTAGCTGGCTGTACCAGAACTAGGGACCTGCAAACAGGATGAGCAAATTTACTGTGAAACGAAATGTAATTTATATAGGGTTATACTTCTGGTCATGTTCATGTAATTATAAAAATGAATCTAATGGCTTTAGGAGATAGTTGGAGATGGAGGCTGCCCTGACATGAATGAGGGGACACTGTCTGTCTGCATCGCGTGATGTGGCATGTTGGACTCACGCAGGCTGATGTGGTAAGGGCAGATCCACAGCTTAGTGTTTTACTGAGGAGAGGTGCTTATTTCTCAGCTACAGGCAGTGCTTCAGCTTCTCGTCTGCTGTGGGACCTGATGTGCCAACTAACATCTGCATCCCATATATTGTGTTATGGAATAGGAGCAAAGCTGCCTTTGGGAATGTATGAGTTAGGGCTGAGGCACAGTGGGAGATGCAGGCTAATGATCCTCGTCCCCTGTGCCTCCCACTTTTAATCTGCATCTGATTTTGCTTGGTCACACCAGTGGCACTAGCAGGCAGGATAGTTGGAAGCTTCTGCTTTACAAATGACATGCATCTTCCCCAATGCTTTAAGCTGTCAGGAATCATAGTGCAATGCACACAAACAAAACACTAAAACATACTGAGCCCATTCTGAATCTAGGGCAGCTGTGGGACAGCCAGCCATCCCTTGGTGAAACAAACAATATGGTTTCACAGAGAGAACTCTACAATGGGATGTGAAGATGCAGCAAAGAAATAATACTGCAAAGTATTGAATACAGATGAGTGAATATTCTGAATATCATGTGACTATGTCACATCAAGCTGTTAATCAGACAGAACTAAATCGGGATGCTCAAGTCATTTTCAAAGCACTTTGTGTTCTGAGGAGCAATAGTCTTGCTTTTGACTGCAGAGAGTGATATCAATTACTCTTACCCAGAACATTGTTTAGTTGAATATTTACCAGGCTGTAAAAGACTCTTAAGGAAGAAAATTGTACTGCAATAAAACTCAAGGGTTTTTTTTCCCCTTTATCCAAGAAAGCAACAGAGCAGAGTCTCAGATTCCACCCTCTTCAGCTTCCCCGTCTTCCTTGTTCCTGAAGTTAAATAATCTCTTCAGAGTAGATCATAATGAAAGTGTTAGAGAGGCAAGTTGATAATAGACCTCATGATATTTTTTTTCTTTTGGTCCCATTTGCAGTATCATAATGCTTTAATCTCTTGGTTCTTTTTTCAAGTGGCTGTAGCATGCGTACATGAGTAGGTTTGGGAATGTACCGTGCATTTGTCATGTGTGTGTTGACCTGGATCATACCATTGCTGAATAGCAGGAATCAAGGCTGTCCTATGTAATCAATAGATCAGGTCATGGAAAGGCATAAGGAAAATAAACATGCTGGTTATGTGTTTGCTGGACATGGTCCTTACCCTTTCCTGCCACCATGACAATGTTAGATATGTGGTTTTATAAATTCTAGTGTCAGCAGGGGTGAATCAAGCATAGAATATGGCCATGTATATTCATTTAAAGAGAACAAAAGTGGATCTTTTTTTTCTGCTAAATCCCCGGAATGCCTTATCAGTGTATTATCTGCCTCATCAGAGCGCCTGTAAATTGTGACATACATCATCAAAACATTCTTTGTCTAATGATTCATAATGGAACATGGTGTGTTAGAGGTAATCCATTTTAAAATCGCCATGAGCTGCCAGAATAATTTATACTGTGTTTTTTTCTAAAGAAGGAAGGGCAAACCTGCATACATTTTCTAGTGTATGGAACTTATACCAAAGATCAGAATGTTAATGTGTATTTTTATATTGCAAAATCTATTCATGTGTTAAGGACATGTTGTACAAGCAGTGAGTAGTGTAAAGCTGCCTTTGTTGCAGAACTGTTAAAACCATTTCATTCATCATGTTTATTTAGGTAGATACTTCATGGGAACTAAACCAGACATTGTCTAGGGTTATTTACTTTTTATATGATGGAGAGGAAAGTAAACATAATTTGATTAACACTATTAATTTGTCCAGCCATGCCATCACAGAATATTTGAAAGAAAAGCTGAACAGTTTCCCTCTCCTCCTCTTTTATGTTGTGTTTCACTGTGGTGAGATTTTTTCCTGAAATTCCCTGTCCTGTGACCAGTTCATTATCTTGCAAGGAGAAAGCTGGGTGTGTTCTGCTGACTCATGGAGACAGGGATTTCGGTATCTGTCCAGGCAAACAGTCTAGTGAGGAAGCTTACAGCAGAATTGCATCTCTTGTTGCTGTTTCTATTAACAGTCACATTCTAGAAAACCAGAGTAAGAATATTTGTTCTTATGTTTGGACAGCTTTGTTCTGAACTGTTGGGGGGAAAGGTCGATCTTTCCCCACAAAGCAAGCAAGTTGTTTTGCTTATGTTAGCTTTGGTGTAATTGCTTGGAAGCCTGTCTGAGCATTAGGACAATGTAGATTTGAGGACTAAACCTTTTGAGATCATAAAGGAAAGGTAGGGTTGGGAATTTGGGGGTCACCTGAAAAAAGGTGAAGGAAGTTCACTTTGAGAAGAACTGAAGTTTCAGCAAAAAGACCATTGCTAGACCAGTGGGCTTTGGAATGGCAAGAACTCTCTGTAGACTCACTGGTAAATTACTTGACTACATAAGGAAAAAGGAAAGAAACTTTGAAGATCCTTTTATCTCTGCAATTTACTGTGGTGTGTTTTTGTTTGTTTTTGTTTTTTTTTTTTTTTTTTTTATAACTACTTATGGATGGCAACTGGTTATTTAGTCATGTAAATGCTTCCTGCTTACAGGAACTTTCTTGTAGCTTCTCTGGAAGATTGTCAACTGGATCTTCTTTAACTATGAGCTTTCTGACACTTTCAGAGAATTCTCATAGATTTGTAAGGTGTGACTTCCTTTTACGCAATCCATATTGACCCTTTCCCAATATGTCACACCTATCTATGTGCTCACAAATTATCTTTATTATAGTTGCTACCAGCTTTCCATCTACAAACATCTGATCTATTGATCTGTACTCCCCTCTGTCTCCTGGAACAGTTTTTCAAAATGGGTATCTTATGTGTGATCTTCTAGACTGTTCATAGCCATGCACTTTTAGGCAAGAGGTTACACAGCGTAGTTAACTGCTCAATTATTTCATTGTAAATTTTGTCCAGAAGGTCGTAGGTGAGCACTACCTGAGCCCAGTGACTTGTCATTGCTTAGAGTGTTCAGAGTAGAAGTTTTTTTTCTCTTGTTTTAGTGTCTTTCAACAGCCTTTGATTTGAGTGTGGGGAAAACAAAAATCCCCTTGTATGCCTTATACTGTGAGGGGATCTAGTAAGGGAATCTCTTTAAGCTGCCCTACAGCTTAAATGAATTTAAGAAAACCTACAACTTAATTTTTGTTTGATACAATAACCTTATCTTCCCTGAGCACTCCTTTTACACCTTGAACAGTAATTGCTTCTACAGATACATAGACAGGTATTCTGTTCCTGGTATGTTTGAAAAAGGATATATTACTAGGTTTTATGACTCATAAGCTGATCCTAAAACACTTTGTTTCCTTTTTCTTTGCCTGTGTTCTTATATTTAGTCTGCCAGAATTTATGATCCTTTCTATTTCCTTTGGACAAACTTCCAGCTTTCTGAAGGGCGTCTTCTCGCTTTTTAGCCACTTCTTAGCCATGTCTGCTTTTGCGTGATGTTTCTAACAACTTTTTGGTTTCAAAGGCAAGCACTTACCTTAAGCCTCCAAAACAGTGTCTTTCCTTATTATCCAGGTGGGGAAAAGGACTTTGTGGTTTTGTGTGTGTGTGCGAGAATTTAATTAAAATTAAGTTAGAATGAAACCAAAAAGCTTTGATGTTGTGATAATAACGCTGTAATGCAACATGATATTTAAAGTATACTTACAAAAGAAAGAAAAAAAATAAAAGGATCAAATCCAGGATGGTATTTACCTCAGTAAAGAAAATCTACATCCTTCAAGCTCTCCACAATTAATTCATGTAACATTGCATTCTATGGCAGTTGAAAGAAATGAAGAATGAAACTTCTTGATCCACATCTATTCTTGATCTCCCTAGCAGGCCTGCTGAAGATTATAGGACTAATTCTCAAGTAAGATAAAATTAATGTTGTGTGAAGCTGTTAGCATTTCAGTGTAGAAACATTGAGCATAGCAGGGTTATGAAGCTGTGGCCGTGGCAAGATATCTCCTATTTCTTCTTTATGTTTGCATTAGTCCTGTAGTAAATATTGAAAAAAGACGTGACATTTGAGGGATTTTAATGAAGGATGTCTGGGGGAAAAAAAAATCCAACCTGTCAAAAAATCCATAACAAGATCATCTTAGAGAAGGGTATTGTTGTATACAATAACAAATCAAAGGATTAAAAGCTGAAGGTTATGGTATCTATGGAGAGAACGTTGAATGTTGAATGATTTGGAAGGAAAGTCATCTAGTAGAGGTGCATTATTTGAATTTATTTTTGAGAAGTGCTTGTATTTTTAAGTGAAATGTGATTTTTCTCACAATCTGAAAAGGACAACGAGTTAAAAGTTCAGTGGCTGAAAATTCATGCAAATGCTCTGTTGTCCATGTAATTTGAATTAATACATTACAACATCAATACATTAATTCAGTTCACTGTGAATTTCTCTAATATTCTGGGCTGTATTTTAGTATATGAACTACTTGAGATTATAAAGGAGAAGCTTTCCTTGGTTTCTCATATTCATTAAACTTGTGAAGAACTTTCCAGTTTTCTCACTACTGTACTGGCTTTGCTTCATTCAGCATAATATTTATGTGCATATAAGTTCTTAATACATAGTGTAGAATATGGGGGGAAAAAAACCACCACCCAGTCTTGCTAGTTCTGCACATACTTCATTGCTATGTAAGAACAACTTCAGGAACTGTTTGGTGAAATGTCTTCAGAGGAAAGGCCTCACTCCAGAGTGCATGAAGCTGACAGGTATCTAGAGAGTTGTCCTAGAAAATGCATGTTCCTTCTGTTTCTGTGGCGATGAGGATCTTGCTCATTTTGCTTTTACTGTATCAGGAAGTTTGGCAAAAGAGCACTTAAAAGCACATACTTTACAAAGCTGCCCGACAACGGTTATGGTATGGTCTTCACACTTTTACTGTGAATTATCCTTTCTTATAAATTATGGCTAATGACAACATTATTCAGCATGTTTTTTTAGAGCCGGTCAATATCATGATTTGCAGGTAATGTTATTTGTCATCTTATATTTACTGTTTAGGAATAAATCTAATTGGGGACAGATCCTCAGGTTCCCTAGCGCTCTCAAAGAACATGAAGGTAATGCAATAGTTCAGGAATTTGCTATTCAAGTACAAGTACTTCTTAATCACCTGAATTAGATGTTCTTACTTTTAGAAAAGATACTTTTGAACTAGTAATGCTGTTTTCCAAACCTGTTATGTCATTTGACAGATGCATTTTAAACTTTTATTTAAGCTTTTATTGAATTTTACAGAATTGTGTGTAAAATCAGTGCAAAACATATTTGCAACATTATATTTTAAAGTTATTACAGTAATCTATTTTTATGCTCTTTAGCATTAGATGGCAGTGTTTTCCAAGCTTACCTTTCACGAATGAGTCTGAGAAGTAGAAAGCTAAAATTGAAATGCCATCAGGTAATGGAGGTTTTAGTATATTTACCAAAGATAATTCAATTAAAATGCGGGAGAGTGAATTGGAAATGTATTGGCCACTATCAGTTGGAAGTATGGTGACCTTCCAAGTTAATGCTGTTACAGTTTTGGATTAATAAAGCATCCCCTTAATAGACGAGACTTCTTACTGCTCTAATACAGTCTATTAATGGGACTTTTGCATTTACGTTACTGTACTTACCGCTGGTACAGGTGTGACTGACACTAAAACAGGGAATAGTTCACCTGTATTTTTACCTGGTTCAACTGTGTGTGTTTTGCTTTTGTTTTGTGGTTTGGGGGATTTATTTTTTTTTCCTAGTTTCCTGTCCTTGCAGTCCTTGGGGTTCCCATAGCAGCTTTGCTTCTTTCAAGTGAAGCTCACCTGCACTGTCTTAAAATAATTTGCCTGAGAACCACTGCATGAATTGAAATGAATGGAGTTCAGTATACTCTTATCAGTCAGCACAGCAACAGGAGAGAGAGAGGTTTCCTGCAGCTCTTGCTGAGAAAGCTGTGTGCTTCTGAAGGTGCACACCCAGCAAATGTTCCCGCTTGCCCTTTGAGGTTCTCTTCGCTCCTCTCTCTCTCCTCTTCTGACTGGGCAAAGCAAGGATGTTCATTGTCCACCTCAGCCACAGCAGGAGGTGGCAGGTGTGTGTTACTGCCAGGCCGGAATTGGCCTACATGAGTGGAAGGGTTGTTAGGGTCGATACAGGCTGTGCCCAAAGCTCTTGATGGTTCAAGGAGTGGCGTTGACCAAATATTTCTGAGCTTCCCAGCACTGGAATCTGCTGTGAAGGCTTTCTAGAGCTAAATTGCATGTGCTGTCTGTTACTTAGCAAGGTACAACCAAACCTAAACAAACATGAACATGAATAGTGTTTTAGTAGTGCAGCGCTATCTCCAGCAGAAGGGAGCTATTAGCATCAAGAATATGCATTCTGCTGCCCTGAACCAGGATTTGCTGCCTCTTCTGAGCTCCCCAGGATTAGCTGCTGCTTGGTAGGATTTGGACGCATCCTCACATGTCAGCCATGCTATTGATATCTTAGCACAAACAACTTTTTTGTGGGTATTTGAAACCAGCATTAGAGACAATGATGTCAGTATGTGGCTTAAGTATTTAATAAGAATAATTTGAGTGTTAATGCAAATTCAAGCACTACTGTTTGAAGAACATACTAATTCAATATCATAAGTTGGCAAATCAGTGATCAAGATCTTTCTTTCATTTTATAAAAAAATTTAAAAGCAGAACAGGGAGAATAACTTTTTATCTCAAAACTCCAGCTTTATGTTTGTGATTATTAATTTACATAATTTTCCTCCTCTTTGGATATATCTTTTATTTTCTGATTTAAGTAATGAGAAAACTATTTTTACAGTGGTATATATTGCAAATATCTAGAAAGAAAGTACAGAATGCTTGTGTTGAGACCTTGGGTGGTTAAAGAGAAGTGATCTTGCTGCAGGCAAATCACTCCTTTACTTTTCAAGCATCAATGATGTTTAATTAATGGAAATACACAGGAGTGTGAATGGTCTCTACTGCAAACGGCATTGCAAGAGTGCCATGCTTAGGGCACAGGCTGGAGGTTTAAGGGATTTCCTTCTTCTGGGGCAATAGCCTATATCCCTCTGCTTTCCCACCGTGGCTTTCTTCCCATGTCCCTTTGCAGTCAGTAATAGCTTTGAGATACAAATTTAGTCGGTATCTTCAGTTCTGATATTGTTTGGGGATAATGTCAAAGTTAACTAGCCACCTTTCACAAGATGTGGTATTTATTTAGGGCAACAAGCAATATAGAGAAAATGAATGTGGAGTCAATTAGCAGTTCACATGTGCTGGCTATTATCCACTAGCTGCGCAGTCCTGTCACATGCATACGTTTAGGTGGCACACCACAGACAAATAAAAGCTCAATTCTCCCACCTGGTCCAAGCTGAAAAAGACTTTTTTCTGACTAACTGAATGAATATACCCAGTGCAGGAGGGAGAATAAGAGAGACAGTCCATGAATCTTGGGGTAGACTTTTACCCTTGCTTGGTCATGCATGGCTTTCTCCTGTCCTAGAGCACTGACAAGGTTTACTTCTGTCTGCTTGCAAAGCAAAGGTATCCATTGATACTCAAGTGTATCAGTTTGTCCTGTGTTTTTTTTGTTTGTTGTTTTTTTTTTTTTTTAACCAGTAAGCACCTGCAACAGAGGGGTCCATTAGTTCAGATTGTCTTTTGTGTTTAATTGACTTTCTTTGGTTGAGGAAGTCTGTTGCCCCTTGCAAGGGTAAGAATTCAAGAGCCCTGTCACTTGCTTCTGTAATTTATATTAATTAGCTTCTCCTTTTCCCCTCAGACTCCAGTTTCCACAGAGAATTAACTTTAAGCCATAAGTACAGATGACTGTAATCCTTGCTGTGCTCAATACTAAAAAAAATGGAACAGTGTCTAGGCTATCGGAGACCTCTCGGTGTATATGTCATGTGAATGCTCTTAAGACTCAATTTTTCTAATACAATAGCTAACTTAAGGTAATAATGCAGTGTTAAACGTTTCTTTTTTATTACATGCATGTCTATCCATTGGAGTATATTTCAGTTACTGAGTTGTTTATGTGTTGCACCCCCCTTTTTTGCAACCTACTCTGCATATGCATATGTTGATTATATGCCTTGCTTGGTAGAAGGTCTTCAATATCCACTGAAGTATTGGAAACTATTTTATAATTCAAGAAAATTCTGTACTGTCTTACTCTATCATGGGTATTAGTTTTACTAGTTGGCAGTTAGGTACAAAATAAGGTGGGAAGAAATAATGTTGTTCAGTGTAAGCTGCCATCTGGTAAATACTTGAGTATTGTTAATAGATAATGCCAATACAAGAAAATTCCCAAAGACATGACAAAACGAAAAGCTTTGGAGAGTTTCTTGCAGATGTGGAAGCTGCACCTGACTGCAGGTGTGTTCTGAAGTGTCAGTGGTAACCTGAGGAAATAGGATATCTTCAGTCAATCCTTTACCTAAAAGAGAACAGTTGATAGTTATGTGAGAAGGCTTTGCTTCCATTACAAAATTAACGTTGTGTTCATTTCAAAAAGGTTTTCCTGTCACAACATGTCAATGCACAGGACTATGACGAAAATACTTAACTGAATCTGCTGAATAAAAGCAAATAGAATCTGGAAGATTGCACAGTTGTGCTAGCAAGGACAAGAAGACTAGAGTCCTAGGGTAGTTGCTTCATAGAGGTCAGAAAAGAAACTAACTTAAATTTATCACTCCACCTACATGTGTAATATTTCCTCCCACCCTACCTTGGTTGGTGAGTAAGAGAACAGTTGCTGTGGAAGTTGTGCATGAGGATACTGAGAGCACGTGTAAAAGTTCCATATCTGCTCATCTTCAAACCTGTTTAAGATGAAGCATAACTCTGCAATTTCTGATTGTGTCTGTCTGCTGTATATTTGAAGAAAATCTGTGGAATTTACTTTAGCTGGGGTAGCCAAACGTTCATCAGTGAGGATGGCCTTAGGAAGAAATGCACTGACACTGTTTTAAATCAGAGGAGTTGACTTGGGTATCTCAGTAGACAAACATCTTCATTCACTTAGTTGTGATTAACATTTAACCTTTAAAACAACGTTCTCTTTACTTTATCAGGCTGTTGGTTTTTTTTTAATTGTACCAACTGCCAACTATCTTTTAATCTGTTATATGACATACGACTACACACATTCTATAATTCCTTAGTTGGAGCAACTGAATGTGGCTCAAAAAAGCATTTGATATGCTCCTCTAAAGCCTTCACATAGCAAAATAAATAGAGAATCTCAATTTACAAACAGCTTGGAAGGCAGTTCATTGAACATCATAAAAACATTGATACAGAGGAAAACAAAAGCATGTTAAGGTGTTTCTACTTTTTTTTTTTTTATACAGACTGGTAGCTTTTACTTGGCATGTCTAAAAATGAGTGATAAAGGTGAAGGTCAAAATGTCAGAACTGTATCTTGGGGAAATTCTACTAATTTTTATGGATTTTTTTCTTAAGGCTAAATGATTAATCAGGAAACTTGGATAGAGATCTGAACTTTCCTAAAATCTAGATGTATTTGACATCTGGTGACTTGATTCTTTCTCACCTAGGATCTTGAAAACTCAGCCTTACAGAATCAATGATGCTGTGATCATCAAAATACAGATCCTTGCTTGGCTTTTAAATGGAAAATTTATACTAAAAATCCTGAAATTTCATTTCATATTGAAGGTGATTCTATTGTTTTGTTATGTACAGATGAATTAGAAATGTACAGTTCCAGAGATCAGTAAGCAGCCAATTTTTCTTCCACAATTTCCTTAATTCTATTCATCTTTCTACCTTGACTTTGGCAAGGCTTTCGACACTGTCTCCCACATCATCCTCACTGGCAAGCTTAGGAAGTGTGGGCTAGATGAATGGACAGTGGGGTGGATTGAGAACTGGCTAGCAGATAGAGCTCAGAGGGTTGTGGTTAGTGGTGCAGAGTCTAGTTGGAGGTCAGTAACAAGTGGTGTCCCTCAAGGGTCAGTACTGGGTCCAGTCCTGTTCAATATATTCATCGATGATCTGGACAAAGGGATGGAGTGTACCATCAGCAAGTTTGCTGATGACACTAAACTGGGAGGAGTGGCTGATACGCCAGAAGGCTGTGCTGCCTTACAGCGTGACCTGGATAGGCTGGAGAGCTGGGCAGAGAGGAACCTAATGAAATTCAACAAGGGTAAATGTAGGGTACTGCATCTGGGGAGGAATAACCCCATGCATCAGTACAGGTTGGGGGCCGACCTCCTGGAGAGCAGCTCTGTGGAAAGGGACCTGGGAGTCCTGGTGGACAACAGGATGACCATGAGCCAGCAATGTGCCCTGGCGGCCAAGAGGGCCAATGGCATCCTGGGGTGCATCAAAAGGAGTGTGGCCAGCAGGTCGAGGGAGGTCATCCTCCCCCTCTACTCTGCCCTGGTGAGGCCGCATCTGGAATACTGCGTCCAGTTCTGGGCTCCCCAGTTCAAGAAGGACAGGGATCTGCTGGAGAGGGTCCAGCAAAGGGCTACAAAGATGATTAGGGGATTGGAACATCTTTCATATGAGGAGAGGCTGAGGGACTTGGGTCTTTTTAGTCTAGAGAAAAGAAGATTGAGGGGGGATCTTGTTAATGCTTTCAAATACTTGAAGGGAGGATGCCAGGGGGATGGGAGCAGTCTTTCTTCAGTGGTGCCCATTGATAGGACGAGGGGTAATGGGCACAAGCTTGAACATAGGAAGTTCCATCTTAACATGAGGAGGAACTTCTTTACTTTGAGGGTGGTGGAGCACTGGCACAGGCTGCCCAGAGAGGTTGTGGAGCCTCCCACTCTGGAGACATTCAAAACCCGCCTGGACGCTTTCCTGTGCAACCTGTTGTAGGTGACCCTGCTCTGGCGGGGGGCTTGGACTAGATGATCTCCAGAGGTCCCTTCCAACCCTGACTATTCTGTGATTCTGTGAATAAGAACAAATGTACAAGACTTGGAGATATTTAACAGCAGAGGTTTGAAAAGTTCTGTAGGAGTATAGTTACTGCTTTGGAGGAAAACCATGCACACTGAAGAAACTGTATTAATGCTGTATTGCTTGATGTATAGTCTTAAATTATAAGATAGTTTGCATTGGTGGGTGTATCATAATGACTTAGTTTAAGAATGTTTAGGAATTTGCAAATTGCTTTCAAAATTAGTAGGACTGGGATCTAATTTTGAGCTATACCATAGTATAGCTCATGGAATTGCAGAACTGGTAGAAATTAGTATCTGATCAAGCATTTTGTGTTTTAAGTGTAAATGTAATAATTCCAATATTTAAGTAGGTTCCCTGGTCTTGTTAAACTCTATTTTGAGCAGAAGAATTCACCATTAAATTGATCTAATTATGGCTAATCGCTTTTATCATACGCTATTCAGTTCAGTCTTCTGAAATACAATAATCGTGCTCCTTTTTTCATCCCCTGCTATGCCTTACATTTTTCATCCAAATTAAACTAAAAAAAAAAAAACCAAACTGTAAAAGAAAATAGTAGGATTGTTTTTGAATAGTTTTATCTGCTGCTGTGTACCTTGATGGAAAAAGGTGAAATTTTTAATCTTGTGGCACTTATTCATATGGTATGCAGTCATTGCTTGCTTGTAACTAGAGTCCAAATTCCAGAGGCTTAACAGTTGTTTTTGCAGTCAATGGACTCTAGCTTGTGTTGTACAGTAAATTCATTGAACTAAGTAGGGTAAACTCTGCATGAGCTGACTAGGGTTAGAAATTGTATTTCTTTAGTCATGTGCTAGGACTTCTGTGGGTAATTCTGAGATGTTGCACGTAATGAGTCTTTGCCTGGCCCGCTCTCAGGAGGTGGTGGGTGGTAGTAGCTGTCTGTTAACACCATCTATATGCATTCTGGATAAATGCGTTGAAGAAACTTCTCCTAAGACAGTTTTCCTTAAAATTCATTGCTGAGTTGTGGAGTTCCTTGCCACAGAATGCTGTGATGGTAAGATCCCACATGGTTGCAAAAAACGTTTGAGCAAATTCATGTCCAGGAAACTCACCAAGGGCTTTTAAATACAAACACACCATGTACTTCTGGCTCAGGTTGTCCCTGAATTGCAAATGGCAGTTGCAGAGTTTCATCTGTTCTTGTGCTCTTTCCCAAGACTCTACCAAAGTACTGTGCTATGTGAACCTTTATTCTAATCAGATACAACTTTTTTTACAGAATACGCACATAACTTCCTGGAAGACAGCTATACTACAGTCTTCCTGCCCATAGACCTCAAAATTCTTCAAGGGCAATGTAAAATCATTGTGACTAGACAAGAACTATTTTTGCTAAAACAAAGGTCAACTGTTACTGGAGGGGAAAAAAATTCTTTGTTTTTGTCTAGCCAAAATTTTAGTCTACCAAAACCAACTCCCTCCCATGAATTGTATGAGTTCTGAATTGAATGCAAGCACAATAACTTAATTTGCTTTGTTTGTTGTGTGTGTTCTGGTGCTGAAAACAACTAAAGAGAGAAACTAAAAGACCTGCTTGTGTAGGGTCAGTCATTCTTGCAGCTGCTAAAGTTTATCAGTGCTAACCTTAGACTGAAGCTAATAGAGAAAGGCATGTTAATGCGTGGTAACGTTAGTATGATTTGAAAAGTAGAACTGGATGGAAAAACATATGCAGATGCTCTCATTTTCAGTGATGGAAGGAATTAAACACAATTCCTGAACTATAGTATTCAGCAGAATCTACACAAGGCTATTTCTAGCCATACATAGTCTTAAAATATTTGATTTAGGTTAGCAAAGTAATACTAATAGGGTGCATCATTAAAATCTGTATTGTTGTAGCAGAGGAAAGAGGAAAAAGGAACATTGGAAATAAGAGAAGATTAACATGGCAGTCCAACACTGGTTAGCAAGTCCTTTGTTCTGGCAGATAAAGCATAGGTATATGTGAAGATCTGGAGATACTAAATCACTATTTCTGTGAAGATTGTTTTGTTTCTGGTAACCAAGATAATGTATATTCTCTTTAGATAGTTAATCAACAACCTCAATAAGTCACTCCTAACAGGTGAAAATGATACTTTGTAGAGTAATGGGAGGTAGAAATTAGTATTTATTCAGGATTTTAAAACTCTTCTTGAATGAAGCAATGAAAATGTAGCGTAAGTCTATTAGACGTTATCTTAGTAAGGTTAAAAATTGAATTACTATATAGCATATTAAAAATGTGAGCCTACTTTGGGTTTGAAAAAAATACCTGTTGAAACTGTTTTGTTCCCATTAATGTCATTTATTTTAATAATAATGCTATTATTAATTTTAATAATTGATGTGACCAAAGCTTTATGCTGTTAGTGACAGTTCATTTCAAAGCCATGCATAATCTTAACTATAAGATCACAACATCTCAGTGGAAAATACCCCACTTCTTAGATGTTCCTTTTTTTTAAATTTGAAAATAAAAGTTTGAGGATTTCTCAGGTATATTTAGCTGTAGCAAAATTTTCTTTTAGGTGAAACAATATATCTTCTTCCCTTTCTTTGGGTTTTTCTCTCAAGGCTTTTGCTTGGTTTCTTACAGATAAAACCTGTCATTGGTGCATATAAAAATATGCATAATTGAAAATATTGGTGCATTCAGAAAACAGTTTTGCTGATCAAGATTTGTTCTTCCTCTTTTTTTATGCATGATCTTGGAGACAGCTTTAAATAACTGTCATGTTGTGGGTGACCAAAACCCCAAATTTACATTAACAGCCAAAACTGCAGCCGAAGTGGGGTTACAGACTAACAAAAAATAAATTAAACAGATTTGTTTAATCCCATTGGGGTTTTAAGATTGCTTTCACTTTGGTTGCAAACAGTCAAGAGAATCTAATTATCATATGCAACAATTTAATGGGTCTTACTCAGAATGTGTACCAATAACATTTTAAAACAGAGTTAATGAATCTTATTTTTGCCTGGTTTTCATCCTTGATTCCGTACCTCATACGTGGGATTGAAGGACATCTGTGTGTCTGGTGGGGGATTTTTGGTGCGTATTACTGTTGCATCAGTATCAAAAAGTTCATTCCACTTCCTTTGTTTAAATGAGGTTTTTTCCCCATAGTCCAGTGCAGAGCTCCTGATAGAAAAGCAGACAAGTGCAATAGTCCCCAAAAGAATTGTTTCCACCTGGGTTGTGCTACTACAGCAATGTGTTACAAGAATAAGTGCCAGAATATCTGCTCAAATGATGTAAAATCTCTGGCCATATTAGCTACACTCAGGTGTTGGGGACAAAGGAACTTTTACCCCCACGCTAGGGTTCAGTAATGTCTCTCGATGACATGTGGAGAGACATAACAACACATGCTACAGGTAAATGGCATGCATTAGCTGTTGCTGTGTTGCGTTCTCTACAAACTTGCTGTTCACATGAAGTATGCGCAAATGTGCTGTATTTAACTGTTGCTCTTGTATGATACAAACCCTGAAGTGTGGCGAAATGCTGTTTTACATGTTCGTCGACAGCTGGGGATACATACCCCCCCCATTTTGTTTTTTAATTGAATGATTTGCCTGTACTGAGGCATACCTACCTGTCTGTACTGTAAGGAAACCTGTTGAAGCACCATGACGCATGCTAATTGTTGCATGCTGAAGAAAACCTGCTCTTTTATTGTGTATAGAGATGCTAATCTTCAAACTTCTCCCTCTTTAAAAGATTTGAGGTATACTTATCCTTAATTTCCAGCATAAACCAATACGCATCTTTCCAAATCATCTTTGGAAAAATCTAGTAGTGCTGGGCATCCTAGGATCTTGGACCTCTGGTTTCTGAGTGCATGCCTTTGGTAGTGCTGGCTGTGTGATCTAATTGTTGCCCAAGATGAACTGGCATTGCAGGAATCTGGTGTAGTTTAATTGTCGAAATGCTTTAAAAATAATGATTGAAATATTAAATAATACAGTTCAGGATAAACATTTATACTTGCTACTAGAGAGATTTGGTGCCTTTCTACCTTAAGGGAGAACAAATTCAGTGCTTAACAGCTTGATTCATATTTGTTCTTCTTTGTTCCTCCTGTATGCGAGCTCAGTCTCTTGAATATCAAGTGGTTATGTTACCGAATGCATTTAGCTGCAGAGCATTCCAGCATACTGCATTGATGTTCCTGTCCAATAGCTTAACCTGCTTCTTTCCACACACTGCAAAGACAACCAGATGGTTCCGTAATGTACATCGATACTCAGGCATAAAACTCACTTCAGAGCGCTCTACAGTTTCATGCTGGCGGATCCCAGTGCAGTGTTTTCAGAATAGTGATTACTTCAAAGGAAGCCAGTTTGACAGAATGTTTCATGAAGGTGGTTATAGCTTTGTTGATGGATACACATAAAATTGTAAGGCTGTTTTCCTCTTCTTTTTGTATGAGGAAACAGGTCAGTTAACCTTCTCTCTTAACAAAAATCCCCCTCCAAAAGTTCCCTTTTCCCCCAGAGCTTTAGCTGTGATGGTTCTAGTGCTCTGGTTTAACCATGTATTACAGTGATACATACACAGAGACACATTTGGAGTGATGGATAGTGTAAACTCAGGGTAAAGGTTCCAAATAGATGGTCCTATTGCAGGGTTTATGTATAGCTATCGGTACTTGGGGTAAGGAAGATGCGACTCATTCAACTGAGTGGCTGGTTGGAGTGTTACATAGCAAGCATGTACAATGTTTTTCATCATGGCATACAAGGTTTTTTTCTGAGCAGCTCTGCTCCAAGAGTGTAGCAGGAACAGTGGGTGCTGAAATATTGTTTGTGAAGTACATTAATATTTTTTCTAATCAAAATTCCCCCTTTCCCCCCCCAAAAAAAAAATTACTCTCCTCCTGCCTTTAAAAAGTCAAAATTTAAAGTGCATTGAACATCTTTTGGAGGCTGTTATAAATAGACAATGTGGAAATAAAATGGATATGGCTCAAACATATTGAGTAACAGTCATTGGAGTTTGGAATGTGTTTGCAACTTGGCTTCTCTGTGTTTCTGTGCATCCACCTGCCTAAGAAATGGGGAAGACAACATTTGTAAGATACATCAAAAAAAGTAAGAAAGTTGATCCAGCAAAATTATCCAATGTATTTTTTATTAAGTCTATGGAAAGGTGGTCTGTTGTTGTGTGCCGTTTAACTGTTAAGCTTAAATTAAGAAAAGACACCTCTAAATTACGATGGGGCCTTGCTGATCTGGTAACAAAGGCAAGGAAACAGGTTGAAATGCAGCAGGTGTGTTGGCTGGCCCCTTGTCTGTGGTATTGCTCATCTCATCACTGTGCCTACCCAGCATCCTGCTTTCTCTTCCTTCCCCCTCAGCTAAACATAGAGGAAATAGGAAAATGTTACCATGAATCTTGGTTGTCTTTACTGAGAGAATTTCTGAAAAGCACCAGTACTTCAGTAATATAGTGCTTCTGAGAGCTGGGTGAATCAATAATAATAAAATGCTTCTTTAAATGGCAATATAATTTTTTTAGGCAGTTCTAAATATACTATGCCTTTTTTATCTATACAGACAGAATAATGGTTCTAAATTAAATGACGAAATATCCTGTATTGTTAAAACCTACTCATCGTAGATGTTTTGAATCTGATCTTTTTTTTTTTTTTCATACTGGGAGCTTGGCCTGGGAAAATATTTAGTTTTAGGCCTTTTTGTGATCATCAGCTAATGACTTCTGATGTGTTACCTGAAGGAATAAAGGAGCAGAATTTAGGCCATTGTAACTTGAACTTGGAAATTTAAGTGATTTCCAGAGCTTGGTTTCTCATCACAGGTTGCATCAGTTTATACTAGTGCTTTAGGGTTCAGGAGGGAAGAAATGAAATTTTTGCAGAGCAAACAACTTAGAGCAGGGGGAAATGACAAACCTGTTACCTGAATGGAGTGAGTGAAGAATATACTTATGGAAGCTCTACTGTGGATATATTGTAAAAGCAGCTAAGGTGGAAGTGAGAAAAGTCACAGAATTTGAAATGCATCTGAAAGGCCTGTCTCTAGGAGCTTCTTTGGATACCCCAAATAGGCATTTTGAGAAATAATGGGCACTTGTCAGTTGCTACTGACAGCACCCAGTTACTCTAATTCCAAATTAGAAAGTCATGGTATGTCCTGCTTTGAGAGCTACCTGTAGATTTACTAGTTTAATTTTAGTTGCAACTTAGTTTTTAACAGATTATGTTGACCTAAGAGTTTTACTGTGTGAATTTAGAGTTACAAGGCCATTTATTGACTGAGCACAAGCTGCTAGCTGTGAAATGAATGGTCAGTTAAAAGGTTTATTTGTATGTTTGTAGCATAGAACATAACACAACAGCAGCAGTGAACCAAACAGAGCCTAGCATGGGCTAGTAATACATTTTCATGAGCCTTTTGCTTTTGGGCTTTGCTTTATCTTCCCTCAGCCTTGCTCCACTTTTGTCAACTGAAAGCTTTGGTCATTGCTTTCTCCAGTTGCCCCACATGAGGACTCTGAAATATTTGTCCCTTTGTGGGAGTATTTCATCTTTGGCAGGTTCTACATAGAACTTAGTGTTCTGCAGTCTTCTGCGTCCTTCACAAGCGGAAATACATTTCTGCTGTTAGTAAAAAATGGGAAAAATCTCGAAATGATAGGTCTTGGTATATGAGATTTCACTAAAATATGTTTTTCCTGAGGCTGGGTCCTAAATTTGCACCTCAGACAACATTATGTCCTTTTCTGGTTTAAATTTCCTTTATAGTTTTGTAGGTAGCTCACTCATTAAGGTATGCTTGTCTGACTGCACAGCTCTGTCTTAATGGGATGAAAAGCTGGAGCTTCAACTCACACCTCAACAGAGGTCAAAAGACCAGACAGAGCACAAGAAATGTGTAGTTGTAGTACTTTTTTTTCCTAAATACTTATTGTGATTTTGACTCGGCAAAACCGCATTTTATGTTAATACAAATGTCTTTGCTTTGGGGAGTATTTTATGTTCTGCTGGAACATAAGCTCTTCTAGCTAAAAAGCACTACGGATTACAGTGCCTATAGTGCTTCTGTGTGGTCCTTGCTATACGCTGGAGAATACTGCAGCTTGTGCCTCTTACCTGAATGGAGTGGTATATAACCATCCAAATGAGAATACTATCTCTACATAATAATTACTCTGTATTTCTAAATTAAAAAAAAAATCCCTAAGTGAATTAAAACCACCTTTGCTAAATGAGAGGAGATAAAGCAGTTAGTCCTTCCTTCCCCGAATTGAAGCTAAAGTTTCAACTTTGTGTAAAGCTCATCTTCCAGTATGAAATCATCAATGCAGACATAAGGCCAGACTGTGCTATTGCAGTTTCTAATGTAGAAAATTCTAGGTAGACCTTTGCTACGCAAAGCCTAGCATATTGTATGAATACTTTTTTGCTTACATTAATTTGGAAATGTTTGTCTCGTTTCTCCTAACAGCACAAATTGTAACTCATTACAGATTGAGCAATCCCAGATGGAACCCACATCATTTTAGTCAACTGAGCTGCTTAAGTTAGGAGCAGCATTGATAGTCTCCTATTAGTGCCAGGAGAAAGAAAGAAGCAAATGTGTTTCAGTTCAGAACATTGTCCAGTTCAACTTCCCAACTGTTTGGTACTTGATTTGATTTTAATCAAGGTTTTAATGTTTAATGTTAACTTTCCTTCTACTGGAAATATGTCTTAATGAGATCGGGAATCTTGCTTGAAGTTTTTCTCTCAACAGCGCTGTGTTCTGCTGCTAACACCTGGTAAAGACATTAGTTCAGGATCATCTTCATTAAATGGTCTCTACTTAGAAGAGGTAGAAGGAAGTTCTTAAAGCACAACTCTCCTTTGAGTCTGAAGACAAATACGGACCATGTTTCACAGTATTAGGTTTCTGTTTAGTCAGGCTGATTTAACTTAGTGTAATTGTTGAGGCGATTTCCCTGCAAGAAACATGAATCCCTACAATTGACTACACATCAGGTTTAGCTGATATTTACGAATCGCTTATTTTTCCTGAAATTGTATAATGAAAGTGCATTCCCCATAAGAGAATACATAATCTATTTTTTCAGTATGAGAAATAAGTAGTTAAATTATCCAGATAGTTTTAAAATCCTGTGTCACATACTTTGGCATAACCATTCAGCCTTTCCTTTTCTATATTCTTCCTTTTCTGTAATGGAAATATATTGTTGGTTGTATACAGCTGATTTCATGTATTGTTTACTAAATGTGCAATAGAAATTCTGAAAGGAATATAGTGCTAGGGTACATTAAGTTGGAGTCTTCTAAATTCTCTTAAAGTACTAAGTTTTGGTGGAATAGAAGAATGTTTTTATTAATAAGACAAATGATTGTTCTCTGGTGTTTAAATGATGGTTATATAGTACTGAAAACTTGTTTATGTACCTGTAGACCTGTTGTATTTGTCACAATTGTAAAATGTATATAGTGGAATAACTAAGAAACACAGGACTTTTCAGCAGGTAATGACGCACTGTAGTATATTTGAAATTGAAGACATGAGTAGAAAAGATAACATTGTAGTATTTTAAGAAATGACTTTATTATATATTGGCATGTTTTAAGAAAGGAATATCAGTTCTGAATATCTGGTATAAGTGAAGGGCTGTGATATGTGAAAAAGGATTACCTCCCCTGAAAGGACTTCTGGACATGTCCAGATTTCCTAAACTCTGTGGTTAAAAAGAAACTTGATACTAGTTTCAAGTCTTGGTCTTTTAATCTTAATGAACTTTTAACTGCATGTTCTTATGGATGTTAAATAAGTTCTAGAAATTAAAATTAGACTGTTTTGTGTGAGATCTACCAGGACCCTTAGGCTGGAGTGTAGAGGACAGGTGTAAGTACCATCATCTTTCTAATGCTGGGGCATTGCATGGCATAGTCATAAAAGAAAAATCTTTTAGTATGTGCCTATGCAGTATAACCACACTCTCAAGGCTGTAGTGTTCAAACACAGACTGAAGACTGTCTGTCGTCTTTATGTATTTAGTGGAATAGGATGTAAAAGTAGTAGAATGGAGTAAGCATTCTGATTTTTTTTTTTTTGACTCCACAACTTTACACGGTAAGATAATAAGCAGTGTATTGGGAGAATCAGTTCTCATTCTGAAACCGGGGAAGTGTGGTGTGGAAATCAAGATTAAATCTCAAATCTTCTCATTTAGAGCATTGTGTCTACTGATACACAATTAGTTTCCAAGGCTTTATTATTTCTTTTAATATTTTAGGAAGTATTAAATAAGGGCAATATTTGGTGCATCTAATGAAACTTAATTGATTTCATTCACCTTTTGCAGCCCTTGACTTGCAATAAGCAAACAAGCCGCTGCAACACTTCAGGTAGCTGATTCTTATTGCTGTTGATAATGGAAGTTTCTGGACACTTATAATGATGACTTCTATCTTATCATGAGGCAATCAAAGAATATGGCATTTGGTAATACTTTTAATGGCTTATGAATACAGAAATCTGTATGTGTTTCTTGTTAGATAAATGAGAGCAAAATTATTTATTTCTGTTCCTAAAACTACCCTTGAGATACCTTTTATATCAGATGCAGATATACAATACTAGCAATATCAGTAATGACGCATTAAGAAGAAAAGTAATTTCCCCGTTACTGTGTTATTGCATTATCTTTAATGTTGCAGAGAAATTTTTTGAGATGACAGCCAAATACTATTTGAGGGATAAAGATGAATGAATTCCTACAAGCAGGCCTGATTTTTCATTATAGCCTAACAAAATGGTAGGCATGACAATGCTGGATGTGGGGCAACATAAAATGGTGACTAATACATCATGAGAAGCCAAGATACAAGATTTTACCATGCACAAAATTAACAAAAAATATAAATGAAAGGTTTTGCAATTAAGGTAAACATGAGAAAGTTTGAGGGAAAATTGTGTTGCCCTTCTTTTCTATAGTTTACAAATACCGAGAAAAATGTTTGACTGTTGCAAGCCTTAGAATTTTAAAAACTTTTTTTTAGTGAGTTTCCTCTATTCTTGAAGGTAGGTAAGGCCTAAATTCAGGCGGAGATATATTAATTTTGTGTGTTGATTTAGAATTAGAATGTTTTACAGAGTTCAAGTCTGATATATGCCACAACTTGGATATTATTTCTAAATGTGAATGGTCTAGTTCTTTTGGTATACATGTGAAAAGACATTGTCAGGCTGTACTATAATGTATT
This sequence comes from Ibidorhyncha struthersii, assembly GCA_013398815.1. Lineage (NCBI taxonomy): Eukaryota > Metazoa > Chordata > Aves > Charadriiformes > Charadriidae > Ibidorhyncha > Ibidorhyncha struthersii. The sequence continues at coordinate 319,830 of VZSZ01007754.1, forward strand.
TAGTGACTTGTATGTAGTATACCATTTAGGCCATTTGATCCCTAGCATGACACTGGGACTTGAGTAACAAATGTATTTAAAGTTTGATAACATGGGGAAAGGAAACTGTATTGTACCTGGTATAACAGAATGTCAAGCAAGAATACAAACTACTTCATGCTTCAGTCACATATGTCACAATATTGCCCTGATCTGCTTAAATGTTACCTTTCTCTCCAGAGCTTCATCATGTGATTATCTCTGCCTCTCCTGTTTACTACTTGCTTTGTTTGACTGTATCTCTGTGTTAACATTCCTTGACTATTTAGAATGAAATTTGTTTAGTTGAAAAATAATCTATGTGCAAACCAGTAGATTATGTCCACTGGTTGAACACTGGTCCAGCCTTTCCAGAAGACTATTTATCAGTGGCATTTAACTGGCTATTTTTACTGGATTAAGCGAAGATAAATTCTCTCTTGAAAACCGAGTAGGCCCCCAGTGAAGCCTTAGCTCACAGTCCTTTTAAACTTTTCCTAAGCATGGAAGTAAAATGCGATTGCCATCTTTGTTCAGGTACGTTCCGTTCATTCAAACAAAATGTTTTAAAATAGTTCATAAACTGCCTTTTGATATGTAGCTGGGTCTTGTCTGTGTGAAGTGGCTAATTATTTTTCCCCTAATGATACGATTTAATGGTTAGATGTTTCAATATTAATCTCCTGCTATAAAAAGATTTCTCACCCCCGCTCAGGGCTCTGAGTCGAATTTTATGAACTAAAACAAAAAATTCATTCACGTGGGATATCAACAGAAGCAGCTGTCACTGATTTCTCATTTGCATCTTTTAATGACTAAGCTGATTTCCTTATCAGACATCATCTTTCATGTGTATAAAATCCTGAAATCTCCAGTTCTTAAGTAGTTCTAGAGTCAAATAAGTTTTTTAACAGCTATAAACTGTTTGAGGGCTGAGGCAGATAATTAAGACATCTTGATTCTAGTTGTCTGAGAATTTTCTCTGCAGCACAGCTCTAGTTGGACAGACCAGAGGAGCTACTGCAGATTTTATTTCCTAGCTGTGCAGTGGATAAAAAAAACTGCTTAAAAAAGGCAACTTCTCCAAGTGTCCATGTCATGAGTTTCAGCAGAAAAGCTAAAAGCTGAATGAAAATACAGACCCCATTTTTCTTTTGGATGAGTTTTTTTCTGATTTATCACTGAGGCACACTGAGGTGACAAAGGGGAAATAGCAAGCATATGTGGATATTAGGTACTTGAAAGCTTCTCATTTATGAGTCTTGCACCTTCCTAAGCACTCAATAAACTAACAGTGTAATGAATAAATGTATGTTTGCAAAGAAATGCAGTGAACCGAACTGGATTAGTGGGTTGTTTGTTTTGTTTTGTTTTGTTTTTTTTTTTTCTGGGAGTGTTTCTCTGATAGATCCTGCAAGGAATGTTTGACACAAAGAATTACTGGGAGCTGTCAGGTATATATATGTATATACATGCATATATTTGTGTATGTGTACACAATCTCTCCTTCCCCTGCAGTCTCTCAAATCTGTATGTACAATTTTGTGAATATGACAGAAGTTTATGGCAAACGTTTCCAAAAAATTATACATAGAAACCGATCCATCACTACAAAAATACTTATCGCCACCTTTTTCTGGAACCAGTTTTCTAACTTGTTCTATATTTCAAACTTTTTTTTATTTCTTAGCAATAGAGTGTGTCATAAAAACTCAGAAAGCCAAACTCACATCTGTCTTGACATCGCTAACCAATTCATCGCCTACTACATTTCCATAGCATTTGAAAGACGCTCAGTTCAATGGTTATCATGCATAGGGTAGCTTTCTCCTGCTTGCTTATAAAAGCGCAAATCTGGCACTTTCAACTGCTTGACTTCACAAGCTTGTCAGTGCTTCTTTGCTATAAGGAGTACAGCTCAAGAACTATATAAGCATCAGTTCAGTGTGTTATTGCTGGATATCAGTGCTTGTTATCAGTTCTTGTAAGAAACACTACATCTAAATAATAAGTACTTACGCTCAAGTTCATAATTGTGAAAAATACTTTTTGGCATTCCTTCTTAGACTGTTAATTTCTAAACTTTGTATTTGTGGCATCTGATAATTGTTTGCTTGCAGTTACGGTTGAGCAAAATTTTAAGTATGTTTGTCAATTACTTAATTCTATAATACCCTGATTATAGTGGTCAAACTTCCTCAATACATTGTATCTGTTCTTTAGGTCTCAGTGTTGACAGGTAGCCACCTATATTCTCAGGCTGTTGGAAGCAGCTCTTTGGTCACAGAGAAATGAAATTCATTGGTAATAACTTTTGAAGGGGGGAGAGCTAGGAGGACTTCTGAATTTTGAAGTCTGTCTTTACAGAGATTTTTCTGTAATCAGAATGATAATAATAAGAAAAAAAAGCTGGGGCTAGGGATGGCACATCCTTTATGAATATTTAATAACTTTCAATAATCGTCGAGGAAAAATCTTTTCTATTCTGCCATCTTTTACTTTTCATTTGTGTTTATTTTCAGCATTTCAAACTCTTTTTACTAGTAGTCTGTTGAGATTGGAAGTCTTTGTTATGCACTGTTATGGAATAAATGCTCCATCCTTCTTTCTGTAAGATACAGAAAACTCCTTGTAGCTTAATTCCTTCCAACACCTCCCCTTCATACAAGAAGGAGAGATGGATTCTTCACTAGAAATTCTGGTTTGGTACTGGAGACTAACTAAAGGAAGTTGGTACTGCCCATCTTTCTCTTTATAGTCAATATGAAATTGTATGCACTTGTTATTGTGTGGAACTGCATTAATTTCTGGGACCCGAATCTCACATACACAAAGACTGCATTTCTGTCCATGAATCAAATACTAATTATATTAAAACAACAAGATTGTTAAGGCTAAGCTTACAGAAGTACATTGATAGTTTACACTCAGACTGCAATAGCAGAAGGTAGCTTAAGAAGAGGTTGTGAGTTTAAACTTATGTAAACTGTCTTAGCTTTCACTTCTTGTATTTTGCTTGTTATCCAACTTGTCTGTCTTTACCATAATCATTTACATATATATATATTGGCCCTTAAAAATCATTGGTTCCTATGCATATCAATTGTTGTCCTAATAACTGAATTGAAGTAGAGAATATTTTTGTGCACATTATTGGAAGCTGTTGAAATAAACACTGTAATTCAATATAGCAAATGGGGCCAAAGTTATTGAACAGATATATTTGACAGTTTCTAGCTCCAAAGACACTGTGTAAACCCTACAGTGTTTAGCAGCATCTTTTTTTATTGTTCTTGATGGATTATGTCTCCATAACTGACACATCCGAAGTTCATTGATCCTTGGAATGGTGCAGCAAACAGAACAGCTGTTAGATTTCACATTTAAGTTGTTTCAAAAAGAAGTAGCTTATTTATAATGCAATTATTTGAATCTTTCTTTTCTGGCAGGGTGTAAGAAAGCTATTGTGTTGTGAAGAGAACTGCAGAAATCTCTGTTCACAGGATTCTACCTGTTTGACTGTCCTGTGCTGCACTGCAACATAGGTGGGGAAACAAGCACATTGTTATATACGTAGCTTTGTGGTTTATGACATCCATGTCTTAGTGCTGTCGAAGAGCTACTGTAAACTGCTGCGGGGTTGGTTAAAAAAATTAACTAGTTACTCATTGCTTATTAATGTTTTGCATATTTGAGATATAACAGTTTGTTATTATTCGGCAGATGAAATAACCAGTCCCACTTTCTCTCCTGCAGGAATTCTGTGTAATTATCAAATACAGAAATATAACTTGTTACCATATATGATTGATTATTCAGGCTCTCTTGCAAAGAAGCATTTCAGTATCTGTTAAGCTTTAATTACATACTACCTTTCTATCTTTCAAACAGTGTTTAACACTGTATCTTCTAGAGAATATTTTTATATGGAGACAGCTGGGGTTCCTGAATACAGCTAAATTATAGCTTTAAAGCAAAAATTCTCGGACTGCTGAATAGCAGTGCAAATCAGGTGGTACTAGCAGCTTCTGGATGTTAACAGGGTCAGAGAAGATCAGCTGCTTGAACAGTCCTTACTTACTTTCCTTGTTGGTACACATGGCTTCTTTTGTTATCCCTCAGGCTTTAAGTGACATATTTGGCCTACTATGCAAACACTGCAGCTTTCCTTCCAGTCTAAGTATAAAGCTAATGTAATACATTGCCTGTAAATGCTTATGCAATACAGTAGAATATTAAAAATTAGCTCACTATCTTTACTGTTGCTTTTAAACAATTGAAGCTTGCCAGGCTGTCATGCAACCTGTAGATCCCTCACAAATTCACTTTGTGTGCTTTACAGTAGTGGCTTAGTACCCTGCCGATGTATTGCACTTTAGCAGCACTTCTGTGGTCATTCAGCACAGAACCTATTATACATCCTTTGGCACTCAACTGATTAAACAAAGACTGCTATTGTCCTGATGGAGTTTGCAAAATCAAAATCTTAGTAATTTGGTTCTATGCCCATCTTTATTGGAATCAGCAATGTTGCAGTAGGGAATGTTTCAATAAAAAGACAATATTAATAGTTATCTCTAAATTAGGCCTGTTTGCAGGTTTTTACTCTGAGCTGACTCATGGCAGCTTAGTAGTATTTATAGACAGTGATACCTGACTAAAAATGTCCCTTTAATAAAAATCTTAAAATAATAATTTAAAACACTTTTTTTTACAGATACCTAAGCAGTATCTGTGTTCCACACAGTAATAACTGTGGTTGACTTTCTGTGAAATAGAAAGATGTATAAACCAAGACTTTGAAATAAAGTAAATGCAAATTAACCATTTATTATTTGACTTCTCTACTTCACGTAGGTATTTCTTGCATATTTTTGTCAGTACTGTGCCATATTGTTTAGTGAACACTTTTCATTTCATGGAGGTTCTGGTCGCTGTATTGTTTAGTATATTGGCATGGTCCTAAGAAAGCATGGTAAGAATTAGCAAACATAAGACACAAGAAAAAAATTTTCTTTTACACGGGGGACAGTTTGGTTTTAATTTTTGTTAAACTAATAACACAATTAGATATTCAACTAATGCTGTATATTTTTATGAAGTATTCCTGTTGTAGCATTAGAAACAGGATACTGTTTGGTCTTGAAGCAGTACACAAGTAGAAAGAGATATTTGAGAACTAAGCTTTCAGCTTAGTGAAGGGGAAGCTGGGAATGGTCTACTGCTTCTGTCCATCTTCCCCTTTAGGTAGGTCTCTATACTGGGAATAGCTGCACTTCGTCAGCGCGTTCAAATTTGGTTAAATATCTTAGGTGGGAGATCCATCCTACCTAGCTTTAGACATTGAGTATATGAATGTGAGGATGTGAACTAATAATCTCGTACTTCTCTTCTGGCCAGTGAAGAGAAATAGGCATTTCCTGAGGGTTGTGTATTTGACCAAAATGGGATGAATCACACCCCTGACAGGGGGTTTCCTCCTATCAGACTATTGTGAGTAGCTGAAAAGATCTTTAGGCGTTGTCAACTTCCTTCTGAAATGCTCGGAGTGGGTCTTTGCAAGTGCTTATTTCTCTTCAGTACATAGGAGAACCTCTGCACATGTTTACACAGCAAATCTAGCCTGACTTAGGGCCATTGTCCCTCCTGTGGCAGGGAACGATGAGGGGGTTAACAGG
>VZSZ01007756.1:5946-49189 GCA_013398815.1 Ibidorhyncha struthersii
GCAGCTTTCCAGCCACTCTTCCTCAAGCCTGTAGGGTTGCCTGGGGTTGTTGTGACCCAAGTGCGGGACCTGGCACTTGGCCTTGTGGAATCTCATACTGTTGGTCTCGGCCCATCGATCCAACCTGTCCAGGTTCCCCTGAAGAGCCTTCCTACCCTCACGCAGATCAACACTCCCGCCCAACCTGGTGTCACCTGCAAACTTACTGAGGGTGCCCTTGACCACCTCGTCTAGATCACTGATAAAGACCAGAACTGGCCCAATACTGAGCCCTGGGGAACACACCGCTTGTGAACGGCCACCAACTGGATTTAACTCCATTCATCACCTGACCATCCAGCCAGTTTTTTACGCAGCGAAGACTATACCTGGCCAAGCTATGAGCACCTAGTTTTTTCAGGAGAATCCTGTGGGAAAGGCTTTACTAATCTTTAAGTAGACAACATCTATGGCCTTTCCCTTGTCCACTAAGCAGGTCACCTTGTCATAGAAGAAGGTCAGGTTGCTCAAGAAGGTCTGGCCTTTCATAAGCCCGTTCTGACTGGGCCCGATCACCTTGTCTTGTATGTGATTTGTGATGACACTCAAGATTATGTTTTCCATAACCTTACTTGGCAGTGAGTTCAGACTGACAGGCCTGTAGTTCCCTGGATCCTTTTTCTGGCCGTTCTTGTAGATGGGCATCACTTTCACTAACCTCCAGTCATCAGGGACCTCCCTGGTTTGCCAGGACTGCTGATACATGATGGAGTTTTCCTGAGTTCCAGCCAAAGCTCTTTGTTCAGCCAGGCTGAACAGTTGTCTTCCCCACCAGCTTGTCTTTTGGCACTTAGGGACAACCTGGTCCTGCACCTTTCAGATTTCCTTCTTGAAGAATGTCCAGCCTTCCTCGACTCCTTTGCCCTTTAGGACTGCCTCCCAATTATTTTTTTTCTCCATTGTTTTTTTTAATTATTTTTCCCATGCTTTGCCGTTAGTGATCTAAATATGGTACTCGGGTAAGACACTTTTTTTTTCACCTAAATTAAACAATTTTAGGATTTCATGGTTCTTGCACTACTTTTGGCTAAAGATGTAGCTCTGACTGACTTTGATCCTCCCAAAAGTGAGGGAAAAGCAGTGCTTAACAAATAGTTGAATTGGATCTGTGATACGGTGTGACCCAACCTGATAAGCCAGAGGAAAGCATTTTTTGCTTATTTGACAGTTGAGTTTTTGGAAGCCAGAATACTTCAGACACCATATCATCAGAACAAGTGGGAATGTCCAGTTGGTTTGTTGTTGAACCCAAGTAATACTTGTTAGTTTAAGTCCTGCTTTTTTTCATTGTTCTGAGAATTAGTATTTATCACAGTGAGTGGTTTATGTATTTTCTGGGAGAGAATCTGTTTAAAGATTTTCCTTGTTAGGAAACTTTTGGTTTTGGAGTTAATTTTTCAAAGTGATTTTATGTCCACAAGAGTGAAGAGGTATTTGGCAGTATTATAAGTACTCTACTAGTAAGTTCATATTATAATGCCAGATATTTCTCTACAATATTAACTGATTTTGATTGATTAGATTTTCTGTAGTGTGCTTGAATACAGTGACTATTTTAAGGTTTCTGTACTACAACATGCACTGGTATATAACTCTTCATGGTCTTTTGTGTGTTTTAATCGGACAACGTTCCAGATAAAACCTACAAAATAAGACTTTCATTTTAATACTAGCTTTAGTCAAGGATCCATGTACCTGGTGAGACAATCTTGGAAAAACTGGGTTGCGCAAGCTGGATTAGTATGAATATTTCCCTCAATAATGTCATTGCCTCAACAGTAAACAGAAACTGTGAGAGAAGCAAATAACTCCTTAGGCAGCACCTCTGCAGGAAAACTAGGAATTCAAACCTTGGAAAACAAATCTAAACCTCACAAAACAAGGAAATACTAAATTTGTCTTCAGTCTCCATACACTCTCTTAAAATATTGTACTATTCTTTTTCGAAAATGCATTGTAGCTTTCTGTCTTCTGCCATAAGCAGCATAGTGAGTACAAACAACATGGGTACACTAGGAAAACTCAGAATTTGCGTTTATCTCGGGTGTGTGCCCTGGAATATCTTAAGCATGTATAGCATACTTGCAAATGTTCCATCAGTGTGATTAAATCTCTAAAGTAAGAATAACCCACAAGTTTTGCACGCGCTTGCATATCCCACATTATTAAGCAGAAAAATAGCCTACACTGACCTCACTATTACCTCATAGCATGAGCTGCATTTGCCTGCTGCAGATAAATGCTGCAGTGTACCTCTAATAAAGAGCAGTTGTACACTGAAATGGATCCAAAAGCAATGTGAACATATGAATTCTAGATTATTCATCTGATAGCATGCAGATTTACTTACACTATAAAATGTGTTTTTTGTGTCACAGACTTATCTCCTCGTATTATTCCACTGCAACACTGTTTGGTTACCAGAGCTGTCAGAGACCAGAACCTTTCATCTGTCTGGACAGCTGAGTATGCTCTTGATTTGTTCTTTATTGGTGGACTCATTCCAGAGGCTGTGTGGTTAACGCACAGACTTGGGGACTGGAAGCTGTCTGTTTCAATTGGTGTAGCCTACCAGCTGTATTGTCAGAACTCTGATGAATTCTCAAGGTAAATTTGAGCCTGGAATCAGTATACTATATTTTGTTATTCATGTTACTTGCATAAAGTTTATTGTAGGACAACATATCCTTTGTCTCAGAAATTCATATTCCCAGACTCCTGTAAGTGTAGGATCTGACATGTCATGATAAGTTATTTTGTATTAAATATTCATTTAATAGAGCTTCATTGATTATCTGTGGGTTTTACTTTGTTATTGATGAACAGTTTCTTGTTATACTTTCAGACTGAAAAACAAAGAGCGTCATCTGCCGTTAAGCTTATCACCAATGCAGACTTTTCAGGAAAAGTTACAGTCTTTGTTAGGACAGCCAGTTAATTCTGAAACACCAGGATGTATTAAATACAAACAGTTTACAGGTACATAAAATTATAAATGATTGTGTTTATTTTTCATTTTATTTCAGTGCATGTTCTGTGTTACATGCTGTCTTAAAAAGAAACAATTACTTTGTCTTCTCCAGCATGTTCATTACTGTTATAGAATAGAATCATAGAATCGTCAAGGTTGGAAGGACCTATTCTGTGATTCTGTGACCTTTAAGATCATTGAGTCCAACCACTAACCTAACCTGACAAAACTACTTCTAAACCATATCCCCAAGTACCATGTCTACCCTTTTTTTAAAAACCTCCAGGGGTGGCGAATCCACCACCTCCCTGGGGAGCCTATTCCAGTGCTGGATAACCTCTTCAGTGAAAAAACTTTTCCTAATATCCAACCTAAACCTCCCCTGGCTTAACTTGAGGACATTTCCTCTCGTCCTCTCACTTGTCACTAGGGAGAAGAGGTCAGTCCCCAAAATATATATGTATAGTGTATTCAAATACTTCAGTTTTATAGGGATTTGGGTTTTGGCTCTGATCATTCTAAAAAAAGAACCGTATTACCAATCTTGCCTTCTTATTTGAATATACTTGATAGTAACTTCAGTTTGGAAAAAAACTGAAGCTTCATTAAAATAAAAAAATGCCCTGAATCAAATGTGAATGTGTTAACAGCAGGGAAAGTATCATCATACTTAAAAATTAAACACCATCATGTAGCTAATTTTGCCTTTCCTTTCTCTTAAAGGGGAAGAGGGTGGTATCTCGTAGCCTGACAGCCCCTTCCCCCCAGGTCCAACAGCTAGCACGGCTGAGAATGTATTCCTAGTAGTCACATACACAAACACACATACGCTACACATATATACAGCTTGCCACACGGATCATCACCTACAGACATGCTCAGCACTTGCACAGACAGCACCAACACTCCCACCCCATTTCCCTCTCTTGCTTGTCAGGATGAAGGTCTGCATATACATACCTATAGGTGTGGATCCCTCCAGTAGCTGGGTTTAGACCCAGTACCTGCGTCTCCCAAGCTGCTGGGGTCTACATATATGAGCCCGCAAAGCCCTAGCCCCGCTCCATTTTCTGGTACAGACCCACACACAGATACCGTCTTCCCCCAGTGCACATGCTGTCTATACACTCCCACAGTAGCTGGCCTTGAATATACAGTCCGTCTAGTAGCTAGCTGGTCTGGGATCCTTAATCTTCCCAGGTCCCTCACCCTTATAGACACACATACCTGTGTGCCCACTGTCTTTCTGGCAGGTCGTCATGCCTCCCTTGGTCTCTCCAGTACCTAAATCCCCTTGTCTTGTCCTTAGAGGCAGGCAGACAGACAAGCAGGTCTCCCAGACGTTTCTCCAGCAGTTGGCCAGGTCTTCACTGGTCTCTCCACTCACTGCCAACTTCTGTGGTCTTACTGTTGCAAGAGTGAGATGCACACACCCCGAGTTCCCAGGGTCCTTCACTTACTCACTGGTTAGTCTGATGATACTTGCTGGCCCTCGCACATTCACTTATGTAGCCTTACTTGCTCCAGTTGCTGATGCTATGGGTACATGGGCACTTGGACCCATGGTCCCACTCCAGTTGCTGGCACTTCATTTAACTTAACTCCAGGGTCTGCAGTTGCTGACATCCCAGACACACAGGCTTTCTAACCTGTGGTCCTGTTCCAGTTGCTGGCATTTAAAATCCTGTACATAGACACACAGAATAGAGAGTCCCTCACCCAGGAAAATAGACACATGCTGACAGGGCCCAACTGGTGAAGCTGCTGCAACTCCATGCTGTACCTTTGGTTTCTTTCCTAAAGATCCCATAATGACCCTTGTGCAATCCCCAAGAGCTCCTCCCCTGCATTCTGTAGTATGTCCTATCCTTCTTGACAGTAACCCCTCTTAAGGAAAAAGGTACTGAAGAGAGCTGCTCTCATTGGCTTACCTTGATGGGTTTCATACCTGGACACTGGGTGTCTGTTTCTCTGAGTACATAATTTGCTGTTGTGCATCTCTGGGCTTGTGTAGACGAGCCTTTCATGGTTTGATTTTTCTACTGTGAGTAGATGGGTCTATTGTCTCTGTGGTGCTTTGTATGTGTGTACGTGAGCTTTTTATCACATAACCTAACTTAATACTTTACTACTGAAATTCTCTCAGCTAGATCAACCTGTCCTTGTTTACATTTTATAGAAAGCTTACTGGCACAATCTCTATTCCTTGCTCTCTTTCTGTGTGTTTGGAAACCACATTTCAAGCTCCTGTCAGCAGGCAGATGTTAATTAATCTTTAAGCCATATCCCAAACACTCTGTAGATTCTTCTTTTGTACTCATTTCCGAGGATTTTATTTCAGACGCACACACGTATACATGCTGTATGTAGCAATCTGTAAGTAGAATAGGTAGTGGAAAGATTGGGCAGCACATATTTCAAGAGAAGCAGGAAGAGTAGAAATGGAAGTAGAGCAATATAATACTATGCAAATTTCAGGAACCAATTAGTGATGTATGTTAAAGGTCCTGCTAGTTCTAGGAGATGAGGAAAAAATATAATAATATGTAAAAGAGATCAAACAAGTAAATTTCCTTTTCTTTGATCATCATACTCACTGATAAAAGAGTTGTTGTAATCATTATTAACAATATACCTAGTTTATACCTGCTTGGTGAGACTGATTTGCCAGAATTTTATGTCAAGCAAATGCATGGCTGAAAAGTTCAGTTCTCTATCTAGAAAGGCAATAGCTTTCCCCTTAATGTGGCAAAACCTGAAATTAATAATGGAATACTATTTTCAAATGTGAGAGATCTTCTCTTAAAGCAGGTAAATGCGATGTATACGCTGTAATAGATGAGCGCAAATTCTGAGAATGTAGCCTCATGTTTTCAGAATGAAAGCCATGTATTGTATCAATTAACTTACTGGTTTCTGTGCTTAATATTTTATAGATCCCATTGAAGAGGAAGATGCAAATGTTCTTTATAGTTCAGTACAGGAACTACTGAAAGCAGCTGTTATGGCAGATGCTGATATTCTCTCAGAGACGTTTCAGCTCTTGATGGATTCTGCCAAGGATCTTAGCAGAAAATTGTATGGTTTAGTTCCAGATGGGCTGTATCTTCCAGCACCGCCATTATACTGTCCTCAGCCAGCTTCACTCAGTGAAGTAAGCATGCAAGATAGAAGTTTCTTGGGTGTTTGTTTGAATGTATTTATGAAATAATCATGATCTTTGTTGTGTTTTTCTGTCTGTTTTTTCCATGTCCCTTTATTTACTTAAGTAGCACCATAGTGATGAGAAAGTATGTCTGCCTCTGTGTTTTTTCCTTAAAGGATCTATCGTCTAAAGAAGAAGGGAAACATTCTTAGGAGCAGAAATGACGTTTAGGTCAGATTCCTTATTGTATATGTCCTTCCTAATTTGGGGTCTTGTTCTTGTCTTGGAATTTGCATTTTCCAGGAAGACTGCAATGACATTCTTTTGAAAATTGAGAGAGAAAGTCGTCAAAAAGTGTCGGGAGTTCTTCAGCGAATCATCTTGCTCTTCCGGGCTGCTCGTTGTTCCTGCCCTGCAGCACAGTGGTATATGGCACAACTGAAGGGGGCAAGAAAAGTTATGCAAAAAGTAAGCATTTAACTTGATTTTTGTACCTTGATTATGAGTTGTAAATATTACTGACAAGCTTGAAATAGCATTGCAGAAGCATTCAGTCTCCTCTGGAGTTCTATGTCATGTTTTTTACGTGGCATCTTCTAGTTTTGTGCTCCATGTTCAGTTCTTTTAGGAAACCAGAACTTGAAGATATAGGGTATCTACTTCATAAAGTGTCTTCTTCTACATGTGTTTCTGTACCCACTTTGTAATGTACAAACTAATTTCTTTCTTCATTTGAAAGGAACAAGGTAGTTTTAATTGGGAGTTGTAGCTATTAACTGGAAGTGTGTTCCCAGTCACTTAGAGTTGAATATGTAACAGAGAACATTATGTTCACTGCAGGTAAAGTGGTCATCTTAGTGCACAGAGGACAGGACTTACAAGATCTCATTCTGCTCATGTGCATTTTGTTTGCACAGAACCAAGCCTGGAATATATTGATTAAAAAAATTTGTGTAAACTCAGCATTCTCTTACGTCATTGTTACACCTTGTTACCTTCTTTAGAAGGTTGGCTTGCTACAGAAGGGGGTGTGTGTGACTGTCTGCCTTCCCTCAGCACTCCTGCACCACCATTCATGCAGTGATCCAGATCAGGAGCTGGTCTGACTGACAAATACTTTCTTCTGTTTGCTCATTGCATGGTCACATGCTTAATGCTGGCACAGGGAGGTGATCAGAAGTACCACCTGAAAAAGGAGGGAGAACTAGTCTGTCTTGGTTGACAGCAGCCTGCACTGTGTTGGATTGAACTGGTTTCCTAATTGTAATTGTAGTTCTTCTTATACTTTGTTGATCTGATGTTTCATGGTAATCATAAGTATCATGAATACCAGGCAAACAAAAGCATTTTTTGTGCCATAGCTCATACTAAACCTGTTCCTTTAAATGAATTTCCAGAATACTGATTTGAACAAAGTGGCAAGCAAGCTTAAAGGAATTTTACTGGTCTTCGCAGTATTTTGCTAATAACCAAGAGGCTGTACGTTTAGTAGTGATACATACAAAGCTTTAACTGATTTTTATGTCCATTTTGATTGTTTGTTTATTTATTTTTACTATCTATAGATTCGAGTGAAAGGATCTCTCCCTTCATTAAGTCCATTCCCAGAGACACTGCTTCGTTACTCCAATTTCCACACTGTTTTCTATAGATGTACATCTTCTGGAGACCATCAGTTTGATGATATTACCCGTAAAATTTTAGGTTTGTATGCAATAAAACAGAATAATTTAGAGCTGAAAAAAAGAACACAAGTGAAAATCCACAGGCGCAAACAAACTCTTACTAGCTTGAAATAGTATACTGCAATGTGTGCAAAAACATGTTCCCTTTCCAGCTTTTAGATTAGTTATCAAAACTCTTAATCTGAAAGTTGCTGTTCTGGATTGTTGTGTGTGTTATAGATCTGACATGTGAAAGAAGATAAATGCTAACTGGAGCTGCAGAGCACTGTTGAAACTCAAGAATGAGTAATTTTTTTTCTTTAACTACTGTTAAGATAATGTTAATTCCTTCCTTCTACCTAAAAGTCTTAAGTTGTTTTATTTCATGTATTTAAACAGAATCTCACCACATTGCATGTTTGCGTCACAGGTTGGTTCAGAGAGCTATGTGCATTGTGTTGGATGTTTCATGTACGTGAAAGATTATCTGACAACTGTAGGCGCTACCAAACTGCAAGGGAAAGTATTGACAATAATAAGGTAATTGTATTACTAATATAGTAAAGATACATATTAATTACATAAAGCTATAAAAAGAGTTATAAAGGTCTGCTGTATGTTTCTGTGAGAACTTTTATTTGCTTAGTAGGACAGAATTAGCACAGTACTATAATGTGCAGTAAGTTTTTGATGCTACAGAATATTGCTGTCCATGTGAACTACATTTTTCTAATATTATTTCTACTGGGCTTTTGCTTGGTGTTTTAACTCAGGTAATTGAAGAGGTACTGCCAAGCGAGCAATGGTTTCTACAGTTGTTGTCTACCTAAGTATTTCCTTCTTTTTTTCATTAGATTAAGATTTCGGGTGTTTTCTGACCGATATATACTTAACACACCAAAAAAAATTTTTTGATGCATTTAAATATGCATGGTTTTCGAAAAAAATAATAAAAAATATTAAAATTTAATCATGTTTTCTCTACTTATACCCTCATCAATTGATTTCAGAGGTCAAGAAAGAGAGAGAAAGAAACTACTAGCACGATAATTGTCGTATGTTCTGTAACAGTACAGATGTTGATTTGTGTCCTATCTAGTCTAGCAACTCAGCTGTCCTTAGCAAATGTTGCTTCCTTCTTAAAACAAGTCTGAAATTTCTCTTCAACAGAAAAATCAAGCTTCAAATAAACAGGGTGGCTCTGTTTCAAATAGTAGAATAGTCTGATTTTCCTGTACTTTGTGTTGCAGTGACAAATGAGATAGAAGGCACTCATTTTTTCAAAATAAACCGATCCATCTTAAAAGCCTCTTGGCTGGCTTAAATATCTTGCTCCCAAGAAAGAATTTATGATCACCTTAAACCACAGTAAAATTATTACTTCACCTGGTAATTCAGTATATTTAATCAGTTACAGCCAGTTTAGTCAAATCCTCAAGTTTTACTCTAGATGACTGCAGACAGACTCTTCAGCAGAGTGTTAATGGAATTGTTTCCTAAACTGGTTTTAAAAAAAGCTCTTTTGTTTTTTTTTCCCCTTTTTTTTTTTTTAATAGAAGTTATGGTCCTTTACTGTCTCCTAGCATTGTATATTTCTGTGTTTGGCAGTTAAGAGATTTTTATTTTCTGTTGGTTAGGGAGGAATCATTAAAATTTGCAATGTATGAATAATTTGGCTGAAATATATTGTTCGTATCAATTAATGTTTCTATAGCAAGGTGGGTTTTTTTTAGGATCTGACGAAGAATGAATATGATGCCTCTATAGTTGAGCATTGCCTGAATGCAGTGGAGTGGGCTTGTCGAATGCTTCCATTCTGCAGGTTCATGAATGTTGAAGAATTAGTTCAAGATGTAATTTTGAGTCTGCTTGGAGAATTGCCACCAGTGGAAAAGGTAAAAGACGTTAAAGCTAGAACAAAAGCAATAGAGATGATCACAAATATTTCTTCTCCTAAAAGCTACTCATTAGACTTTCCAGAGGTCTACGTTGTGTTGGAAATTATACCTTACTTGTGTGTTAGCTACTTGAAATGGTATTTATTTTGTGCAGGTGGCAGAGATTTTTGTAAAAGCATTTCCTAATCCTGAAGATATAAGGGTTCCACTAAGAGATAAATATCATGGACTTCTACAGCGACTCAGACACAGTGTTGTTAACGGTAATGTGCATCCTTCTTCAGGAAATATTAAACAAAGTTTCTTTTTTACCCTATTTATTAATTAACTTACGACAATACCCCAAGTAAAACAATTATTATAGTTTTCAGTTAGACAACTTTGAGAGAGTTTTGTGGCAAATTCTGTATTTTCTTTGTGGTATGTCTATACCAGTAACAGAATATCATGTCTTCCAAGTTGATGGCGTGGCGTTTCTTCACTTTATCACAGTTTCTGTCTGTATTTCTAAATGGCTGTAATTTATGATGATTCCAAGTTCATTCATGTCTTAATTTGAGAGAATAATTGAAAACTGAGAAGTTTGCATTTAAAATCTCTCAGTTTTCTTTCTTTTCGTAGGTCCTGAAAGTGAAGAAGTGATGTCTGTCATTATACAGTCTACTGAAAAAGTGAGAATGAAGGCCTTGAGACATGTAATAAGGAATATAGGCCCCATAGAAATTAATATTTGGGAGCCAGCAGAAGAGGGAGCAGCAGATGATGAGGAACACTGTTATGACAGATTCTCATTAGGCACTAGTCTAAGCAGAAGCACACTTACTGATCTTGAGAGTCCTCAGCTATATAGTGATGCTGACACAGCAGATACGCTTTCTGATGCTTTCTTTACTGAAGAAATGAGAGCTCAAACACCTTCACTCCAAAGGTATGAAAAAAATGGCAGCAGAAAGCTTTCTATTTAAGTAAAAAGAAAAAAAAAGATGTTTCTTACTGTTCAAATAATCTTTTCACCAAACAGGGTAATTGGATAATTATCAGTTTGGGTAATTTATCAAATGAAGAATTACAAATTTACCAAATCTTAGAACTGCCAGTTCTAAGTTATATCAGTTACTATGTGACTGATATGTTATTGAAGTGTAAGTTATTATCAGCTATGACCATGTTCATATATGATACTGCTGAGTTGCTGTCTATGTAAAAACTATGGATTTTACATTTGATTAATTTGCCACCTTAACATTGTATTAATGTAAATTTGGGGTTGTTAGTTTCCTGGTTTTAACCGTAGAGGAGGAAAAGGAACTCATGTTTCATTTACTTACTTTTTAATGTAATGCTTCTTAAAATGGACTTTAGCATTAACAATACTACGTTTGTTGTCTTACAGGGACAGTGAACAGCAGAGACAAGGAGAAATAGGTAGCAAAAATACCACACACAAGATAAAAGCTCTTAACTGGAAAACAAAACATAAAGTACATGGAAAAGACATGCATAATCAGTGTAATTTGCCTGTAGTTGGTGCATGGGAATTTGAACGTGATGATGATGAGTATGTTAATTTTTTAGAACTCTTTTTGAGCTATATTCTTGAGAGGGACCTGGTAAAGTACAGTGAACTTGAAATTCCATTTCTTACTAGCTTTTCTGGACTTCTTCGAGAGCATGAATTAAACTCTCTCTTTTTTGATGTTCATACAACACTAAGACGTCGACAAGGCAAAGCTAGAAGTCAAAGTGTGTTTAGAGCAGGGTCTTGCTATACTGTCACCCTGGCACCTTGTGATCCTGAAGCAGTGTCTGTCTATAATGAAAACCAAAACGTTTTGGAAAATCCAACCATTTTACAGTCCCTTGTACAGATGACAGAACCTCCTGTGCATAACCTAATGAAAGGACGTAATGAAGGATTATTTGGTTTAAAACACAAGTCAATTTACAGAGCTTGCAGTGACAATCAAGGAGTCACTGTTGTACCAGCAAGCCAGACCTTTCCTAACCATGCTTTCTGTAGCCTGCAAACTCAGGCAACTTCTAAATATGTTTACAAAACTGTTGATATAGTTGATACTGTACCAGGAGATGAACTGGCTATAGAACTGATGGGTAAGTTGAGCAATATTGCAAAATTGCTTGAGTGGATGATCAGATGGTCTGATAAAAGACTGCTCTGTGGTTCTCATAAGCAAGATTCCTTAGAAGAGAGTCTCCCAATGATACATGTGAAAACATCATCAGCTGCTGTCCTTACTTCTTTGTGGCTGTTAGAACAATTATACAGAGATGGATCTCAAGCAAAGAGCATAACATTTAAGGTAAGAAAGAGGATGGGGTAAGTGTCAATGAAATGTGAGAGTTAGTTATGCCAATAAAGAAGATCACACACATCTTTTACCTCATATATGGTTCTATTCTTAGTAAAACCTGGAATATTTAGTAATAGGCTTTCCTCTAATGGTTGCTAGGAAAAGAATTGCTTGGAGGTTAAAGTTCTGTTTGGAAGTCCTCTTCAACTCATTTGTCTAGATGCCACATGATTTGAGCAACTTCCTACAAGTTTGGCCATTGTGTCTAGTTTTAGACATCATCTTTAAAGAAACATAATATTGGAGATAGACTGTGGAAAAACAAGACAAAGAATAAAGAAATGGTTGCTCTGGGGAGACCTAAATTTAGATTCATTTGTGTTTGATGACAGTGCAGATATAGTCTGACTGGAGTACTTAAACTAGTTCAAGATTAGTGAAAAGTGAATTTTAAATTTCTGTGTAGCACTGTTACACAAAGTTGAAGAATGCGTGTTAATATAAAAGAAGCGATTAATAGGTTATAAAAGAAGCAATGTGTTAATATGAAAGAACTTGATGAGTATTGTTTTATTTTATATTTAGGGACTACTGGATCACTTATCCTATTTAAGGCTGCATGAAAGTCTTTGAGGGGAGAGGGTTGTGGAGGTTTTTAGAGGTTTTTCTCTCAGATCAAAAGAGATTTTGTCTTGGTTTTGATTTGTATTTTCTCTTTCCTGACAAGTACCACCTATATTTTACTTTCAATTTACTGCCAGAATTTTGTGCATGCATCTAATTGCCTGATTATGGCTTTTTGCCTCATGCTGTCTTCAGTGATAATTGTAGAGTTTTGTATTACACATGATGAAGGCCAAATCTTATTGTATATCTTTGTATAGAGTATATTTAATTGTCACGTAGCGTCTTTGGCAATTGATGCTCAATTGGCGCTGAAAATTCTCTCATTTTGTGTTTCCTTTGGATAATTCAGAGTACCATTGCTTTACTTAATGCAAAAAGGGGCAAAACTCAGCTTGCACAGGCAACTGCAAATCCAGAATTTCTCAGCTCTATAATGGAGAAAAGGATATGAAGTTAAGCATAAATATACTACATGAAATCATTGGGATTTTTCTTTTAAGTATCAGGTATCATTTTTTAACTAGTGAATTTTCATTTTCATTATTATCAGTAGAGTCCGGATAATCAATATCTGAAAGAATTTGCATCTCTATCAGAAGCCCAGTGTATGACAGAGAAAGAAAGTAGTATGAATGAAGGCTCTTCTATACTGGCCAGTCATCCTCTTGATGTCCAGAGTGCACAAGCCTACGATGATCTTTGTGAAACTAGTTTGGGGTAATTTATTTTTTTAAAAACCTGAAAAGTCTAGTTGGTTGTAATTCCTCAGCTAAGCAGCATGTCAGTATGAAGACTTCTACTGTTGTTACGTGTTACATATGTGTTTAATTTTGAGTGCAAAATCAAACTCATGCATATTGTTTAGAGCTGCATAAAGCAGATTAAATATTCTCATCAGCAGATGTACCTCAGTAGAAAACAATGTAGCTGTTACATATTAAGTGAATTGTACATGGTTACTTATAAACTTAGTGATGTGGAAATGGAATCTAGATTTATGATATAATTAATATCATGGTTTTCTCAAAGAATTCAGATAACTTCCACTCTCTTTAGTGTAATTTTCTTTCTGTTGAGAGTTTACAACGTTAGTTTATTTTCTCTGGATCTGCAATCTAGCTATGTTCATGTGTGTGCATGTCAGAAAAATAGGTGGAAAAAGCAGTAAATATTTTATTTCTTAGTATCTTACACAGTTGTGAAGATGGAGATTCCTTAACCTGAAGTCCTTCGTGACATTTCTCTTCATCTTTTGCTGCACTAAAGAAACAAAAGATCTTTGGTGTTAGTATTCTGAGACATTATTGTGTGTCCTCTCTGACAAGAATTTTTTTAAGTGAAATTCAGAGACAAAATGTATATGAACATTGGTTATATCACAGCAGTGTTTATTTTACTGTTACACAGTAGCCGGCAATCTGAGAGGAACAGCATACTTACACTATGTCAGATACTTATATTATTTCTGTTGTTGATTACCTTTTATAATTCCCATTACCAGAATGTCTACAAAGTCAAGATATTTTGATGAGAAGGAAATTAATCATGGGAATTATTCTGTATCTCATATTACTGAAGATCTTAATGAAGTGGGACCATTTGTTCATGAGGAGTTAGATGGAACATCAGAAAGAGGTTTGTTTTTATGGTATATCCTTTTACTATGGTCTGACATATGGAACAGTAGGAGTTTCGTCTAAATAGGATTATATGTCCTCTGTTTATTTAATAAAAAAAATCAAAATAAGTTTTCATTGTTCTATGGAAATTATTATTGTATCTGTTTTATATATACATATATCAAGACTTTCTGATCAGTTTTTCACTTACATAACTTCTTTTTGCTATAGAGATAGGCTGATGTATATTAACATATTTAATTCTCTCATTTACTTTTATTCCAAAAGTATTAATGCAACTGTGTAAAACATTATTTGACAACTGTAAGACCCGCGTATGCATAGGTTAAGTTTATCATATTTCTACCATGAAAATAAGCTGCTTTTTTTTTTTTGTTCAGGTGCACGCATCATCATCAGTAATAACACAGATTTTGAATTTGCTGAGACATCTCTCAGCTCCTTTCTTCTCGCTAGGGAAGAAGTGGACCGATGTGACCAGTTGACAGTAATCACATAATAATGCTCTGTGTCATGTAGTTTTGTGATTTAGAGTAATTGTGTTTATTTTGTAGAGTTCTTTGAGGAGCCATATGAAACTCCAAAGAGCTCCAATAGCTTTGTCAAGATCAAGCCTGTAGCACATCAAAGAGGAAAGGCAAGTTACCATCTTGTATAGAAGCATCAAATTATTATGAATACTCTTTTCACAATATCCTGAATTCCTCAATTTACTTAAGAAATTGAGGGCTTAAAGTGTTCAGGATCGATGATTTTTATTTTTTTTTCACACTGCTTAAATCAGTAATTGAAATCACAAGTAATTAAACAGCTGGAAAGTGTGATTTGCTGTGAGCACTTTTGAAAACTGATTCATTGTTTGTAAAACTAAATCTGTATTCCTATATATGTAAAATGTTTAAAATTATATGTATAAATTAAATCTATATAATGTGTAACACTACATATAAACATGTAGGATTATGTATGCGCACATATATACAAAAGCATGTAAATTTAAAAAAACCCAGGTGGTCTTCTGGTTAATAGACCAGATGTTTATGTGTATTAGCTGTATTAAAGAACTTTTTCTTTTTAAGTAAAAACTCTACTACTTGTTTGCATGCTTGCTTGTTTTTAAATTAAATACAGAAAGGTGTTTATTTTGCTCCCATCTGAAAACTCAGTCTAGATCTGTAAATGAGCCTTGTTTTTTCATGCATCGTCTTTGGTCATAAGTCTCCTTTCTTTGAAATTGGCTAAGGGCTATTATGCTGAAATGTGAATTGCAGGGCCCTCAGTGCACTTGCCTGTAGGACTCAAGATTCAGTGCTGTTAATGGGATTAGAAACAATAAGTGTATTGTGATCTTCAATTCTACAATGCATTTCTCAAGTGTTCTGTTCTTCAGTATTCTCTGCAATGCAATTCTGTAGTGAATCTGTGGCATGTGTAGAATCCTGCATTTGTTTCAATGTCTTAGTTAGTAAGATAGTTTGTGTGTAATAGGGTTGTTTCCACATTTTCATCTTTAACTAGGGGGTGCAAGATTAGCAGAGTATATTTCAAGGGTACTGTATGGATATGAATGTGTAAAGAAAAACTCATAGTAATGACTTAAAGAAGGATGCTGAGATGAATCAGTAGGGTATCTCCTTATTTCTGATCTGTAGCTGTCCTATGATATGTAGTATGTAATTTTGGTTATTTTTCAGTCAGATTTTTTCAGGTGGCTGATTAATCAAAAGTATGTTTGCCTTAGGCTAATATAATAATACTTTATTGAAGCAGAAGGGGGATATAAAAATTTACAAGTTCAGATGCATCTTTTTATATTCCAGCAGGTCTCCATTTCAGATGTAGGTGGTCCCCAGGAGGATCAAAAGGTGGAAGAAACAAAGAAAGGAAAGGCTGAACAGAATGTGTGAGAGACTATTTTTGTTGCTTTAATTTCTCTCTTAACTTTCCTTAAAAATATCAAGTAGTTTTGTTTATTATGGTATCAAGTGAAGTCTCGATGGGTTCTTGCTGTTTATAGCGACAAACTCATAGTTTGAAACAAAATTTCAGTCATCTATTTCTCATGTACAGGCATTTCACATATATAAAGTGTTGGGTGGATGAGTGGTTATTTTATTAATGATCAAATAAAAGAGGCATGGTTTGTGGGAAGGTGTATTCTGTATCTGGGAAAATGGTAGAGAATAACTGGAAAAGCTTTCAGATACACAGTTCCTTCTCCAGACCTGAAATAGGAGCAGCATCTTCAGGCTAAGTACAGGTGGAGACCTGTTATTCTAGGAAATTTTAACANTACTTCATTGTGATCTTTTTAAAATTTTATCATTTAAAATATTTCTACATTTATAATACAATATATATAAAATTATAGGAACAGTCCATAAACCTAATTGTTACATCATCTGTTTGAACAGATTACTGCTTAGTTTGGTTTCTCTGAAGTTTTTCAAGGGAAGAAACTATATTCTGTAAACACAGGGTTCATTGTGTTTACCATGAGGAATCGTGGTCTTTTGTGATTTTTTTCATTTTTTTTATGACAGAAAAATATCAACCTGTTTTTATTATTTCAATTAGCTTTCTTCTTTAATCCACCAAATTTGTTGTAATGCAATGTTTTCCTCTGATATACAGTGCCTGCATGTCTTAATATTTAGAAAATCTTATTAATTGTGGTAGCATATAAATAAATATTCCTGTGTATATGTAATATTTGTGAAAAACTTTTAAATGGCTTAATTTTAGAAAGACTTAGAATCCTCTACTATTTTAAACTAATACGTTTTTATTTTGAATTAAAAAGAAATAACTGCACATAAGATGGCCCTCAAGGATTTCTTATGATACTGGCTTTTCTTTTTTAGGAATGCAAATTGTAGTGATATTAACAGTATTGCTTAAACTGGATTTTCTCTTCTTTTGTCAATTCAGATCAGCCTGGGTTTTGCCTGCTGTTTGTGTTGAATAGCCAGAACTTTTTCAGTGCTTTTGTTTGAGTCAGTTTCTGATTGCTAGGGAGACAACGCACGAATGTCAATATTTGCCAGCTCAAATTGCAGTGTAATGCCGTAATTGAAGCAATGCAGATCAGTATAGCTCTGATCAGGTGGCTTTCAGGTATTTTATCTCCTACTAATTAAAATACTTTTTCAGGAGGTTTTATATATGTGTATATGTATACACACATGCATATATGTATATAAATGTATATAAAATGAAAATAAACAGCATAACAAATTATTGTAGTATTTACAATACTAATTTTTCTTTCTTTATAGCATGACTGAAGTTGTTACTAGTGCCATTTCTCACTCATTCTCTCTAAAACAAGATGCAGAAGTTCCCAGGTAAGATATACCTATAATGTTTTATATAATAAAAAAGGGACTATCCCTATTAAATTTTCAGTCTGAAGTAACATGATGTGTAGATTTGATGACAAAATATTTGCAGGTATAGCATATTGTACCTGCAGACTGTAGTACTAAGTAGCCTTTCCTGAAACCTTTTTGTACCATAATCCTTGGGGATCATATACTCCTGTTTGTTGTCCAGAATATCCCATGAATCAAACATGTTAATTCAGAGCTACCAGATTTCAAGAGAAGTGATACTTTTATTTTCTGGTTCCAGACAGAATCATTATAATTTTATATAATATTAATATAGAAGATAATATTGTTAAATAAAACTCCTAAACATTAACATTATAAACTTACATTCATATTTTTATAAAATTATTAAAATGTATATGTCCTACGGCAACTGCCAGATACACATAAATATNGTTTGGATTCCATTTTCATGTGTCTCTTACATCATTTCCTTCTTGATTTTTTTTCGTGCCAACTTTTTAAAGAAAAAACTCTTCTCAAACTTTTAGGGTTTCGGGCCGTGCTTAGACATTCTCATTGTAGTCCACAAGATTTCTGGTGCCCCTTCACACCTATGACTTATCCAAAACCTTTTCAGTATTACTCGTTAGTCACTGCTTTATGCTTCTGTTTCTTCACATGCTTGGGGACCATCCTGCTCAGTTGTGAAAAATCCTCCAAAGGTTGCCTATACCCGTAGCAATGTCAGCATTTTTCTTAATCAGAGAAATGTCTTTTGGGTCAGTTTCTGTTGATGTAGGTAAAGTCCTTCAGTTTCTTTATAACTTCATGTAAATCGTAACCCTCTCTTCTTTATTTAAGGGCTTTATCTACTTAATGGTCTTTACCTACTAAAAGATGTAATTATCTCTGTGAGAAAATTCAATATATTGTATCACCTGGTACATGTTATTTTAATTTTAATTGTTTTCTATCTGAATTTTTGCTGTTGATTTTTAATTCCAAATATATAAATCACCTTCTTATCTCAGCAAGTAATGTCCTTCTCCATTTTCCATCAGCTGTTTGTTTTCCTGACTAATCAGGCAGCCCTCTTTCTGTCAAATCATTGTTTTCTGCCTGTATCTCTAGTAAAGATAACATTTCAGATACCCTTGTAACTCAAAAATCAGATAGAACTTATGTCTTTACTACTGTTTTTCATTCATTATATTAGGAAGCATTAAGAAAAAGATGTCATACATACTCTTCAATGAAGATTGTGCAGTATTATTAAATTGTTCCTACAAATTAATTATGCTTTAAAAAATGATGTTAATTTAAAATTTTCTGGATTGGTTTAAGACAATCTCATATAGGTGTTCTGAACTATGAATATTTTTCATAGTTTTGTTCTTTTCCTTTTTAAGTAATAAAGAGATTTCTCTAAGTGGTGGTCAGCCTTCTCAGACTGCTGTGTCAACTATGTCAAGTGTTGCCTCCAATACTTCCATTTGTGCAAAGAAGCAAGAAGTCAAGGAAGAATTCCCTACAGAAGGGAAACTAAACACAACAGAGACTGTCAGGCATATGCTTGAAGATGAAATGTTTAAGTTAGTTCAGGTGAGAGCATCTCATTATTGAAAGCAGTATTCACAGTACAAACTGTGTTATTTAAAACAACGGAGATAATTACTATTTAAAAAGTATTCTCTGTATGGTTGTTTTTGAAAGAGATTTCCAGTTCCACATAAACTACTGTGAAAACTTATTTTAGACTTAACTCTCCCTTTTGACTCAAGAAAATAAGTCATACAGTAATAAAAGTTTGAGCATGATTTGGTTCACATAACTCAGTGTGATCTAAAATTCTGAAGCTGTAATAATTTTGCAGCTATACTAGGATTTAATTTTTGTTAGTACCTTGCGACAATTTTATGTGACCTTACACATAATCAAACTTCACCAAAAAAGTGAAGGATTTTGTCTTGCTTTAGCATAACCTGTCAGTGGCAGGTATTAAATGTATCTTAAAAGAAAGTCCAATACATAAAAACAATCGTACAGCTGAATTATTATTGAAACTTTGGGATGTTGTTTATTTTGTCATCCATATTAACAGGATAATGAACAGTTATAACATAGCCTAGACATAGAATTTTTGCTAAGATTCCTGTTAAAGTTGTTTACAGTGTTAACTTTGTGTGTGTATCCAGCTACAGCAAATCAACTTCATGAGTTTAATGCAAATAGTGCAGTCATCTTTTGCCAACCTGCCAAATGTGCAACAAATTTTGCAACAGCATCCATCTTTTCACATGGAAGGAAATCAGCCTGCGCACACTGCTGAAGGCAATGGCTCTCTGAAAACACAGCTGCTCACTCAAGAAGATAAAGGAAAACGTGGTCAAAATAGCTCTGATTTTCAACCAGGGAATAGTTTAACAAATGAAAGCAACAATGACCATTTAAATGTACGTATATCAAAGTGTCGTATATGAAGACTGTTCTCTATATCTGTTATCTGCCCAGTTAAATTAGGAAATGTTTTTGTAGTGATTGCTGTAGACAAAAAAGATTTACACTATTTTTGTGCATATTTAGTGCGTGGTTGCTATTTCAAGGGACTTGTAAATGCTGTTTTGTTTGCTTTTCTGATTTAGAGTCATCTGGATGTGAATGTTTCTTTAAGCCTATTAGAAAGCCATAGCAAAGAAACAGGATTTATGCCACTGTCTCAAGATTTGTGTTCTTCAGCACCTACTAAACCACTTCATCTGCTAGCTCCTTCCTCAGACATCCAGAAAACACCAAAGCTTATCCCTATTGAAAAAAAAATGAATTACTCAAATGGATTTCCTTTGCTTAAGCTTGAATCAGGTTATCATTTCAAACCGGCATTTTTACATCCAATAGAAATGTCATCAGCTTTTGCTAGACTACCCCCAGTGCCACGAGTAGCTTGGAGTTCATCAGATTCCTTCTGGAACCATCAGTCATCATATGCACCAGGAAAGTCAAAAGAAGATTTGAACATGAGTAGATACGACCCTGAGATCCCAAGGCAAATGCGTGAGGAAGAGAAGAGGTGGGCAGAAACAGTGCGTAAGGGACCTCCCAAACACTTGAATCTAGATCAGTATGAAGCACAGCAAGAAGTTTCACCTGAGCAGCAGTTCTCTGCAAATGGAAATACGGACAAAGTCCTGATCACTCAGAACCTGGCTGGTATTCCACTATTGCAATTGCAACTTGACTCAGTACCTAGACTTCCACCAGTTGTAAGGCAGCCAATTGCTACTCCTTTAATACCTGTTAAACCTGCAACAAAGGAGACTGACTGCAGAGAAACACGACAGCACACAGGAATATCACTACTCCATGTTAATTTACCTCAAAAAAAGAAGGTACTGGATTTTAATAATATATTTTCCTAAGTTGTAGGGGTTTTTAAGTTTCATGGCTTCATATTCATCAAAAATAAGTTAATGTTTCCAGACTATGGAATGTAGAAGTGTTGAGCATAGCTACCCGAAGGGATCTGGAACTAAGTTACCTTCTTATTGGCAGGTCAATGTGAGGCAGGTGCAAGCTTGGAAATGTTTTAGCAATGTTGGATTGATTCCACATTCAGTAGTTCATCAATATTCAGCCCATTAGTAATGAATATAAGGTATTTACTATCTAAAATACTGGATAATATTTACATGGTAAAAAATAAGAAATCCTCTTTTGTACAGGCAGAAATGGAATGCTAAAGGCTTGCTAAGAAAACAGTACCTTCTGGATGCTGAGAACTTGATGTTTTGAAAAATGTTGTTCTGATAAACTCTTATATCCTTGCACATTCCAGTTGAAAAGAATGGAAATGGTTTTCCTTGAAAGGTGCTTTTTCAGCTGTCTACATTGAATAGTTCCTAGCTTCATCCTCAGCTACATATAGTAGAAATGCAAATATTAGTGAGCTACGTTCCATGGAGAAAATTCATATCTTTTAGTTTACTTTCATAAAATAGTTTACACATGTACACAGTAGCTGAGATTCTAGTCTGATGCTGTTAATATTAGGTTTTCACTTTCTCTACAAATTGCTACAGGAATTGTGTTTGTATAACTGAGATCCAAACTGGACCTGCTCTTTTCATCCAATCTGACTGAGATTCACCTCTGTGTTTCCTGTATTTTTGTTTCATTTTTGCTTCTGTCTCTTCTCTGAACACTTGCAGGCACCAAAACTCATTCCGCTTCAAGATCTTATTGCATTTGAACAACATCACCAGCATCATACTGTGCCCAGTACTTCCTTTGGACAAGACCAAACTGAAGCTATCCAGTTGCTAAAATCTGATGTTGAACCATTTGAACTAAGAGATGCACAAAATAAAAGAAAAAGGTAAGTCAAACTTTTAAAGTGGGTCTTCATTTTGAAAAATTTACTGGTAATCTATACCTTCTGGCTTTGAAATCAGTGGGAGTTTTTACAGCAGCTTCAAATAAAGTGGGATTGGATGTAATTCTCTTGGAGAAGAATAATATAGCAATTATTGTTAAAGACACAGCAGGAGAAGTACAGCAGTAGGGCATGAAGGAGTTGTTGCTGTTACCAGGCTGACAGGAAGAAAATTCAAGAGGTGTCTGTCATCTAACATCTTGCTGTCATCTGGCTATTTGCTATATACTGTTCATGGAATGCTTTGCTGCTTGCACAATGAATCTTAATAGGCTACTGCACTGCATATCATGACTTAGTAATAATCTTCAAGAAGGAACTCTTTCAATATAATTAAAGTACAGGCTTTGTTTCTGAATCCAGACAGCGATTAGCAAAATTCCTGCTGAAGGAGTATTTTACTTTGTTTTGCTAGGTATGTTATTCCTTACTTTTGAAATTTGATTTATTCTTTGTTAATTGATTGCACAGGCAGTTAAAACAATTTGTCTAATCTGCAAGCATATCTTCGTTCAGTTGTCATATAACGTTGATAGATTCCTGACATTTCACAGGTCTTTGTTTTCCATAGAAGAGTTAATGACATCATTGCATCTAGAACAGAACACTTGCTTCTGATTATGATGCCTTTAACCCTGGCATTTGGAAACACAGACTCTGAGTTTTTCACTCTTAAGGTGAAACAATTGATGCATAAGTAACTGCAGCTGGAGTTTAGAACACCTGTTTTGATATTGTCTGCTGAAATGCTTGAAACTACAGTTTTTGTGTTATAATCTACTTATCAGATATTAAAGAAAATTCACAACTTTTTTAGTAAAATAGAGTTTCAGTGATAACAGAGGTTTGTTTCTTGTTGGAGTATTTCTTACAGATTGCTTACAGGCATTTTGTGTGGTAACGATTACTTTACCATACATGAAACATAGATATGGAATGTTACGTGGTTTGTAATATTTGGTATAAATAGTTTATTAGACAATTAACAAATTTTGGTGTGCTTGATAAGTATTTTTATGAGTTCCTACAACAATTTTATGTGGATTTCTGGTAGGCAAAAGTAGTGCTTTGAACTGATCTCTGTGCAACAGTTGTGTTTATCTTTTCCACGTTTATTTCAGTGTATATTTCCTAATAGTAATATTTATTTGAAAACAATGACAGGTATTTTTATTGTTTCTGTGCAGTTCTTATTTATTATTTGTAATTAATATCTTGACAGAGAAAAAAGGCGTGATATGAAACAAATGAAGGAAAAGGAGGAAAAGAAGAAATCCAGTGTGTCCTTCTGCCCAGATGACTCCATCATCAATATGAGTGATACAGTGATGGCTGTTGAATCAGGGAGTGGGGTATAGAAAACTGGTTTTGTCTTTACCTTTTTCCATTCAAGTATTAACAGGAAAGAGAGAAGCAGGAAACTGTAAACCAAAACAGTCATGTAAATCTCTTCCAGGCTCTAGCCTAGAAACAGTATACATCTTCCATTCGAATACTTGCATTTCCTGTAAACAAGAGATTTATTTTTATAATGTATTCCAAGGTTGCTTTTGTTTTTCCTGGGACATGAACTTGGCTATTTTGATGGGATATTTCTCTGTGTGTACATATACACAAATGCTAATTGCTTGGGGGGGGAAGAGGGGGAAATTAGCCTCACAGTAATGCTAGGACAAATGACCTAGGCATTACTCTTTTTACGTGAGGCTAGATGATGACAATATAAGAGTGAGGATTATATGAGCACGAGGTCTCAGTTCTGTCTCAGCCAACAAACTGAGAAGAGAAAAGTCTTCATCAAGCTGGATTTTGATTTATGCCCTTCTACTGATTGTTTGCCTACGCTTTTTTGATATCTTTGAACATATTTGGGGGTTCTCCTTGCAAGTACCAGGTTTCAAGCTAGAACACTACCAGATTTAAAGCTAGATCGCTATCCAGAGCAGCAGGCTGTGTTTCTGGCCCATACCATACCTTCTTTGAGACTTCCCTGTCCAGCGCAGCAGCTGGACAGCCTCACCAGACCTGGGAGGTGTTAATTATGGTACAGCAGAGGTAGCATATACTCGAAGAAGAATGAGGAATTTGTGTTACTGCAGATCACCCCAAGGTGCATACGGGAAAGAATGTTACATAGTCATTTCACTACACTGGAATGGATCAGAAGAATTAAAAAAGGGGGTATGAAAAGTATGTATGAAAAGTATGTTACAATGATTATTTTTTGTCCCAAATTATTACTCAGAGGAGGTAAATTGGGAACTTAATAGCCTCAAAAAAGCCTTTAATTGGCATTGGAACTATTTTTTAAGATAATTCTTTTTCTCCTTATATTAGGATCAACAAGCAAAATCTACATCTTACCTTCAAGATGGTTTTTTCATTTCAGTGGGCAAGTACAAGTCTTTTTAATGCTTTGCGTGCTTAAATAAGATAAATAAGATAACAAACAAGTTCGCTGGATTGCAAAGGAAAACTCTGTAGTCATCAAGATGTTAAAAGGCAAATTGTATAGTCTGCAGGCAATACAGTTTAATGGCTTATGGGATATTTCACCAGCAGATATATCACCTTTCAGGATTGTCCTGGTTTGATATTCAATCTCTTTTTGGGGTAGTCAGTTCTTAGGGGATTGGTGTGCAGAGAGATGCAGGCAAATTTAAGATCTCATATTAATTATCTGTAAACTCAGAATAATTGGCCTGAAAATTATAGAAGTATTTTTAAGTTTTCTTAAAAGTAAGTGATAATCTTGTGTTTACGTTTATAAACAATGGACTTCATGAAATAATGTCTGTTAAGTGAATTTCAGTAACTGTGATTCACAGTGATTTCTGTTCATGTGATTCATCAGAATGCTGTAAACAGCGCTTTCAAATTCTAAATCAGTTTATTTGTTTTTAAAAGATACCATTTCAATTCTATTTGCCTGCATATTCTAATTACATGAAATTTAAGGCTCTTTTAAAGGAAACTCAATGTTTACAATATTTCTAACTTGCAAAATTAAGACCTTGGCTATAGAAAGATTTGCTTCTTTCTAGTACATTAATTCAGCACAATATTTAGTCCTGTGTCAGAGGACAAAATGAAATTCATTCTCTGAAATTTGGCCTTAAATACATACTGCCTTGCAAAGCCCTTTAGAAACATCAATAAAGAAATAAAGCTATACATGTCATAAATATTTCTCCCCTTTTAAAATATGAAACAAATTGTTATTGTACAGCACAGTATAAGATATAATTTAAAAATTACACATACAAACTGAGCCTTGATTTTAATTTTAACGTTGTAAGTTTACGTACAGTTGCATATTCACATACAGCAGGTAGTACAAACTTTTCTTGAAATCATTCATGACGTATGCCTAGAAATAGGTTGAAATTATCTGTCAGAAATGCAGAGGAAAACCTGTTGGAGCCCTTAGTTTTGAGTTAATATCATTGCTTTCATAGATACCTAATTCTTGTGCCATTTGTAGACACTGTGTATTACCACATTTTAGACTCAACAGGGGAAGCAATTACTACTTCAGCAGATATACATTACGTAGCTTCTACAGGAAAAAAAACAACAGAAACTCAAGATGCAAGTACCAATACTCACCCAGGTAAGTGCTACCTCTGTGACCTACAGCAACAAACTGTTTCTGGTGTTGCTTCTTGTTAATTGTGATATTTGGCCAGTTTCCAAAATGGAGTAAATTTTTAAAGGAAAAAACAGTGGTTTGTGCCGTAACATTTTGTTTCAAAAAGTTATGAATTAAAATAATTATAAATAAAAATATTACTGATGCAATGTTGTAAGAGTTGCTATATGCTTTCTGTAAGTCAGTTCTGCTCTGACTTTTTCTCCATTTAACTTAGCTTGACTTTATCTAAATGCATTTTAGACCATGTTTCATATGTGGCTGAAATTGTTTCCCTGCATCTTCCCCCCCAGCTTTGCTTTGCTTGTAAGCTAGGAAATCAGAAACGTACATTCACGTAATGCCATCAGTGTCTTTACTTTCCTCAAATTCATGCATTTTGGTTTTGTTTTTTTTCCTATCAAGTGCTCAAATCATATCAAGATGTTGGAACCAGTACTGGAAATGAGGTTTCTGAAGTTCAAAGAAATGAGTCAGTCATATCTGTTCCTGTGTCAGGTGTCGCTTCAGTTTTTCTCTACTTCTTTTGTTGTTTGGGAAGTCTATAAAAAATACTACAATTTTAACATGGTTTTTGTGCATGAGGTAGCTTAAAGCAGGCTATAGATAAGAAGGTGCTAATTTATCCAGCTTCTTGAAACCAAATACGAAATAATTATAATACTGTTTATGAAAAGTTTGGCTGGAATTTTTCATGGTCCAATGTACCCGTGCTTTTGTATTACTGCATGAGGAGGTACATTTGTGGATTTTAGCCTGATTTTAGTGCCACTTTATCCTGGGTAGTTGAGTAGGCCAAATGGATTGACCAGAGGGATGTTAAGACAGGTCACAGCTCCACATGAAATTGAGCTGTAGTAGCTCAGCTAATTATACAGTTGTTCCATGCATCTGCTAAGTTGTGCAATAGCTATAATACCAAGTAACAATGTTCCAGTCTCCAGTAGGAATTTTATTCCCAGTCATCTTTAGCGTCAGTTTGTAGAACAAAAATAGAAGGTAACTTTGATTTTGGGCTAAAGAAGATTTATTTTGTTTTGGGTTTTCTCTCCCTATTTTATAAATCCTTGATAAACTGTGCAACATAGAATTCAGTAGCTAAATATTTTCCCTATGGTACCAAGGGAGCATATTAACTTTTCCTTTCTTTTAAAATTCAACAGTGTTGTTCCATTTGGAAGATTATTTTACTGTGTCACCTGACTTCTTTGGAGATAGTTTATTAGAGGTCTTTCTAGCTAAGTAGCATCATTTATTTGGATCAAGTAAAGATGCAGATTTTTATTTTTTTTAACCTACTCAGAAGGGAATTGGAAATGAATAGAGATTTAGTTTGCAGCATGTTGCTTTGATTTTAATCTTTTGAGTATTTTTCTGCTAATTTATCACCAAAATGAAAAATAATTTCGCAGTTTGTTGTTAGAAGCAAACATTAAAGAAACATATTAAGCTACATTGTCTATCTTTATTTTTTAAAAGAAATGCTAATCAAAGCTTTTCTTATCTTTTAGAGAATGCAGACCTGTTTCCAAATAGTTTGTCTAAATTTTCTTTGCTTTTACTGTAAATATAATACTGTTATTCTTTTCTCATAGAACCATCTAATGCCCCTGAGATACTACCACCAGACATGTATTTAAACCTAAAATTGCCCACTGAAGTGAATGAAAGATCTTTACCATCTTTTCTGTCAGATGCACGTGATTTGGTTAGTGGTCCAATGTACATATGGTTATAATGCATTTTCAGTATACTCTCTTTTACCTCATTTGGGGTTCTTTATATCAGGATGAGTCTGTTGTATAATACTACAGGGAAGATTGTAGTTAACTTTGTCTCCAAAACAAAAAACCTTTCAACTCAAAGTAGTAACAATGTACTGTAAACAATATATGCAAAACACATACTTTATAATTCTTAATAATCTTGCTATTGTGTAGACTGAACGTGAATATATCAGTGTGATTGACATTGAAGACAGTGACATCCTTCACAATTTGCCCATGATACCTGAGTCTGAAGAAGAGAGAGCTACTGCACAGCAAAACGAGAAGTCTGAAATTCCATCTACTACAAAACTTCATCACATTGCAGCTTCGGTTACTAATGCAATTCCACCTGAGGTGCTTCAGAAAAAAGGTAAACCATTTTGTTTTTAAATCAGAAAAAAAAAGCTATACACTTATGTTGTAATACTTTTACCTCCCACAGAAAACCTGCAGCCTTTCCCCAACTCACCTCCTGCTTTCTTAGTCTTATACATCAAAACATTTATACATTTGACTTCTTTTGTGATGATTCCTGCCTTCTAAAACATACCATTAGGTATAGCACAGCTATGCCTAATTACTTGCAGTCCTTAAATGTTTGTAGTTTATTCAGTGATGCTGGTGCACTCTCTTTTTTATTTCAAGATGATCATCTGAAAAATGTATCAAGCCAAGTGCGAAAGGAAGATAAGAAGGCAGATTCTGCTAGAGATAGTGTAACTTGGAACATAGTACATGAAGATGACAGAACTTTCCCTTCTTCAGGGCTTCCATCCAGAGTAATTGGCAAAGAATACTTTTCCACAAAGCAGCAGGAAATGGATATGCAATTACAGACACTACAGAACATAACAGAAAATATGGAGGAGGATTTCAGAAATACCAGACTGGTGAGTACTGACTGCTAACTTGTGTCTGAAACAGTTTATTTTGTAACTTCTGTCAGCTAAGACAAAACTTATGTTTTGGAGTGATGTATTTTCAAGTCTGCTTACTATATGTTGAGAGAGATCAAGAATAATAATACACACTTCTTTCACATTTAGTGCTGTATCTGTTGGCCGACATGGTAACTTACAATAGACCAAATTCTGGCCAGAATGGTGATGTTCTTAGTGAATGGGCAGAACACATTTAATTTCTCTGTAACTGGGAGAATGGAATAGCACAAAAGTTGAGGCTG
Source organism: Ibidorhyncha struthersii (assembly GCA_013398815.1). Taxonomy (NCBI): domain Eukaryota; kingdom Metazoa; phylum Chordata; class Aves; order Charadriiformes; family Charadriidae; genus Ibidorhyncha; species Ibidorhyncha struthersii. The sequence goes on from VZSZ01007756.1 coordinate 34,611, forward strand.
AGCAAAGATTTCTGCAGTTGTGCCTCTGCAGAATATTATGTGACTGTTTCTGGAACCTGTGCCTATTTATTTTCATAAAATCATAGAATCATAGAAACGTTTAGGTTGGAAGGGACCCTGAAGATCATTGAGTTCCAACCCCCCTGCCATAGGCAGGGACAAATCTAAATATAAAATTAAAATAAACGAAATTTGGACATAGTGCATTCAGATGATCTTATATATAATTGAGAAATTACTATTTTATAGGTCATGACAGAGATAACAGTAAAAAGTTAAAATTTTTTAGCTGACTGACGTCTTAATAGCGTATCTAGTTTAATTTGCCTAAAACTTGAGGTGTGGCTGACTTTAGGTGAATGTGAAATGGGGAATGCTGGCAATTATTTCTTCACATTATTTTGACTTTTTTATTAAGTTTAGAGCGAACTGGGAGTTCCTAATAGAAGAATGAGCCAGTAGGTTCTGATTGTACCTAGCTGGTAAAAAAAGTCTTTCTCCTTGCACATCAAGAAAACTAAGTCAATTTCCAGTTCCTGTAAACCTGGCTTAATACAGAATGAATTCAGTAGCACTGTGTAGTTCCACAGCATCTACTTTTTGTATCATCATCCAAACTAATAGTGTCTATTGCCTGTCCTTCCGTGTATTCACAGAAATGTTAAGGGACTTACTGTGTCACCTACACACAGTTATTGTACTAAGAAGGATTATTTAATCACTTATATTCTTCATCCAGGTGATGATCTAACCAGATTTTTAAAAGCCTGTAGTGAAAAAAAATCTTCACATATCCTTTCTTTGTTTCAGCATTTCACTGGATTTGGGTTTTAAACCTTCTTCTGGATATCTAGCCAAATCCTGAAGATAAACCCATTTTCTTTTTTGTCCTTATTTCAGTGCATACCAGTTGGTCATTCCTTTTATAACAATTTCTTACGTATTAGAAATCAGTTTTGAGGCCTGTTCTTTGTAAGAGTAATGTTCAGTAAAATGTCCTAGCCTAGGTTAGTCAGAATTAGTTTTCACTTTCTAGTTTTAAACTTCAGGAAACTCCTGACTCATGAAGAATATGGAAATATTTTTATTTCTGGGGTTTTAGATAAGATATACTGGAAAAAAATCAGCTATTTTTTAAATAAAGATAATGGATCAACAGGAGTAAAACTGTTCACAAGCTACAGATCATATATATTTTTCTCAGAGTAAGAGTCCAGAAGATTGAGCTCTTAAGATGAAGTGAATCTGCTTGAGCTACTTTGATGCTGTTTCCGTTGTCTCGAATCATGATACTCCATTAAAATGTTGATAAGATTCTGAGGAAAAAATGTATTTAAAGCAAACTTTGAATTAATATCTGCGGTGTAACTCTCAGAAATACCTTTAAGAATGTAATGTTACTTAGTTTTTGGCTTTCATTTATAGCTAGTGAAAATAATAGAAGAATTTGAAACAGCTGACGATTCAGACCTTGGTCCTCATCCTTTGTTCTCTGAAGATGCTAGAATCATTGATGACGGTATGTTTTTAGTTAACAGAAGGATAGTAAATTTGCCATTGAATATTAAACTTGACTAACTTTTAATTACTAATGAAGTTTATTGGAGTCCTAAAAGGTGTTATTGAAATATGCACCAAAAATCAAAAATATGAGAGAGAAAAATACAGGTAGAAAATCTGAATGTTATGGATACTGCTTCAACAAAAATGCATTTGAAAATATCTGTATATCTGTATACTTTGATCTTTTCCAAAACCGTAATGCAGGACTTTGATATAAAATTTTAAAGATGATAGTATGTACTTCTGTTGTATCATAAAATCAAAACATGGTGTTTATGAGTGCTTTGCTTGCTGATATAAAAAGGTTTGAAATTCATCCTCGGTTCTCTGTATGTAAAGACACTTCTTTCATAAATTGTCAGTGCTTATTTAGTTGTAATATCTGCCGATTTCAATAAAAGCTTGTATCAGCTTAAGTGTTAGAGCTGATGTGTTGAATAATTTATTGTTTTTATAACAATATAGTACCTGTTTACTTACAGCTACTGTACTGTGCCAAGAAGGAGAATGCTAGGGGTACATACTTCAGGTCCATTTTACATTCATGCCAAAAGGTAGTCTCATCTACTTATGAAGCTGATACAAAGCCAAGTGGTAGAACCAAATCATGGCTATGTCTGTATTTATACATAAGATAATATTTAAGATGTCCGTTAGCCTCACACAGAGCAACTCATAGTTTAGTCTTTTTGTTCACATGTACAGGACCAGTACATACATCACAGCTTTGGTAGTGCCCTTTCACAGGGAGGCACAGTTGGTCTAGGTTCAGGTTGTTCTAGGTTTGACAGATGTGCCACTAACAAATACGAGTGATGGTTTTTGCATTGTTGGCTTTTTTTTCATTGGTCTACACTAATTGTTACACTAATTTACTATTTTTTCACAGAATCAGAACATTATTTGAGGGAAATGATTTTTGAAGATGTTATAGATGATAAAAAGGAGGAATATCCTGTACCTGGTTATACTACGTTGGGAGTACACTCTCCTGCCGCTGCAGCCTCTTCTGCTTCAAACTTTCCCAGTGGCACAAAGACATCTCCTGGTATAATCTCTAATGTTTATTTTTCCCTTTTTCTGCTTTTAAAAATAAGTAAACCTTTTCTTCCTGGTGTAATACTTCCTCATTGCTGTTATACAAAATGTTGTGTAATGCCAATTAGCTCATAAAAGTCAGTTGTCAGTGTTTCTAGATTGCATTATTTAGAATGGTTTCATGGATGTGTATTGATAATGAGTTTGTATGTTACATGACAGAACAGTATCACTAAGCTTTGAAAACAGTTCAGCAGTGAATTATACTTGCGCTCAAATTCACCATTATTGAAAGAAAATTAACAACTTTGGGTCTATTTCTGAAACCAAATCACACTGATTTGTAATTATTTAGTTACGTGTAGGTGTATATAAATAGGCACAGTGCCACAGGACACTCATAGTTTCCTCCCAAAGCTGTCTTTATCATCTCTGTCATCCTCCTATGTTCTAGAGAGATGGGAGCTAAATTAAATCCAACCCACTTTTGCAAATTAAATTGTTTTATATTACTATACAGTAACTACTGGCTGTGTCCTAAAACATTGTTTTATGAGGTCTCATTCCATTTTGCAAACTGACAGTAAATTAATTTTTGCAATTATGAAGACTGCGGTAACATTAAAAGTAGGAGGAAAAAATCACTATGCAAGCAACCTATTTCCTGTGTTTAAAAAAGCAGAGTGCCTTACTTTGCCTGCATGTTGCCTGCATTGCTTACATTCAAGCTTCTAAAAATGGTACATATTTTGTACAGGTGAACATGCGTTTGATAGTCACATTTGCAGCAGTCTATCTTAAAAGGTGTTAAAACATGGGTCCTATATCTGCATGCAGCAGAAGTGAATCTCAAATGTCATGTGCACACAGATAAATTTTATAAACAGTAATACACTTACAGTTTTCTCTTTAAGTATAAACTTATTACTTGCAAGCTAAGAAAACTGTAGGCAATACTAAGTTACAACTATAATTTTTTGAGACTACAGTTTAGTTTAGGGAGGATAATAGTGCTCTTCCTTCCAAGACATCCACACTGCCCTTCAGCCACATTTCCTGAATTCCAGGAGTTCATAGCCTGACTTCTTCAAGTAAGTGGCAATTGTTAATTTTCCGTAAAGTGCTATATAGTTAATTGGAACAGAGCATTTCAATTTAGGTGGAACTGATAAGCTTAGTTTGATTGTGGCAGAAAACTGACAACAATGATCTTGACTTCCTAGCAAAACTATCCATGTCAGTCAGGGAGATGTTAATTAATGTTCTCTGAAGATTGTGTTAACATGGCAGTAGATGACATGCTGTCTCACAGGTCATTAAACCTATGTACAATGTTCATTTATTTTTAGTGTCAACATACTGAGGTTGATATATTTCTGTATTTTATCCTACAGGCTGCTTAATGTATGTATTATTAATTTGTGTACAAGTGCAAGGCTTTATTAATAAAAGCTGTTTCTATTTCAGGCTTTCATGTATGCAGAGATCTATGTGATAGGTATGTATTTTGACATTGGTTTTGTTGCATATTTGTTTACTTTAAACTCCCACCAAAAAGAGGACTGTCAAGGTGGAATTATCACTTACATAAAAATCTAGACATTCATTTTCAAACTGAATGAAAGCCTTTTTATTAATTCATTTCAGTTCATTTACATTACTTCGGTAGTACCTGTTAGATTTACTTTATGCAAAAGCTGCAGAAGCATTCAAAGTTGCTTTCCAGTTACAAGTAACAGACCTGTTAATGTTGATGCTGCTGTTACCCATGTGCATTTGTTATTTCTCCTATTTTCAAAAGATTCGTTTTTGAACAAAGCACTTGTGGCTGCTGCTAGTAGTCATCTGCTGAGGCCAGATATCATCAGAAAGTTTTTGAAGTGTTACCATATGAACAGTGTAAAGCAACAGACTGAAGATTTCAAAACTGGAGTGATCTTATGCATTAAATAAAATGGTCTGACATACATATTTTTTTCTGTTAAATGCTGTTAGTCTTCTGGTTCCAGTTATGCAGTAGCAAACAGTAGCTGGCTTCCCCTTCCTCCTGGTCATTCTGCTCAGTTACTCACCTGTATTGTTTTGCTTGAAGCATAGCAGTAAACTGAATGGTTTAGTTTATTTTTAAAGTATTGTAAGTTAAACTGCTCATTGTGTCTGAAGTAGATTAGGGAGTGATTACATAACCTTGAGGATGGGCGTGAGGCAACAAACTGTAGCAGATGATGATTCTTACCCAAAGGAGTAACTTGAACCAACTAGCTAGTAATGACAAAACCACATGAGATTTGTACTTATTGAGAAAAACTGATTAAAAGAGAGGAAAGAAATGGGCAGAATCTAGGTAAAACCGTTCTCGCACTCACACTGGTTCTTGCTCAGAAGGTCGTTCAGAGTCAAGGTTCCTGAAACCAGTAGCATCCCACAGCCTTAACTCAGCATGGTCAGCAGTACAAACCCTGTGGGTGCTCCTGGCCTTCTGAGCTGCCAGGCTCAGCCTCCTCTGGGCCAGCCATGTTCACGTACCCCAGCGGAACTCAGGCAGTTCAGCTCTGGATGGGGCCGTATTTCTGGATGGCTTATTCAAAGCCCTGGTTGCTGCCATACACCCAGTGTTAGTCTGTCCTGTTCACATTGGGGAGCTACAAAGTTGGCTGGAGTGTACATGATGAAAGCAAAGCTAAGGAGATGGCCAGTAACTTTTTTAAAACAGTGCATCTACATACATTATCCAGGTGTTGCTTGTGTGCCCTAACACAGTGAGATGTAGGGGAGAAAAAATTCAGTCCAAAGGCTTTTGGTAAAAACACCTGAATATTCTCATTGTCAGCATAAAAGGAAGGATTTTAGCATGTTCTTATAGGTATGTTTTACTTTAAATTAGTAACATTTTTTTTCCCTGCCTAATTTTAAGCTCTTTAGAAGATCCCCTGCAAATTACTGGTCTGAGTGGTGTTACTGACATAATTAGTGATCTTGTAGCAGAAGGTGACATCTCTCTGTCGGAGCTGGGCTTTACAAAAATACAAACTAAGAAAATATCTAGGTAATACGATGGCTGTTTTTTATTATGTGTTAGCTAAATCATTTTAACCCTGGTTATTCTTCTAATAGCTTATACCCTGTAAACAATGGAAGCAAGCATGTGATTTAAGTTGGTGTTAACAGGACTAGGATTAGAACTGCTTAATAGCCACTGTGTTACTGTCTGTTATTGTCAAATATGCTAATTGGTTTTTATTATGTTGGTCTTAAAATTCTTTCTTCCCTACTTGCTTGTTCATTCTTCTACAAAGTATAGGCTGGAGCGCAACTCTATATATACAGCAGATTCAGTTCAACCAAGGGGACTGGAGCCTTCTAAAGCAGTTCCGAAAGACAGAATAGAAATTTCCTGTCAGTGGCAAAGCAGCTTCAGAAGCTTCTAGCCCCAGACTCCAGCTTGTCATGCTTTCCTCCCTGCTGCAGATTTCTGCACCTTCCTGACTGCCAGTTATAAAATCAGCTTTGTTCTTTCCCAAGACAGGTTGAAATTACAGCTGTTTCCTTCTCCTGTTTGTGATACCAGTTGCTTAAAAGGCAAAAATACAGCTGTTCAGGATGCCAGACAATCTGTTGTGTTGGTTTGTACCAGTTTAAGACACCTGTTTCAGGATGTTCTAGTGACCCATGTAAGGAGAGTGTAGCGCTCTGGTTTACTTGTTCTAACATTTACTGAAATTGTAAAAGGAACTCAAGTTTTAAACCTAAATCTGTGCACAGATCATAACATACTTGTGATCCTTTGAGAATTCCAGACACATTTAATAATGGCTAAATCAACATGTAAGTGTTGCTAGCTGGACTGTTTTGTGCAGCTAGGTGAATATTTTAAAAATAACTGAAAATTTCAGAAATTTATTTAATCAAACCTGATGAAAGACCTTAAGACAACTCAGTTTCATGTAGTTATTTTCACATATGACTGTGAATGCTTCTGGTAATAACACTTCGCTTTGCCATAAGTAAATCACTTTCAAATGTGTCAAAGTTCTTCTAACCCCTTGAGGGCTTTAATGTTTCAATCCATAAGCTTTCAGTTGAACTGCAGCTACTAGAGATAATCATATTTTGCTACACACATATCTTCTGTTGATTCTGGAATTATTAGTGCCTGCCAGTCTTGAAAATGAGAGAAATTTCAAAATGGGCTGTGAAAATGAAGCATGTAAATTGAAACCCTTCTCTTGGAAAATCTCATATTTAGTTTTTAGGCCAGTGTTTTTAGTTTTACAGTGAAGGAAATATTTATTAACCAGTTGTTACTTTAAACACTATTGCAAGGTGAATTAGTAAGTATTTCTGAAAAACTTTGAGGATGAAGTTATGTTAGCATTTCTTACTGGCTGTGTTTTTCTGTTGTTAGTATTCTAGGTTAGTGTTTTTAAAATTACTTTGTACAGATAGACTTGTGAAGGAGCTTATAGGTTGAGGGGAGGGAGGAAAAAGGGGGATAGAATCTCATTGGTCTTTTTTTTTTTTTAGATACTTATACCATACATAAAAAGGAAAGATCGAAGCAAAATGACATGCAGTTTTTTCTGTGCCAGTTATCCTATAAAGACCATAACAGATGGTCCATATTTAAAGCTTTGGTCCTATTATCTGAATGTAGTTGATAAAGAAAAATTTTAGGAAGCATCTTGGAAATTACTTGCATGCCAAGATTTTATGAAGTAAAATTTTGCAGAAGAAGATTTCCCTGTTGGTTACTTATGCTTTCAGCTGAGCCATAATTTTAGAGGGATTGATTAATTAGAGATAATTATTTTTATTATAATCATGTGTAGCTGCCACTCTTCAAAATTTGAAGGATGTGCTAGATTATTTCCCATTTACATCTGTTCTCAGGGTTCATGATTCTGCTGCTGGACGTTCTCAAAAAACTGAAAAGGAGAAGAAAGAGATACAAGCATGGATGAAAAGAAAGCAAAAGGAAAGAATGAGAGAATATGTGAGGAAACTGGATGAACAAAGACAGAAAGAGCATAATCCATTCAATCTAAGAAAGGATGTGGTAAGGGTATCTTGAAGAGTAACTTATGTATTGTACGAGTGTTGATTGTTCAGGTTAGGTAATATAAAGGCTTTTGGTGATTTTTTTCCTATTTTAATCTTGGTTTTTTATATGTGTAATTTTATTTTATTGGAACTGGCCATAGTTGTGTCAGAAGTGATCAGTAAGGAAATATAGCGCTCTTCACAGGCTGCAGTAATGACAATTGGCTACAGGTGGCAATTATGACCTGTCCCCCAGCTCTAGATTCAGGAAGTGTATTTTCCTGGCTGTAATGGATTACCGTAACTTTCACTGATAAAACCGGTATTTTATCAGGGAGTGATAACTACAGGAGATGTGAAAATGTGTTTATATCTTGTTTCATCTTCCCCTGCATGCCCTCAAAACCCCCGATGAATTTAAAAAGCAGAGTTCAGGTGCCAACATCCTTTATGAATGCGATAAGATACTGATGGCAGCCATCCTTGTCATTCCCACACAGAGAAATGTATGCAATTACAGAGGGCTGGCAGGGATGTTAGAATATGGCATATATCTCAAGTGTCTGCTGATTTTTTTTGTTGAAGGCTGGTTTCAATACAGGCTGAGCAAACAATCCCATCCCTCCCACAATTATTTTAAGTTCAATTAATAAAAACATGTTTATGTACTGATAGATCTATCTCTTCTGATCTGCAGCACGCTGGAATAACCGGGGGGGGGGAGGTACAAAAGTAGTTCAGAAATAATTTCCCAATCAGTATTAAGTCTTAAAATAAGCATTTGTCACCTGGAAACCTTCAGGACCTGAAAAGACACTGCTGAGTCAGGGGAAGCTCCAGGGTTACAGGAGATGAGACCTAGCAACAGCAAACATATCCCTATAGTTTTTACTTATCAGTTGAATGCAGGGTATGCTGTAAATTCTTTCATGCTGAAGCTCTGCTGGTTTTAACTCCCAAGCAGCAAACACACAAAAGTTTCCTGTTACTAAATAGTTCAATTGTATTCACAATGAGTAACGGATCTCATCTATGAAATACAGTATTTCCCCTGGTTTTAAACAGTCTTTCAGAGTTGAACCTGGCTGCTCTTTTGTACATGTGTAGAGAGAAGTGATTCAGGGAAAATGGGTCCTGCTTCTCTCCCTCTCCTGTGTTGCCAACCCATAAATACATACTTGATGTTTTTGTTACAGGCTTTTCTCCTGAAATCATTAGATGGGGAGGGATTCTCAGCTTTTGATTTTGTTTTGTTTTTAGAAGAAAGCGTTAAAAAATTCAAATTGTAGTCTAGCAAACGCAGGTCAAATTGCAACCTTGCCCTGTTCTTTAAATTAGTTATTGTTGGGAATGTCACTGATTTTTAGGAAATTGAAGATGAAGCTATTTGAGCTTACCAGTGTAGACATCTCCTAGGAATGATAATATTTTAAGCATATGAGCTTCAAGGTCTGATTGCAAGCTTTCAGTGTATTTTTAGAGACTGGAAGCTTATGGAGACAATCTTCTCTGAATTTCCTGGTAGGGCATATGCTTTCATATTGTTTTTCATTCTGGAGAGTGTATTAAACAGTAACTTTCAAGTCAAATAGGTCTGCATTTCGAGAGTGAGAGTCTGGAATGAGATCACAATACAGAATAAGTTAATTGTTATTATACTTTCTTGCACAGCGTTGTGGTCTTACTTCAAAGGATATAAAATTCTTCCAGAAGAAGAAAGAAGAAAAAGACAAGTAAGTTGCTATAAAAGTAACTCCTAATCTTCCAGTCTTAAGGAAGAGGTAGTTTTAACTGTCTTGTCTATGAAACTTCAGATATGAATGACATTTAAACAAAAAGCATAAATAATTAATGTTAGCTTTACAATTAAGGAGAACTCTGAACAAGTTTCATCCTTTGACTGTATTTTTTCACTTTCCAAATAGCACTTCTTTTTTTTTTCCCCCCAACGTTGACTCATTCATTCTGTCAAACCTGTTAATAAATGTTTTAGCTTTTTACTAACGATCTTAAAAGGGTTAGTTTGTCTTCTCTGAAATGGCAAAAATATGTTCTTCTGTTCTGGTTACCATGTAGCCTTACAAGACTCATAAGCCAGTGGCAATTAAATGACTGATAGCATGAGTTAATATGTAATATTATTTCTTCATAGAGCCCTGTTATCTGAACATCACAGTATGAGAATATCACAAGCACTTTCTTTGATGAATGAAATGTTATCTGAAACGGTGGCTTTACCTGCAAATGAACATAGACAATTGTCCAGGAGAAGATCACCTCAAGAGTACAGAAAAAGGCCTATGGCACCTACTACTAAAGGGTAACACCTTCAAGCATTAACCCTGCTCTGATGTATTGGTGTCTTTACCACACTTCAAATTTGTCTGCAATTTGTAGCTAGTTGGCATAGAATTAGTTTGAGAGAAGCTTTATATTCTAGCAGAATCAAAGATACACTTTGTCTGCATCAGAGGAGTATTAGGTTCTTGTACCAGTCGTCTTAAACCACTAGTGCAAATCTTGGAGGGAGCCTTAAAAATGCTTTTTGGAGCACAGAATAAACCAACTCCAGAGTCAGAGCTGTAATCAATGCCGTAATCCATTCCACTCAACAGCAATTCCACTGGACTGTAGACAGCAACTTAGTTAATGATCTGAGGAGCACCTAGTAGCAAGCATGAAGCAAATAAAAATACTACTATGCATGCATATAGACTACTTAAATTAGAGTTCAGCAAACTCTAGATTTACTCTCTTCCTTTATGATACTTTTCATTACCTAGGATTTTACTTGTTCTTTCTTTTGCACTTTGGTGCTTATTGCCTTTTGAGGAGATGATGGTATTGAAGTATTATAAAACAGTAAATTTATTCTACTTGATGGCATTAATGTCACGTGTCTATATGTAATCCAGGTGTATATTGCAGTATACTTTCTCTGCATCTACATATAATTTTATGTTTTTGACAATAATAGAAGGAACTGTGTACTTCAGATAATCCCGTAACTTCCAGACTTAAATATTTCTGCATCTCCTTTTAGTAGATAAATTTCCAGGATAAAACATTAAACTGAATATAGTTAGTGCTGCATAGAGCCTGCTGGTGCTGCCCAAGGGCAGCTTAAGTACATCACCCTGGCCAGAATCATAAGTGCTAAGGAATGTCATGCAGGACACCATTTTAGGAATGGCAGTAACTTCGAACTAATAAGTTTTTGCTGGACATGAACTGGCTGTTTGTAAAGCCAATTTGATATGTCTTCACTGTGATTGCCAGCAGTTCTGGTTCTGGTGAGGCTTACTGGCCCCACGAGCAGCATGTGATGCTGATCCTTAGTTAAGTGGGCTGAAGGTGGTTTCCATTGCCTTTTTGCCTTGTCTGAATAAGCTCTATTAGATCTAAGTTGTGCAGAGGAATGGTATGTGATAGACAGTGGTAAGTATTTATACTTTGTTGTTTGGTTTTTTTTTCTTGTTGTAGAGAGCATCTGAAGAGTCCTGTTCCGTCAGAAAGGAGCAGAATTGCGACCAAACCCAGCTTTGGTCAAAAAGTACACCGTTTTACCCCAGCTCTTGGTTTAACACAGTCCAGCAATAAGAACAGAACTTTCTTAATGAAGGCACATACTGAAGATGATCTTCGAGGTACTACCGGATTTTGTGAGGGAGGAGCTTTAATATCTATGTAGAAAGTCAGACTTACAATCCTGGAGGTTTCCTGTCCTGAGGCTTTTGCAGCTGTGCTGTCATTGGCCTGTTAAATGATGAGGGTTACCTTTCTTTATCATCTCTTTCTAAATCCAAAGTAGCTTAATTTGCCATAGCAAGAGTACTGTGTAATCCAGAAAGCAAGCTCATAGATGAAAATTTTGAAGCATCCTGTGAGTAGTTTTGATCTGTTGTACCTAACAGAGGAAGTGCTTTCTTTGTCCTTCCAGGAAATGCCTGTATGGTCTCACAGAAAAGTACTTCCAGAGGAAGAATGAGAAATGCTCCAAATGGTCCTGTTAATTCTAGACAGTGTAAGTTATAAAAAGCAATGACATAGTGCTGTTCAGCTACATAACACAGGGGAAAACCAAAACACAGAGAATACATTTCATAACACATCCTGAGTAGAATTTATGCAACATAGGCCTAATACAGGCTGACCCCCCAGAGAGAGTTAGTTAGCAGTACAGTAAACAAGTACTGTGCCTCTCCCTTACTTTTCTATGCTGCTTTCTTTCTGAGCTCTTTAAAGTAGGAATTGTCTTTGCTATCCCTCTGTACAGTATCTATTTAAGATATTATTTTGTCATAACATTAGAGTGGAAAGAATTTATGACTGAACTTTAAAAAAAAAGAATTTTAGATTTTAGTGATTCTTTTTCCCTATGCCTGTCTGTGTAAAAACAAAACAGAAGTTTCCTCACATGAATGTTGCCTCCTAATCAGATTCTTTAACAGGTGCAGGACTTTGTTAAAGGAGCAGAATTTCTGATCAAACAGAAATTGAGGAGAGAATCAGTCTGACACTTAGGAAATACTGTGGGTTGATTCCATTCTCCCTTACACAGAATTATATTAGTGGTATAATCGAGATCCTATTCGGCTAGTCAAATGTCAGTTTATTTGAGTTGACAATGCAGGAAAGGGAGAGAAGCAATAGTAAGCAAATAGGCAATTTTCCTGTATCGATCACTCACCTCTACACGTGAAGTCGTTCGCCTCCTCCTTTCCATGTGTTCTCTTTTTAAACTCTAAATACAGGTTGATCTTTCTCTGATTTCTTGTCATCATCTTGCAGCTGTTCTTCCAGTATATCCCATCACTGCTCAGGGTTTCACTAAAGTTCCATGTCTTCTACAAGGTACAAATCCAGGATTTATATAGTTTTATTCCTCTAATAGTTTTATTCCTCAAATTTATATTTATATAGTTTTATTCCTCAAATCATATAGCAATGTCCCTTTTTGGGGACTGTGCTACAGGACATGGATGCTGTAGGCACCGTGCATAGTCCTGTTCCGCTTTTGTGTTCTGCCCTGGGAAGAGTTCAGAGCATGAGTTCTCTCCATAACCCTGCATCAGTTTCAGATAACAGGGCATGCTGCTTTTACATGTATCTACACACAGCTTCAGTTCTTAGAACTTGGAGCTTCTCTTCTTGGAGAAGTTTCAAGACATTCAGAAGAAAACAGCAAGAAATGTTACAGTGCTGCGGTTGGCTTGTTTTCTCCTCAGCTGCTGAGTACAGAGTCAGCAGAACGTCAAAACAGAAGCCTCCACGTGTTGCCACTGCAGTTCAAACAGAAGGTGTTGATCAAGAGACTGATCGAGACATAGTAAGTCCTTGGACTGTGCCTAGTGATATCCAAAGAATACTTCAAGATACTCATGACTCCTTGTTTCAGGTAGAGTATCTCCTGATTCTGGGAATTTGGTACCTCCCATTTAACACTTTGTTTACTTCTGCTTTATTTATAACGTGGTTCTCTATTCAAAATGTGTGGGTGGGATAGATGCAGAGGGACATCAGTGATGGTGATTCAAGAGAACTACATTTTGTCTTTACAAGTGAAGTCATTCTCATGAGCCTTTAAAATCAACGTTCTTTATAACAACTGTGTAGACACCTTGTCTGTCCAGGCAACAGATGCTAGTGGGAGTGCATAAGCAGGAAAATAAATTGCATTTGTTGCAGAATAATTAGGTACATAACTTGATTAGGATGTGTTTGGAAAGAGTGAGATCACTTCTACTGGCTGCACAGAGGTCTCATCCATGAATGATACACAATGATCCAGCTCATCTTTTCCTCCAATAGGCCTCTGCACTGCACTCTGTGAGTTTCTCTCCTCTCGGCGTTATCGACACTGATGGTGTTTCTGAAAGCACGGGAAGTATCCTCAGCAAACTGGACTGGAGTGCAATTGAGGCTATGGTGGCAGATGTGGAAGACATGTGAACAAAATTTCTCAGCTGCGTGTGCGCTTCCAGTTGCTGATGTTTGGTTTCATTTTTGAAAATAATCATTGTTCTACTTAAAATGGATTAAGCCTTGCATTGGGTTTCTTCTTAAGCAGCACAGAAACTCTCACTGCTTTCAGTCTTGCCTAGATGAAATTCAGTTCCTTAATGTGTAGTTTCCTTTCCGCATGTCTTCAAGTCAACAAGAACTAAATATAGTTGGTAAATGCAGACTGACAGTCTTAAACAAGAACTTCTGGGTCATCTACTTTGCCCCTCTCAATTACATAAAAAGTTTTATTCTATTTTAAGAGCATTGCACAACTGTTTTACCTTTGTATTTAATATCTAACATCATTATGGATGAAGTTATTTTTGTAACTTAACAATTGTGATAAACTGATTTAATAAAAGTGAGTGGCAATAAGACGATCCAGAGCTGCCTGTAACCCTGCTGCTTCTGCATCAAGAGAAGTTTTCTTGCGCTTTCTGTCCTTCTATCATGCTTTTCTTTTTAGGGTTCAGAGATGAAACTTTTTAGCATGTCTTTCTCTAAGAGGAGTTGACAGTCCTTTTAGCTCTGCCGATCTCTAAATGAAATTTTGAAAGACACATTAAGAATTACCTCCTGTGCTGTCATAGAAGCCATGAGGATCAAACAAGTCAAACCCCATTAAATTTAAATCCTGAAATCATTGCATCCTTTTAGAAACCAATTTTAAAATATTTTTTCTGTAATGTCTCAGTCAAGATTTCTAGTCCGAATTTATTTAGCATTTACAAATCCCACCTGTTTCACAGTTTAGTTGCCTTATTATTTTCTTAACTTTTCAGGATGAAAGTATCTCTTGCAGAGTTGAAATAGATTCATATTTGAAGGCTTAAGATTCTCCAGAAATGCCAGACTACAAAAGCTGAAACTTTGGAAGAGGAGGAAGTTGGTAAATACCATTTTTCTCCTTTATCCAGCTCACTGTCTTTCTG
>VZSZ01007757.1:5472-52575 GCA_013398815.1 Ibidorhyncha struthersii
GGGGGGAAGCCGAAACCCAGATCAACAGGGGAAAAAAACCACCGCTGAAACAAAAGACAAGCCAGTGCCTTTCTAGCTGGCTGGATAATCGGGGAGGGTTGCAGCCATCGCGGCTCTGCCTGCCCTAATTCCCGTCCCCAGCTCCGACTGAGCAACCGCAGCCCCGCGGTCCCCGGAGGGCGGCGGAACGCCGGCTCCTTCCTTCCCCGGCGGTGCTGGATGAACCCGCGCTTGGCAATGGGCTGCGCTCTGCCAGCCTCCACCTTTTAGCAGCCTGGCTCAGCCCCGAAGGGGGGGGCTGCGCCTTGCTCCCCCCTTGGGCTGCCCTCCGACGCGGCCAGACTGAGGTGGTGGTCAATTTTTTCCTTTAAAGGGGAAGAAAAAGGGACCTTTCTCACCTGCTCCTTTTCAGAGGCTGCAAGAGAGAGATGGAGTGGGCCTGTGCTGGGAGCAAAAGCTCAAGCCAGGACGCACAAACTGGGATAAGCTGGCTGAGTGGTAGCGCGGGCAAACAGCTTGGTCCTTACGGAGGGAGCAGGGAGGGATGGTATAAAAGTAAGGTGCGGTACCCATTTCTCACAGGACTTTCTGGTGGGTACATCTATACCTCAGAAGAAGCAGCAGGGCCCTGTTGGTCCCTGGCTGCCTTGTACGGGCTGGGGACAAAAGTATCGGTGACTCTCCCAGTCCCCTTCCTTTCCAGGGCCCCGTTTAAATCTGTGCAGTTGCTTTCCCGCCCAGTGGAATCCAGTAGGTCCTGTGAAGGGCTGGCAGCCCAAGGAAACAGAGGGCAGTTCAGCCTTCCTATTCATCAAGGCCGATTCATTAATAATTAGTGCTATTAGGTGCACTACAGCAGTGCCTGAGGGCCCCAATTACAGGAAAGTGAGCTTGTTAAATCCAAAGAGCCAGATCCACCCTCTGTTACTCCTGCCTGATGCAGAGGTGATGCCTCCAGGGTGGGCAGCAGGAATAGCCCTGGCTCTCTAGGTATGCAGTCTCTCTGCCTTCCCCCTCCCTCCTCCTCCTCCCGCTTTTCCCTCCTCTCCTGCCTTAGCTGCAGATCCTGCTTACAGGGGCTGCTGCAGAGTGAGGCCGGTGCAGGAGGTGGCTAGCAGGACTAGCGGGAGGAGGTGGCAAATCAGGTTATTTTTCAAAGCCACTTCATTCTTCATCACAGGGCAAAAGAGTGAGTTTGGGTTTGGGTTTTTTGGGGGTTGTGGGAAGCGATGGGGACTGCAAAGGAGTCTTTGTTAGAAAACCAGATGCAATTTTAGCTGCCCAGAGGAGTTGCTTTAGGCTACTGGCAGCTGATGATCAATGGTGCTGTTGGCAAATATGCTTCCAGCTGACTGCTGTCTCTCCTGAGGGACAGTTTCAACCCAATGCCCATTGCAGTGGTGCTACAGCAAGACTTTGGTTTGCTTTGGGCTACGGACCTTCTGCTGCCCAGTTCCACCAATGAGAACAAAAGCTGGAGGTGATGTGTGAGAAAGACACAGCACTGTCATTGGTGAGTTATTGGCTGCTCCTTTCTTCTCCAGTCCCCACGGTGGGTCTGTGTTAGAAGATCTTACTCAAAGCCCCATACTCCCAAGCTAAGCGTTTGCTAATGGATGGGCAGGCTCTGCTGGCATAGGCTTTGCTTTTCAGGAGACAACTGCAGAAATAGGTTTAAATGATTCCAGTGGTCAGAAACCCACCCTGTGGCCTCTACCCTAGCTTTTTGGTTTTATTGTTTGCTTTGTTTTGCTTGTTTGTTTATCTCCTAAGCTGATATGAAGGAAAGATGGAAACAGCCTGCTGAAGGTCAAGGTGAGACTGACCATTAGTTCATCCAAGTGCTGGTATCCACTAGCAGAAATCCATGCCCACAGGTACTGGAAGTCTCTTTAGCAAGAGGAACAGCATTGCTGCAAGGGACACACAACTAGCCCTGATCTTCTTTATGCAGCCCTTCTCTGGGAAAAAGTATCCTCTGAAATCAATATGCATTCTGCCTAGGTAAGGATTTTAAATACTCGGTTTTGCCTCTGACAGGGGTACTGTATAAATATGAACTCCAGGTTCATGCCACCAACAGATGAAGTGCTTGTGTGTACATCGTACTTTGCGCCACCAAGTTTCTTGCCTGTGACATCAATTTTTTAAGGACTGTGAAAAACTTACTAAATCTCTCAAGCATCAAAGATCAGATCTGCAGGGCACCATTTTTTTTTGCTGTGAAGCAGCAGACTTGAGTGGATGGGCAGTGCATCCTTTAATACCACTTTAGTACCACCAATTGTTGTAACAGTTTGGAAACTACTGTTTATTCAAGCTGATGCTCCCTAAGGCAGGGAACAAAAAACTAAACCCCAGCCAACCAAACAGAAAAGAACAATAGAAGAAGGAAGAAAGGAAGAAGACATAAAAAAAATCATCACTGACGTTGATGGGAATTGTTTTAATCAGATTTATCCCCCCATAAACCATCTCTTTGCTATAGACACTATCGGTATGTTTTCTTCAGGACAGGCTAGATACACGGTCTAATTCTGCCAAACGCTCCTCTTCGAGAGTCAAATCAAGTGCCCAGTATCGCGGCTCTCTTTGTCAGAACTTCTAATAGTAGTATCTTAAGTATGAGAAGTTTTACAGTAAATGGATAGTTTGGTATTTATGCTCCTTTCTGCATTTCATTTTGACTGGGTAGTGAAAAAGGTTTTATGTGTTCCTGCGCTCCTTTGGGGCACTTTCAGTCTTCCAGTCCTCTGGCACAAGCCGCCCTTTGCAAAGGAATGATTCCTGTAAAGTCACAGCTCCATTTAATTCACCATGTTCCAATAAACCCTAAATTATGTTGTCAGATGAAAAACCCAGAACATATTTTGTTAGCATGGAGCATTGGTCACATTAGTTTCACAACACCTCATTTAAGGATCCAATATGTCAGAAAATTGTCCTAAGCTTTGCTTTTTATTGAGGCTTAATAGGTGCCCTTGTCCCTTTTACTAGACCTGTGATGTTTTGTTCTGTTGCCAAGACGTTTCATTTGCTCGCTCTCACCCTTACTTCTGCTGTCTATTAAAGGGGAGTAACGCTGGCATCTTTGGTGGGTGAAAAACGCTGCGTGAGGAGGTAGGCATTATTAATTAGAATGATCTTATTTTATCTTTTAGCTTTCATCAGAAGAAAAACGTCTGGATTGAAATGACAACAACAAATAATAGGTAAAGGATGCTTCCCTGGGGCTTCACAGATCTGCTATGTAACAGAAAACATTCAGCCCGGGGAGCACAAGAGTTGTGGTTCGTGTCTCCCGTGGAAGAAGCTTCACTTTAAAGAATGTTGTAACATACCACCTAATGCAGATGCTGTGCTACAGGCATTGCAGGCTGTGAATTTCAGC
Organism: Ibidorhyncha struthersii; assembly: GCA_013398815.1. Lineage (NCBI taxonomy): Eukaryota > Metazoa > Chordata > Aves > Charadriiformes > Charadriidae > Ibidorhyncha > Ibidorhyncha struthersii. Next base: position 8,864 of record VZSZ01007757.1, read on the forward strand.
CTGTGTCTTTGGCTAGGCTGTCGAGGACAAGTTGCAATACCTGTCCTTCTTGCAGAGATCCCAGTCCATCTTCAGCCAAGTCACTCCCTGCTGGTGAGCTCCCTGTTTTTGCTGTGCGTCAAAGGTTCATTTCATGTCCTTCCCTCCCTTGTCTTCAGGTGTCGGTGATTTGTACTCTCTCCACCTAAATCAGAGAGCTGGCACATCAATACGTAGAAGGCTTAGGAGAAGAAGAAAACATCAATATTTCACTGAACACACAAACTTGCACAACTCCCCCATCTCCATTTTAATGTCAGCTGTGGTTAGTTTGTTTTTTTTTTTCTGTAAGCTGAGTGATTTCAGCTTCTCTTTGAATCCCACCTGCGTGAATAGCTTGTATTTCCCCACTGCTAGCGTAACAAGGAACTGCGAGGAGTTTGTTCAGGCTCACTAGTCAGGCAGTCCTGAGGTGGCTGACTTTCTAGGAAAAGCCACAGCAGGAATAAGCGAGAGCCTGCCTACGCACTAGGCACAGCTTTTGCTGGTCTTTAGCCTATGCTCCGACTCATGCTCGTGTTAAACGAATTGCCATCAGCAACTGTAATATAGACAAATGCAAAGGAAAACGAGCCGGACGCTTAGTCATGGAGCTGCGCTTAGAAATGATGGCCCATTATAAGGCAGCTTCACCGACTACAGCGGAGCTGTGCCAGCTCATGGCAATTTAGGACTTGCTCCGCCCGCGTTAGTCTGCGGTCTGAAGTTTCCGATCCCGTCCTTTGTGTGAACTAGATCATGCAAATGGGGGTACCGGCGTCACAGGGAAGTCGAGCAGATTTCCGCACGAGTACTGGCCTGAAAAGGTGCAGCAATTAGCTCTAAATTCACTCTGCCGGCCTGTCATTTCTGAGCTCCCCCCCTGCTGCTCTGTAACTGGAAGCCCTGTGCTCTAGAAGAAGGGGAGAAGAACATTTTGCTCATGCTCATATTAATCAAGTCGTCTTGTGAGCTGCTGAATCTGTGAAATTGTATCTCCCGTGGTGTTCAAGTGGTAATGACTGTCTCCTATGTGGACTCTCTGGTGTCTAGTAATACAGTTGTGTTTTTGTAGTGGATGCACTCCCAGGGTTCTTCTCCTCTGCCTGCCTGCTTCCACAGCACTTGTAGGCAGCTCAAACCTTTGAGACTTCCATCCCCTGTCAAGTTCGATCAAACTCAGCTCACAGGCTCAAAAATTATTTAGGAGGGACTGACTGGCGCTTGCACAGACAGTGTGATCTCATGATTCCTTTCCTTGGGAAACTAGGCTACCAACCTAGCAACGGGGGAAAAAAAAGCCATCCTGCTAGGAAAAAAGGACCTAAACACAGGGAGGAGAGACGGTGGGAGAGGAAAGTGAAGCTGTTTTGAAGGGGACAAAAAAATCAGCCTTGTGGCTGCCGAACTCTCGCACACTTAAAGGGCCAACCTTGGAGAGGCACGCTGGAGAAAATGTTCTCCATGAGATATGGCAAGATCTCCTGTGAAAATTAGTAAGGGAGAAAAATCACCTGGATTCATCTCAACACCCAGCATCATAAATGGATATTTATATGGGTTGTCCCCGGTGGTACCCATTTCTCTCTACTGACTAGAAGACGACACGCAGACACAACTAGCGTGCAACCGGTGCGTCTGCAGGATCTGAAGTGAGGTGGGTCCTATGCCAGAGGGAATGACCCTCTTACCGCTCTCTCTCCTTCACACCAAAGTTTTCCATGGTGCTGCTGCAGGGTTTGTTACTCTGTGTACCACGTTTGTATTTTAGAAAAGCTGCTGTGTGTCTTAATAGCTGCAGATGTATGCATGGTTTTACTGGGCGTTTATAAGCACTTATCCTCTGTGCACTAAAAACTTTCCTGTCTTTGTACCTTATAGAATAAAATCCTTTAAGTGATCTTTAATGATTCTAGCACTATTTTTACAAATTAGAGAGCTGTCATCCTGATTTTATTTGACATCACACAATGTTTGAGGCTGTCAAAAGTATTATAGTGCATACTCATATAAATTGATATTTAATTTCAGTAATTATAATGTCACTAATTGTATTTTTGCACCTGTTGCAATTACTGACATTCAGCTCCTGAGCTCTGCATTTTCCTTTCTAGATTTAGGTGTTCCTTACTCTTTAATATTCCCTACCTATGGTAGATCGTATACACAGTGAAACTAGGAAATAAAAGCTCAGACCTTCCCATCAATGGCTGTGTGTCAAATACATGGGCTAATTTGAAAATTTGGGTGCTCTCAAAGTGCAGGATACGATCAAAACCCCACTCCCTATTACTATGTCATTTTTATGAGGCTTAGTTGGGGTCATGTTACCCAAATGGTGCATAGTGCTTAAGTGCTTGTACTTGCCTGTTGCTAAAGGCCTTCCATTTGCAGTTTTAAGAGGGCTTTTTTTGCTTGTAGCCTTTCACTTAACATGCCCTGGAGCTGCTATGACAACTCTTGGGCCTGGTATCTCAATGCTCTTCTCCTCATGGCCTTGCACTGGTGCATTCCCAGAGAAAGGGCTTGCTTTCCTATGCCTCAGCCATCCTTCTGTCCTCTTCTCCTCTACCTTCTCCTCATGTTGCTGTCGAGCTATAATTTGTAGTCTGCACTGAGGTTCCCCCACCCTGTCCACCTGGTGCCTTCTAGACTGATATTAGAACAAATACGACAGATAACGAGTAAATAATAGTAATTTTAATATACGATAAGTATTACCTAATTACGGATGTGCACAAGGTTTAGCAGCCAATTAGCGTGCAACATTTGTACCTAATTAAGCATAATCCAGTTAGCGCCAGTGTTGTCATCAGACAAAGATCACTGAAAGGCAGCTTGAGCAGGCTTTAATGAAGGGTATAAATTTACCAGGAGAAAATTATAGGTGGTGGGTTTTGATACGACTGTGGTCCCCTGCTGCACCGGAGTGGACACCTAGGAGAGGACGTTCACCTGAGGACTCCGGACTGCCTCTCTTCTTGGCTGGCCACTGGGGAAAATTTCCCCTTTAACCTCGAACTCAATATATGCCATCAGCTACAAAAATGGTGAATAAAGTGTGTGCTTTGGGCCTGTCAACCTGTCTCAATTTTCTTTGTGTTAAAACATAAAGTCAAAAATTATCTGGGCCATGGAATTCCTGCTCTGTGCCAGCAGAGCTTGAGGTCAGTGATCCTTCTTCTCAACCATACCTAAGACCCACTGGCCTCTGGGTTATAGTCCACACAGAAATTTGTTTTGCTTCAATTTCCTTAATAGCAAACCTTTAATGGACAGTACATCTTTATAATTGTTGCCATGTCAATATTATTGCCTTTTATTTCATATCTATTATTTCACTTTTGGAGTGGCTTTTATTATTTTAGCTTGAAAACTCTTCCCAACTGTCTTAAATTAATCCAATATAAATTTAATTTAACCTGAAGGGAATTATTACCTCCCAGATAATTGCTGTGCTTCTCTCTGCTGCTAGCGGTATGTGGTGCAGCAAGGTTTCGTGTCCTATGACAGAGCCATGGCTGCATCCAGGCTGGAATGTCCACATAGCAATCAGCACTAACTTCACTCAGTTTCGCTGTTTCAGCTCATCTGCAAAAAAAAACAACCAACCCTGACCAACTGACCAAATTCACTGCTTCATACAAATGTATATACTCCATAGACCAGATCGTAACAGTAGTGCTTGAGCTGAGTGCCAGGTGAGCGATGAGGTACTGTGACAGTGGGCGGGTATTATGCAAACTGCTGCTTGTACGGTTTTGCACAAACCATTATGTTCCACCTTCTTTGGAGCAAAGACCAAGAGGTTTGCAGAGATGCTGTCTTGGAAGAAAAATCTAAGTGAAGGGTCTGGAGAACTCAATCTTAACAACAAGGTGAGTAACCTAGAAAAGGACCTACCACCCTTTACACAAACAAGTCTGAACAGAAAAATTTGACTTCCCAACATCAAGACGCCCACTGCCTCAATGCACCAAGCAGTGTCTTCGCAACAGCTATCCAGGCAGCATCAGAAACACGGCTCATGTCTAATGACTTAAAAATCACCAATGAGGGTGATTCCATATCTCCTTCGTCTCTGTTGGTGCTGCACTTTCTTCACTGTCAAAGATATCTTTCTCCTAAGCCTCTTCAGCTCCTAAGCTGAATTTTCCAGCTTTAGAGGTAACTATGAACAGGTTGTCAAGATCGCTGATGGGCCTCTCCAATACTCTTTCATGGATTTCTAGAATTCCAGTGTGATAAATGAATAGCTACAGGAAATACTTGCTCTTTTAAAATATTTTCTTTTTGCAGAACATGTGCTGTTAATTAACTAAACAATATTATTTGGTTATCAATCATTACCACCACCGAATTTATGAAAATATTTGCTGACCAATATAAAACCAGGAGGGGTCAGCTTTTCTGAAGTCTTACTGGAGTAAAGAGTTCCAAACAAATCCATGAGGTTGCTCTTGCACTGGAAAGTCAGTATATGTTACTTTGGGGTCAGAGACATGGAAGAATTCCCAAGACATGAAGCTGTACTGGACACCTGCACACAGCCTGCTAAGTGTGTAAATCAATCAGCACCAAAACAGTTAGCAGTATTGTCACTTAGACTTGACATCATTATGCTTCAGAGTTAACCCAACTTTAGATACACCTCTGCAGGGAGGGGGGGGTTACAAGGAAGCCAGTGACTGATCTTGCTGACGTTGGGGCTAAAGCCTGTCTAAAGTTACTGTTCTTTGGGACACCTTATGCTAGTTGAGGACAACAAGGAAAAAACACTTTCCTCTCTTTGGGCTGGTGTCCCCAGGCTGACATCCAGCCCAGAGAAGCAGAGACCTGGCATGCTCAGAGGTGTGTAACGTGGGTGCCTCCTCCAGAGACATGCCAGCTGGTGGCAGCTGCTGGCTTATGGCAGAAGATACAGTAGCAGAGCTACTCACCCCACTGGGCAGTCTGACCTGTGCCAGGACTGACTGTGAGGCATTTCTCTGCTGATAAGCTTTGAGCGCTTCCCTGTGTTTACACTATGTTAGCAAATACTCCAATCCCTCCTGTGCCCAGGGGGGCAGTAGAAAAAAAACTGCTATGGTATCACCTTATGTACAGGTCATACAAGCACAGCCTCCCTCAGGCTCTGGCTCCCTTCTTGCCTAGTGGCATCCCAGTACTAGCTATGAGGTCAGAGAAACATCTCTAATCCATGTGAACAAGTGGTTGGTCTCTCCGAGCTCCTGGCTGGGGCAGAAGGAAAGTCCTCTCAGTCAGATCCACCATGTCGTCAGCTGGCCACGCTTCTCCCCCATGGCTTTTTTGCAGCACACCTTTTCCCAGCAGCTTTATAAACTATATTTCCCTCACCAACCATAACTGTGGTTAGCATAGATGTCCAAATGTCATAGTCTATACCAGGAATAGTGTCTCCTGGCAGCATGTCCTGCAGACCTGATGGACTCCCAGCAAAGGGAGCAGATGATAAGGCAGTGGAGCTTTAGTGTTTTTATACTGTGACCGGCAAACTTTTGTATCTCAAGTAGCTTACAGAGCCACTTCAGAAGAACAAGGTGCAGGAAGAAACACAGTGAAGAGGAAAAGGCTTACCCTGAATATTTCCATTCAGCGTACAGGAAAGCTGCCTGCTTACATGCAGAGGTTTGCCACAATTTCCTGTGTAAACAGCACTTGGATCTAGCACGTGGACTCAGCCCCTTGCTCGGAGGAGACAGGGTGAAAATTGACCTGCAGACTCTCTGCATTTGGCACTGAGAAAAGAAAGTCCTTGGGCCTGTAGAGCCCTGGGATGGAGCTTTAAGTATGTATTTAAAGGTCAGGCAGCAGCTTTGGCAACTCATTTTAGCTCTGTTCCTCTGACACATTCCTAAAATGGGCTTAGTCTCTGGATGCACCTGTTAAAGAGTATAGTGTGAATAAAATCTTTTACGATCATAAAAGTAGAGTTCCAAGTCACTTTATGTCTTTGAAGAAATATAGCTCTGGAAGACATATTCAGAGCAAAAGAATACTCTGACTGCAGCTGGGAGTATTGCGTTTGGTACTGGAGATGACCATGTAGAAACTGTCTGAGGAGTACACAGAATATATATTCCGTGTATTATTTTCCAGCTCAGTGAAACTCCAAATACAAAATGAAACCATCAGGAATTTTCCTTGGTTTTGTGGCACTGACGGCATTTGTCTGAGTCCCTCTGGGCTTGATTTTCAAAGATGCCAGATCCTCTCAGTTCCCAGTGTTATCGACTGGAGCTGTGGTTGCTGACCTTCAAGCTTAAGCAAAGGTTGAGTTATGGACTTCAAGACACTATTGAAATATTTTATTCTTAGCCTGCTGTGCAGATATGGGTCAGCTGTAACTTTTAGTCCCATGTCTTAACTGCCTCAGGGTTGGATTGATTGGAAGGTTATTTTTGAAAGAAAAAAAAATCATATAGAAAAGAAAACTGGCCATTTTGGGTGTTTCTTCACCTGTCCTCCCTGAAATTCAGGCTTGGTTGTGCACACCTGTATTCTCTGGAGCTGTTTTTTGTTCACAGACTTAGCCAGACTCCCTTAGGTAATGCTTTTTCGCTTGTATCACCAGCCAAATTCTGACACAGCTCTTCAGCAGGTGGAGGGGCTTGTTAACTGAATCTCCCCTGAAATCAACCCATGGGGCAATGCTAGATAATGCAGGTCCCCAAGGAAGTTTCAGATGCAGGGCTGCAAATTATTCCTCAAGAAGTTTATCTTCCTGTTCCCCCTGCACTTGTCCTGTCTGTCCACCCCAAAACTGTTCCACCAGCCTCTGAAGCCCCACCTTCCGTGTCCTCTCTTGGATGCTCAGGTCCCCAGGACAGGCTGAGCCCAAGTGAAAGGTGCAGTGGAGCATTGTGTGAGCTGAGGGGCAGGAGCCACCCTCACACAGATGACTTTGGCCAGCTGCCCCCCAGTAGCAGCCCCCATGTTGGCTCCCACCCCACAGCGCACGGGAAAGGGGGACTCGCCACCCTCCGCCTCGCAGGTCGTGCGGGGTAGGAGCCGGCGCACAGGCAGTCACCAACCTGTGTCCAGCTGATGCAGGTCTGAGCAGGACAAGTCAGAGTGGGACAGGCCCGTGCGTCTCCAGCAAGCGCAGAGCTCAGCCTGGCATTGCTTTCTGGAAGCACCTACTTTTCTCTGAGCATCGACCAGGAAACCTCTGTAATCATCTCTGTAGATACCTGCGATGGCCTAAAAGGAACAAAGCGGCCACAGACGGCCTGAAAGCGTGAATGGTTCCCGCAGTCATTTCAATCATGGTAAGGGTAGGGTGTTTTTCCACTCCTGCATATAAATTGGAGACCAGAGACCTAATTCCCTCACACCGTTCCTTAACAGGCCAGTCATTATTTTTTTAAAGTGTTTTGGGTTAGGCTAAGAGCATGAAAAATATAGAGGAAAGCCAAATTCTGAGCTTTTGTTTTATTTTTTTTTTTTTTTTTTTTTTCTGTAGGGGTATCATACTGAAAGACACCTGAGGAATGCCTGTTGTCCTCGGCTGCATGAAGGGGGCAGACGCAAGTCAAAAGAGGTGAACTGCTTTGGCAGTTGAGTATGAGGTTATGCAATGATACATCCTCCCAGATGGCTTGTCAGGTACCTCTACTGAGCAGGGACAATTACAGAATAAGGGCAGCATCACTCAAGAAAATTTGCAAAAGTGAAAGACAAGAAGAAAAGACTTGCAACCCGCTAAATGTTCCTTTGTAGCTTTGTTGCTTAACAACAGCTTGGTCAAAGCACAATACCATCACCAGTGACAGGCTCTTGCAGACAAGTCGCGTCTAGCTTTGGGCTTTCATTTGCAGCTGGAACATTTTGTCAAATGCCTTTTAATTTGCTTGACTGCTCAACAGGCAAACACACCAGCCTTTATTCTTAGCCATCCTTCAGCAAAGCAGATAGCTCAACAAATATTAATGGTTTAAGTTAACTGCTGTTTACTTATTGTAAACCATGACACAGACTTCAACATGTGGAGTACTAATCAAAATCATCCATAGGAGCTTCAGCAGTGCTTGCTTGAAACGCTCCCCTACCATTGGCAAGGGCAGCTGGAGCCCTCAGAGAGAGGTTTGAGCGAGTGCAGCCAATTCACCTACGTCATGCCTCTGTGTTGATTTGTTTCCAATCATCTATTCCTGATTAACACCCTGTGTGGATGCCATTATTGCAAAATCAGAGTGCATTGTTCCTGCTTAACTCAGCCCTTGAGCTGCTCTTAAGAAACAGCAATGGCACTTTTTATTTGCACCGTACCTTCATCAGTGATAACTTTCAAGTGCAGGCAAGTCCTGGGATACATGATTCATTATCTTAGAGGACTGAGAGCAATGTAACGAGTACGCTGAGAAGTCCTGAGGGAGGATCTTCTATCCAGCCAGCTCAGGGAGGGGGTCTGAAACGAATTTTACCTTGGAAGTTTTAGGAAAGAGAAACAGGGCTGGTTTTTTTTCTCGATCAGTAAAAACAAAGGAAACCAAACCAGTGTTTTGATGGGATACACTGTTTTCATTGTCCTTGCAGAACAAGCTAGGGAGAACACCTTTTCACTCTCATATAGATTGTCTGCTACAGATGTTGCTTACTGCAGAGCGCTGCCGGTTTGGTGGCATCCATGTCTACAGCAGCAGCACTCATGGAGAACAGCCATCCATCAGACCTACAAACGAGGAAGATTGCCAAGTTACACAGGCTCTCATCAGTCAGACTCAAGATGGGCAGTTAGATATTAACTCATGCATGAGAAATAAATTGCTCTTTAGATTCGATATTAGGAAGTAATTCTTTACTGTGAGGGTGGTGAGACACTGGAAAACGTTGCTCAGAGAAGTTGTGGAGGCCTCATCCCTGGAAGTGTTCCAAGCCAGGTTAGATGGGGCTTTGAGTAACTTGAACTAGATGGAACCATGGAAGGGGAGTTTGGAACTAGATGATTTTTAAGGTCCCTTCCAACCCAAAATATTCTATGATTCTATGATTTTCCTCTCCACAGTGACAGGACAGAGAAGCCAGTGCTATTCCTGTGAGGGCTGCAGAGTGTTGCAGAGGAGAGGTCCTTTGGGCAGACAGACAAAAGCCACGGTTTGTGTGGGCCGGGGAAAGTCTGCTGCTCTTCAGTGCACCAGAGCAGGGTGAATAGTACAAAATCACTGGCACGTTGCAGGGGTTATTCCCTCTGTGTTCTGTTTTGTTCACAAAAAGGAGGTGGGGAACCTCGCGGAAGCCCAGATGAATTGTTTACCTCTCTTGCTTTTTTGAGCCATGTGAATGTCCATTTTTATGATTGGACTGGTTTCTGAGAGCTGACTATTATCTGGACCATTTTCTGATCTGTGTGGACTCTCCAAGGCAAACTCCATCCTCCTGTACAGCTAATGTCCTTACGTCCTTCTGCTACTGTGTCTGGGGGCTTCTCTCCACTACCCCAAAGTAGCCTTGTACGGCAGCAGATTTCTCTTCTGAATATCTCTGTGCTGCTGATGTAGCCTGAAAACTTCAATGAAGAGCTCTAGTCCTTGCGCTCAATGTGAGATTCAGTGCCCTAACTCATTCATCAATCCATTAAAAATCAGCCAGCCAGCCTGCAAGGTGAGACTGGAAGGCCCCGTCATGGAAAGGCCCTTGATCCGTGCTCAATCAGCAAATCCCAAGGAAAGGACTCTGGCCACGAGAGCTAAAGAGCAAACCGTAGGCTCTGTAAGATGGGTCAAGCCATAACAAATGAGTTGCCTTGTGACCTTGTCTCCTTCTCCTGTTTGTGAATTACCCAAGAATGCACTTGGTGCTTGCAAAGGGTAGGTCAACCAGTTCTAACTAAAATTTGTGCGTCTTAGCTTTGCTGTTATTAATGCCTAGAAGGAAGAAACAGGTCAGTGGCAATAATAAAGCGGCATGACCACAAATACCATATAAAGCTCTAGTGAGGAATCATGGCAAAAGACACGGCAAAGGTCAAACTCCACCGTGCTTTTTCTTAATCTAAAAAGGGATTTTCTTGTGTGTTTTTTGATGACCTTTGCTTTTGTAGTGATCCATTTTAGGAAAAACACTGAGCACAGGGTGGGCCCAAAAGCTCCGTCACTGCTCACTCTTGTAGGCCAGAAAGTCAGTGGAAGTTGCCACTGCAAAACAGGGCATGGTGGTCTGTGGGCTGGTGGGGGCAGACAGGGGTGATAACAACAGCATCGCACATTGCCAGATCCTGCCATCCATTCCCACCCCCTTCATTTGTGCTGAGGTAAGCACAAGAAGACCTTTGAGCTGATGACATCTGACTTTGCAGGTGCAATGTCACTACCTTGATTTACATCGCAGCACTGTCTAACAAATAGTTTTTCAGCACAACCAAGGGGGTGGACATGCATAGCAAAGAGTGGAAAAGGGTTTGGTACTGTAACTTGGGACAATATTTCACCAAGCACAGCTTTAACCACAGGGGCTTTGCTCACAGATGAGCCCACAGCTCCATTCCCTAGATACTCTTTGATAGGACGTGCAGTCTTATTCCTTTTCCAAACACTACACCCTCCCACATAGGCATACACACCATAGAAACGTGAGCAGGACTTCTAGGTCATCTGTGGCCACCTGCTTTGGGCTGCACTGTTATGATCAACAGTTCAGAGAGGGCACCGCAAACTGGAAATATTTCCCTAGCAGAACAACAAGGTAATTTGTGATGTCAGAAACAACTCACTAATCTTTTTCATAAACAATCCTGGATTCACATATGACATCTTTAATCTAGCAGATGTCAGCTCTCTGCCACATGTTAAAATTTAGTTCGGCTATGCTTAGCTAGTTGGCGTGAAGTAAATTAATTCTTGTTATTTAATAGTATGACGATGAAATATGGGTTACTCCACACTTGACTCTGTGTCCTAGATACACTAGTAACATATGAATTTTTTAATAGGATCCACTTTCCTTATATTCAAAATCAGTCATGAGAGAGATAAATGAGGCTAATAATAAACAAACCTTGCAGAGGCCTTTGGGATCTCACAGAAACAAGGTTCAGATGGCTGCACAGTGATGGAGATTCCCCACAGCTCACGTAGAGGAATGACTGCCAAGTGTTACAGTCACACAGTGGCAGCTCCCAGAGGGCATTCCTCCACAATGGCAAAACAACCTCAGCTGAGGGAAAGGTATGCAACATCCGGGCTAGGAAGTCCCATTGTTTGATATTAAGATGTTCTTTCATGAGAAAAATTACTCTACACATGCCTGATTTTCATATTCTGTCTCCCTGTGACACTGTAATAGGCCATAGTTGAACACAGACTACTGGGTTTATTAGCCAGATCAGGTACTGCTGCTACAACTATCAGATTGAAATAAAGGAGGCAGAATAGTAGTCTCTTTGTTTTTAAGGTAATTAGTGATGGAGAAGATTTATGGCCACTGCATTTATCGACTGTTTAATTTGTTGGGCAAATAGCCCTGTGATGGAAACAAATGTAAACTAGGTTCAAGAATTTCAGTAAAAGATTAGGCTGAAAAATGTCTTTCAAATAGTGTCTGGAAAATCTTGCAAAGAGATGCAAGACTTTATCTTGTTCACCACTTACTTCTGTAGGAGCTGATGGCATCCTGGATGTCATATAACCTTGGACCTGATCAGGAAGCCATGGATTACAGGGGACTCTGGATCAGGTTTTAAGGTTTTCGTGCATACAAAAGGCTAAACTTCCTTCTCAGAAGGCAGCTCAGAGGGCAAAGCTATAGATCCCCAATCATTATAGATGTAGAGAAAATAAAGATCTAGAATTATTAGGGACCATTAATCATTATTATCAAGACCCCTTAAAAACATAGGTGCAAAGAGATCTCTTTCCCCAGTCCACAGTGCTCCAATGCAGCATCTCCCCCTCCCAGGTCTAGGGGAAAGCTGAAGGAAGGACAAGCCGCTGGCTCCAGCCCCTTCAGGCTGTGGTCTGGCATGATGTGATGGATAGAAACAGAGGACAGATGTCCCCTCCCATGGCATTTCACATGTCCCTTCCCACCATCCCCTAGGGCTAAGACGGAGGGAGCATCACTCAGATGCTAGTGCCTACCTGTGAGGAAGAAATAACGTTTTGGCACCAGGCATTTAGCGATCTGGGATTTAAAAACGTGAAGGGGTTATTGCAGGAATTTCAAAGGCACATGTCATACACAATGTGGAAAAGATGTCACAAGATTATCGATGAGTCCAGGTCATTAGCCAAGGGTGACATGTATTTTGGTGGATGATTGCCAACTGAAATGACCATCTGTGTCAAATTGAATGAAACTGGCCATCAGTACACTTGTCACCTAAAAATAAAGAAATCAAGGAAGAAAGACTTTATTTTCTGAACTGTCAGTTCAGTTCCACAACCCTGGAAACCTGGGCTCACCACCAAGTAGATGGTGAGCACACATTTATCTTGCAGCATTCAGGCCATGTCTGCAAGGTTAGGAGAGCTTTTGGTGTGCTGGAAATTCAGAATAAAGCTAAAATGCCTTTGTTGGCAGTATGATAGACACTTGCCAGAATCAAAATCTCTCTGACTGTTTTTAATATCTAATTCACATCTATGGATGAACCCAGTTAAAAATTGGTTTTGCAAAGAAGAGATATTTTTTCTTCTAAATTTTCTCATGAAAAAAATCATTGCTATCAATGCAAAATATCCTACCCCATTAAAAAAAAAAAAAGTTAAGTGATATTTTAGCAAAAGAAAAATCTGTTTGGGGGAGGTTTCTAATTTTCTTTGACAAAGACAGAGGACATAGTTTTATGATTGTTCTTAATGGAAAAAAAAACATCTCCAAACTGCTCCTTTTTTGACTGAAGTTATTTCAGCCATCTCTACCTGAAAATGACTTTCTGTGAGGAATGAAACTGGAGGATGAGGTGTGCCAGCCTAGTCCCTGTGAGCTGAGCCAGCCTAGTCCCTTGAGTCTCATGCTGTTGTTTATTGCTTTGGCTAAGCAGAGGTGCTATGGAAAGGGTGACTGCATAGTTCATTTTTCCACCTGAAAGGCAGGACTTCCCTGAGGAAGTCCTCTTTGCCTGAGGAGCTGGCATGGTGCTCTCTCTTTTGTCTCATGCAGTGAGGGCCCCCCATCCTATTTCAGTCTGCTGAAGTCACCACCTTTTCCTAGAGTGTTAGGATTAAAGTAGCTTAATGAGTTTGCATACATCAGCCAAACCTCCTTCAGTGACATTTAAACTAATGTAATTTATCTCACAGTTGCTGTGGACTAATGCATGGGATCAGCTCCCATTGCTCACCTTATGCCTGGTAATAGGCATTAAGTTGCTGCCATGGGATGCTGTGTCTGAGCCCTCAAGCCCTGGGGAAGCAGCGCCAGCTGCTGAGCTGAAGCCAGTGTGTTGCCCATCTCGTCCAATATTATCTTGCCAACAGTGGGCAGGTTGAATACCTCTGTGGAAAAAACAACCCAAACACCCAAAAACCTTACGTGTGATGTAGACTGCCTCTCCTACAGATCTCATCCTATTCTGCAGAAGTTTAAATCCTGAAACTTATGATTACCTCCTTTTCAGTCTTCCATTTTTCAGGATTAAATTTTCTCAGTCCAGATATACCTTTCCATCCTGGAAATACCTCCCTTATTAATATCTCCAACCAAGGATAATATTTATGTGACACCCCTGATAAACGGGGGCCATCTGTCCCTGTCCACCACCTAAGCCACTGTTTGGGCACTGCTGATTTTCCACGGACTTTCCAGGGGTTTATTGATGTCTCAAGTTAGAGCTTAGCCCAAAATTTAAAAAGAGTGAACATCAACATGTCTGAATGGAAACTCTGCCAGTCTCTGTCACACTGAAATCCTGATGTTCTCCTCTCTGTCTTGGGTAAGTACATTTATTGACCCTTTTGGTTCACCTGACATTGGCAGTCCATCCTTTTGGCGGCTTGTGTGGGAAATTGACTTCCTCGTAACACAAATCCCATCAGTGGAATTTTCACTGGGGTTGCACTCCCTATAGGAAATCACATCCTGAATAACAACCAGCTTCCCACATCTGTAAGTACTTGCTTTGGGGCTAAAACCTTTCACACTTGGTGCAAACCCACATGCAGTTAGAAAAGTATAGGCAGCATTCCCACCAATACCCAACGGCAGTGTTCATTTTGTCCCAGCTCTGAGGGGCTGAGGATGAAAGACTTCTGCAGAGGAGTAGTGCAACAGCAGCCTGCCTCTCCACCTAGGAGGATTTAGGGAGTGTGAGAATTGTGAAATTAGTTGTCTGAAAATACTCAGAGATATATTTCTGGGAAAGTACAGTGAAACATATCTTCACATAATGTGCACGAATATTTGCTGAAATTGGATTTAGAATTGACTATCACAGAGCCAGACAAGACACCTAGCTCTTGGTGCCAATGCCACCCAGTCAGACAACACAAATGTAGCATCCAACTAGTGTTGGTCCATGCAGTTTGAAGTACAAATACACTTAAAAGCTTGCAAAGCAATTAACAGAAAAATACTTCTGGGCTAGATGGGAGAGATTAATTTTCAGTGAACTATTCATATGATAAATGATTCATTAAAAATTAGTCTACACCATCCAATCACAAATTGTTTCTTTTTAGCGAGCCAAGAAAAGAAGAGAAGGGGAATAATGTCTGGTTTGGAACTAGGTGATCTTTAAGGTCTCTTCCAACAGTAACCGTTCTACGATTCTATGAATTCTCATTACAATTATGGTAAGAAGACTTTGAATGATGATGCACTGAAAAACTTTACATGCTTCTGTATGGTAAAAAATTAGGCTCACCTTTTCCCCCTGCTCTTTCATAATTTAAAACTCACTTGCTTTTGAAAGTTCAAGTCTGTCATGTAGTTAATCCTCACTAAGAGCTAGTGAAGATGACATGTTTGAAAATAATTGGTTTTAGGAATAAGAACATTATCAATGCTGAAATTCCCTGTCATCTTTCAGCGTTATCCAACTCTTGCCTTTGGATTTAGTAAAACACAGCTCAAAATAGTCCAGTTACAATTTGACTAGAAAATCAACTCCTTTTTTTATTGCTAGTTTTTATTACGTACCACTATACAAACTTTCTATTATCTTAGTGGCACAGCACCACTGATGTAAATCTTTTTCAATTGACCATTCTTCCAGCTGCCTCAGCAATACTACAGTCAAACACCTCTCTATGCTAAAAGAGCAATAACACTGAAAATTCAAGCACTCCAAAGTTAGAAAAGTTGTAGAAAAGTTAGAAACTGTATTATATGTTAAAATACAGGCTTCCATTACGTGGTGGCATCCTATATATTTTTTTAAAAAGTGTTGTCCAAATACAACATTATTCAATATTTCTTTGAAGGGAAATAAAATGTGTAGCACACATGCAAAACACCAAACATAAGATTATTTAATTTTCTCCTGGATGTTTCTCACACACTCTCACCTTAATACTTGAGCAGGGCTAAAGCAATGATACATTTATATTCAACAGCACTGCTAGAGAAAAGTGGGCAGTAAAGCCTTGCTTGTGAATTAAGTGATTTTGAATGCCCAAGACGAGATATCTACAACTTCAGTATTGACATATTGTGTCCAAACTGTAGTTCTCATTTTAGAAATGGAGGCCTGGAAGGCACCTCCTAGAATATGCAATCCAGGGTCCTGCACTTGCAGGCAATGACTTTGTAGGGTCCCTTTCATCAATTGCTCAAGCTTCACCTTAAAGCTAATTGGTTTATTTTGGCTTCACGACACTCCGTGGAAGCCTGTGTGAGGACCTCATCACTTTGGTAGTAGAAAGAGCTTCTCATTTCCAGTCCAGACTGACTGCTAGACATTTTAAAACCATTTGCTATCATGCTAAACTGACTTTTTAAAGAAACTCTTTTCCCTCTCTGATGTATTTGCAGATAGTGATTCTAGCTTTTGTCATCTTTTTTGTTGCTAGGCTAAACAAGACAAATTTGGTCTTCTCTCAGAAGACAGCAAGTTCTCTCCCTCTGTTTCCACTGGCGTGCCTGCCCTGCTCCTCTTCCAGTTGAAGTGCATTGCACCTAAAATGGGGAAACCAGGTCTGGACGTGTAAGCCCATCATATGGTCATCTTCCAAAAAATGTATTATGCTCAGGCTAAGTTATAATGAGATGAAAACGAGAGTTTACCATGGAAAGGGTCAGGTGGCCTCGAGGTAGCAGGTAACACCAGCAGTTCCAGACCAATGGAGCCCCAGTCTCTGCTTGTGGTGAGGCTGGGCTGCTGACCAGAGATTCACAGAGACATCCAGTAGCTGAAGGAGCCAAATTCTGACCCCAGTGGAGGGAAAGGGATGAAATCTCCACTTTCCCTTTATGCTCTTGGTTTGTTAAGTAAAGTCAGTGGTTCTGTGGGTCTTGGGTAGGGGAGCTGCTGCAGTTTGGAGCCTTTTTCTGTTGCATGCATACGTTTCCTGACAGAGGAGATGTACAGGATGAGATACTGTATGGCACATGACATGAAAAAATCAGCTGGAGAGAAGAAAGCATTCCCTCTGGCCTTTTAGCATCATCCATACCTTGAGTCAGTTCTCCAAGTAAATGCTTTGCTCTCTCTAACTGTATTTCTTTCCCTTTCTACACTGCTTTTGTAATATTGTCAAAAAAGCAGTCAAGCTTTGGGGATGTTGGGAAAGCAGGGTAACACAGGCACAGACGCATCTGCTGCCACTCTCTGTGAGGCCCCAGCAGCTTTTACAGCTCAGACAATTATCACAAGTTTGGCTGTTGCCAAAGCTTCTCTAGTCATCGTTTTCAGGATTTCAAATGAGAAATGCATCCACGCAATCATAATGTCCTTCAGGATATAGGTACACAACAATCAAAGATCAGTGTCTTGTAGGTAGCCAGGAAAGTAAACCTTCCTGGAGATGTGCTATGCAGAACAACACATAAACTCATTTGAAATGTCTGACACATATAAAAGTTTCCAGGAAAGAGTCCCAGGCACTGATACAATTGCTATAGCCAAATCCCTTCTCTGAACATCTATTCATAAAAGTAGGTCCCCAGCTGCACGAATCATTGCCCCAGGAAGAGAAAGATGCACTGCAGAGGTTTTGATCTGGATAGCCTGTTGCTCACTCCCTCAGCATCATTCAGCGCAGTTAAAAATGCCCTACTTCACCCTGGAGGCAGTGGATGAAAGAAACCCTGTGTCCATCATTTCCACATTAGCTGTTCATGAGTTTGAAACTTATATAGCAGTGTACAGTGTAAAATAGCATGGTTCAACAGTTTTGACTTTTGCTACACTATCTCTGTAAAGAGACTTCATTAGCATCTCTGATGGTTAGCTGAGTCTCTAGCCGGACACATCAGAAGGAGAGGTAGACCTTGGAGGAGGAGCCGGACATAACCCTGAGTACATTTCTCTTTTCTTTTCCCGTGGATGTGAGACAGACTCGTGGGCAACGTCGGCACCCTGGAGTCTGTGGCACCCACCCCCCACCAGTGCATGGGGTAGATGCAGAACAGCACTGTGCTTGGGGACACAAAACACCCACAGCAGCAGGTGAAGGAGTGGGAGTTGTGAGCATCTTGTGCATAGGCCTGTAGGTTTGTCTTTCCAATCTGTGACTGCTTAATTTTGATAGGGAATCTTGTCGCGAGCTGCCCCATGCGTGGGAGTTGGATAAATCGCACAGATTTAGTTGCTTATAAAAATTGGGGTGCTCCCCCTCTGGTGCACATTTCAGACAAATGCAGCTGTCCTTGGAGTGACTTGCTGCCTGGTAACTGTTGCATGCAATAACTCATAGCCCTGGTACAAATGCTGCCTGTTCGTGTCTGTTGTGACAGACATGAGGAGATCCAAGCATTTTGTGGGGCAGACCTTTCACAGAGAAAATGCACAACTCTCTGCCTTTGCACAACTCTTAAGCTCCTGCTCAGAACATTTAGGCATGTGCTTAAGTGCTATCATGAGTAGAAGAGGTCCCCTAGACTGGGGCCTAGCCATAACCCCCCCAACAGAAGAAATTAAAACCACATTTTTAAACCTGCAGCTTCCTAGGAAATGATGAAAAATGAGCTCTGACATGCAGCTTCCCCTTCCCTTCATTAGATCACTCATTGTGTGTGCGTACACGCCAAGCCCAAGACGCACCAGCAGCCACGTGCTCTCCATCCAGCCATTCACAGCTGCACCTAGCATCCAACTTACCCTAAATTCAAGTGAAACAGCAGCTGTCCATCCGGTGCATTCCAGGACAGGTCTGGGAATCTGTGTGGACGGGGAGGGATGCCTCTGAGTTTCCCCAAATGCGAGCTGTCTCGTGGAGGCAGCAGAGCCTGCGGATGACATTCGCAGCATCATGCACGCAACTTTGCAGGTGGTGAGTGCACGGACGCAGCGTGATCAAGTTTCTTTCGCTCCCTTCTCACGGTCTGTCAAAGTTTCGGGTGGCTTGAATCCAAAGGGCAGCCAGAGAGAGGAGACACAGGTAACCAGCAGTCCGACATTTTGTGCCTTGGGTTCTTTTCTCAGCTTGAAATTCACCCGGCTGGAAAGGACCCGGTGAGACAAGTGTTGGCACTTTGGGTACCCGATAGGGCACCGGGAAGGCATCAGCAGTGGAGCAGTCAGTGCCAGGAAGTTACCTGCAGGAATATGCTACCGTAGTGGATAGCGTTGGACACAGGTTAGCAAACGCAGCCACGCTTAGGTGGGTGGCACAGCCATGCTCCCAGCCCGTGGGTGTTTGAGGCCACTGCTCTAGCCTGTACACTGAACTTATTCTGCGGCTTCTTACCCCAGAGATGCAGGTTATGGGGATGCGGGAGAGGGGAAGAAGGATTTCACCTCCTGTTCTTCTTGTGAGTTTATATCCCCGTTACTCACTGGGTTCTCATACAGGATAGCAGAAGGAACAAGTACTGGTGATCTTCTCCTGCAAATAATGCAAGACGTATATTGTGCCTCAAAATCCATCAGGACAGACTTTGTGCCTCAGCCAATAGATCTCCCACCACAGCACCTCAGGACAGCATCTCTGACCATTTCTACCCCCTCAAGATATTTTTCCCCTCCACCAGAGCAGCCACAATATTTGTAGCTGGTGAAAGACAGGTTAAAGGGCTGCTGATACCTGCAGATGGCCACATGAGTTATGGCACAGAGCAAACTAATCAGAGATACACACAGCAGATTTTATTTTCCCATCTGTGAGATGCACATTGCTGTAAAAGAAAACATTAAAACCATCCACTATCTCTGGAAAATTGCTGAATGACAGCATGGGGAAAAGGGGGTTTCTTGTTGACAGGGCTGTCTACTAAATAAGAACTAGCTCCAGCCAATGTTACCGGGGCTAAACAAGAGTAGACAAGTTGGCTGTGTATGTGTTTGCATCCCCATGGCAAGGTGTAGCTCCTGGGCCCTGGTGCAAGGAAGGAAATTGGATTCCCCTACCCAGCTGTTCACTTATACTTTTCCACCTTCATCCCAGCACCTGAGCCTCCCATGTCCCTAGGACACTGTGCAGCTGAATATCTCACACCCGAGTCACATGCTGCTGTTGTGGACCCATTATGGCAATCTGGTAAAATCAAGAATTTCACAAAATAACTGTGGTGCTTGGGCTTTTTGCCAGGCACCCATTTTGCAAGTACCACTGTGATGTGCTAGAGCTGCTCTTCAAGGGCCTAATCTTTCTGAAAATGCAGAGCAGAGAGTGCAAATGGCCTGTTGTCCCGACGTAGATGAACTCGCCTTCCACAGATGAGTCCTCTGAAAAAAAAAAGAAACCATATTTTCTCAGATCCTCAAATAAAATTACTATTTTGTGGAAGCCCTGATAACTTTAGTCATTTCATGAGAAGCAGCGCCTACACGTATAAGCACACACATACACACCAACCACTCTGCGTAGGCATATGTGTACACGTACATATGTACACACAGCTACTGCGTACATCTATACATTCAGATGCTATAGATAGGTACAACATCTACATGCAGTCTCATAGTTAAATGAGCAATTTTTAACACACAGGCGTAGGTGTGGATGGTACGTGTGTCTCCCTCCCATGGGCATTTGTAACTGTGTGCTTCTCTTCGCACGCATGCACAGCCTGTATCTGCATAAAAAGGCTAGAAGTCGGCATCAGCACTGTTCTGCTCTTCCTGAAGGAAGAGCTGATGTGTTTAATAGCTCCAACTGGAGCAGGAGCGGGCAGCTCGTCCCAGCAGTACACTACGGTTTCCTAGGTAACTGAACTTGAAATAAGGTGATGTCTGGAACCGGGTTTTATCAAATCAATTTGCTGAAGGTGCATTCGTGGGGAAAAAAAAACCAAACATGTAGGATCCTACTCACTGTAAGAGCCAACAATATACCATTTATTTATTTTGGTAATTGAAGAGTTTGTTGTCTTTTAATGATCAGCAGTGACATTTTCCCATTGAAGACATCTGTGCGGGCAGGGGCGTGTAGAAAATATGACTGTGCACGTTATGCATTATTTACACAAGGCCACAGCTATGTGCTTTGCAGACAAATGAAGAAAAGACAGACCCCTGCCCTGAGGAGGCTGCATGATGAGCACAGGACCCACCTTGCCTATTTCTGGTACCTCACTTTACCCACGTGAGCAGCCAGAGTACAGCAGCCAGACTGATGCAGGCTAAGTTTCTTCCTGTGATAGAGTTCCCACATGATGGTGGGCCGCATGGTTGGGGCAAGGTCTACAAAATATTTGTGTGCTTACCTAGAGTGTCTGGCTGAATCTGAGATCAGTGGGAGGGAAGGCAATACCTGTAGGAAAATGAGACGTAGCTTCTCTGGTTATACCTCTGCCCAAGACACCTAAGTGAGATGAGGGCCTAGGGTCCAGAGCACATTTGCCTCTACTATTTAATGATGACCATCGTGCTTTTGGATTTTGCCGGGTAGCACTTAAACAATTCCTAAGCACTGTCTGAGCATGGCATGGGCCAGGTAACATAGGAAGCCATACAGAGTGTACCACTTTGGTATGTCCTCCTGCACTGCCCTCCAGCAGAATTTCTTCTCATGCAACGCATTTGCTCTCACAGCTGTCCTCAAACCACTGTGAACTCAGCATCGTCCTGTTAAAAAATCACTAGCAGGAGATGCTTTTTTGCCATTTTTTTAATTAGATGAGACAACTACACTTGGTCATAGCAGGATCATGGGAGCAATCAACATTGCTATTCTTATTGAACCTAAGAGGGATCAAGTTGAGCAAGAATGGTGGAGTCTCTCACTGTCTGCTTTTAGACTGAGGCAAGTGGAAGCAAGGCTTCCCCAAGCCCATTGCCCAGAGCAGGGACAAAATAACCCATCTAAACATGGCTTACGTGCACATTTCCAGCCAGAACCACCTGTTCACCAGGAATGCATCTAACACCAAACTGTACTGGCTCTGTGAGAGAGGGACTCCCACCATACCCCTTAGCAAATCTGGCCCATCCACATTCAAGCAACCATTTCATAACTGTTGTGAGGAACTGGAGCCCTCTACGATGTGGGTGTGGGATGCAGAGGATGCATCCTATCTGTGATGCAGGGGGCTCCAGCCCACCGTTTCCTTAAATGATGGTCTTTTACAGTAACTGTATCAGACAAAAGAGCAGTAACCTGGGACCACATCTGCCCAACAACCTCTTGTGTCACCAAGCTGGAAACCATATCCCACCCATGCCCAGCATGTACATGGGATAAATGGGATGTCTTTTCCCGGATGAACACTGGGAAGTGTTTACTATTTCCCTTCCCCTTCTTTCCCTTTCCCTTCCCCTTTCCTCTTCCTTTCCTCTTCCTCTTCTCCTTTCCTTTTTCTCTCTTCTTTTGTTTTGTCCCCCAAAAAGTAATTTTCACAATGAGAACTGATGTATCCCATTGGCTATTGACCTGCTAATACATCTTTGTGCATGTGCATCTGTCTCAACACTCTTTGCTGCAACATGTGGGACATTGGGCCTTTACTAGTGCATGATGTCTAAGGCCATCCAAAGGAGGTGATACACTTTAACCTTCAACTGATAACCTACCAACATGGGTAGCAAGTAAAGAGCAGAGCAGCCCAGCACTCTTCAGTGTGGTGAGGCAGGAGCCTTTCACAGAGAAACCTGTGCTCCTCTGGAAGCACCCTCTGCTTGCTGGTTGGGCACTGATAGCAGCAGTGGGCACTACATTCCCTGTCTGTACAGCACAGGCTGCAAACAGCAAAAGCACAGTGACCTGTTCCAGGAAAGACAACCTGACTCCACCCCAACCTCTTCCTGAGACCAGTTAAGTGGTGCTGGGGGAAGAGGAAGAAAACCACAGCCTTATAGAAGGTATGGTCTGTAAGGATGCCCCACAGAGCAACTGTGAAGGGGCAGTTTGTCCAACAGTCTCTGACCCCCCACCCCACTCCAAGCTGCTTGCTGATGCCACGCTGCTTGCACCTGATCAGAAGGAGTCAGAGATTGCTAGTCTGCAGAGGTGGCATCTCTCTTCTCCGTTGGGATGGGATTGATCTGATGTGGTCCACTGTGCCTCTGCTGGCTCCCACCCAAAGGAGGTGGCTGTTCCCTTTCCCCTGGGCCTGGGGAGATAGTAAAGGCAGGTGCAGCACCCACTTAACCAGAAACCGCTAACCCAGGGGTGAAGTCTGCAGAGCCCAGTTTCAGAGCCCAAGCATGTCATGGTGCCTCATATATGGGGCAGGGGAAAGGGGACTGGGGGATGTGCAAGAGGCATGTGGTCTGGCCCATGGGACACGGTTCATACCAACAGCCTGTATCTACTACCTTGTCATCCCATTCAGGGGTGACATGATAGCCGACACCGTCCACATGGTGCTTCTGGCCTCGGGGGGCACCAGACAGCTCTGGGAATGTTTGTTACTATTATTAACACAGACGTGGTGTTTGTGCCCATCTGCAGCACTTCCCTTACCTCACTGGGGTGTTGTGAGGACAAGTACCTTAAAAGGCTGAGTCAAATGGGGCATCAGAGTAATGGAGATCATAAGAGCGCCAGTTACAACAGCAGAAGATGATGACATATCCGTGCCTATCTTTCCATCACATTTTGTTTAGTATGATGTTTCTAATACTCGTGACAGACCCTTGTCTAGGACAAAGGCCCCCAAGGAGGCTGGTACAGCAGCACCAGGAATGCTTTGTGCTGTTGCCGCTGCTGCATTCAAAGGGTTACACGCAGGCTTTCAGTAATCTGAATATCCCACTTTGGTCTGAACACGTTCTGCATTTAGCCTCTGCCTTAGTGTGCTGTTGGGGTGCAGAGCAGTGCTTTGGCAGCTGCAGGACAGAGGAACCTCCAGAGCATCCCAGACCATGGCCTACCCTGCATCCCATACACTGTGCGCCCCATAACTGCCTGACAAAGCAGTTCCCACATGCTATCAGGCGCATTGCTGGCATGGTCTGATAAGGGGTTCCCAGGTGCCCTGGGGAGTTTGCCTGTCATGCCCGCAGGTTCTGTGTCTCTACAGCCCTTGAGTCCAGTCCACCTTGAGACAGGTGGTCTCAGGGCTTCCTTTACCTTACAGCATCCTCCAAAGCTACTCAACATCCCAGCGTGTAAGAACTCTTTAAAAGACAGGACACTATCCAAGTTTATCCTATGGCAAAGCAGGCTGGAGCAGTTTAGCAATCTGCATTGCCCATTAACAGAGACGCTATGTATTTTCCAAGGATGAATCCATGTTCCAACAGCTTCTTCCAAGCTAAATTAGCTTTGGGATATATGATTGCAAAACTGCAGCAATTAGCAGATGGCTCAGGATCAAGTCTGGGACCTGATGTGACCGCAGTCAAATGCAGAGGACGACTTCAGCTTCCAGTTTGGTACTGTGTCATCTTAATGCAAGTGGGGTTTTGGTTTTGCTTTTAACTGATGTCTAAACCAAAAGAGGAGGGATCTATTTTTATTTAGTAAGATATGCAGAAGCGTTATCAGCAAAAATATTGCCTGCAGTGTAGAGATGTTACATTTCATTTCAGGCAAATGCTGCTAGGGCTGCCTGGGATGTGACAAAACATCTGACTGATTGTTCTCCAAGTGCTGCTCTGTAGCCCTTGGAAAATCAACACATTAAGTTTTCACTATAGGCAAGCAATTAGGCACAGAACCATTCAAATGAAATCAAAATCAAATCTGGAGAGAAAACTGCAGAACATTTTCATGTCATTTTACCTCAGGAAGTTTCATTACTGCTGTGCTCAACATTATCATGACCAGCCTTGGGACAGTGCTTCTGGAGATGGGGTCCACAGAGCAGGGCTGAAACCCTAGAGGGGGCTCAGCGATGAGCCTGCAAAACTGTTCACAGGTTGCTAAGCATACATTAGGGTGGGAAATTCTGTGCATCCACCTAGCTCACCTCCAGTATACATCCTGCGGTATATCGTAGGGTCCTCAGCCCCTTCCCATCCCCCCGGGGAGACAGACGAAAGGGCTTTCTGCCCAGTCAGTTCACTTGGGCTTTTCTGGTGCAGAAGCAGAGCAGAGAGAGTGGTGTCAGGGACAGGCTGTGCGCGCCTCCCCGTGAAATCAGGTCACAGCTCAGGCACTCACCCAGGATCAAGTTAGAGAGTGCTCCTGGGTCTCCTGATTCACCCATGGCTTTAGGGCTTAATGGAGTTAGTTAGCTTAATAAATAAAAAATCTATGTCGTGCCTTCAGTGATGCTGAGTCCCATGCCTAGGGAACGGAGTTAGGATAACAGTGTGTCCCTCTAGCTAGCATACCAGCATGAAATAAGTCAGACTGTCAGGAGCCAAACCAGCACAAATAAGAAAAAGTAACGTATATTTAATAGAGAAGGAACAACTTACCAAGGGCAGTGGTGGATTCTCCCATTACATTCTCCCTCTAAGATCAAGTTGGGAAGTTTCTCTTGAAATATGTGCTCTAGTTTGACCACAGCTCTTGCTCTGAAGTAGGAACTAGTTCAGTGAAGTCCTGATGTCTGTGCTATGGGAGAAGTCTGACTGAATTGCCACAGTGGCCTCTTCTGGCCTTAAAAGTGGGTGGATCACTACGTTGTCCTTTCCCTTCCATCCAGCCTCATATTTCACATTTGTTTCTTTTCAAGTCTTTTTATGACACTCATATGAAATATCTGAGTACCTCAGAAGCTATGAATCACTTCTGATTCAGACTCCCATAACTGAGTCTGCCATCCCTTTCTCTCACATGCACAACCAAAGTCCTGAACATGCAAGTCCCAACTTACACCAAAACTCTGGGTCAGAACTAAAGAGAAAACCTGAGCCTGTGCCATCTGCTCCCACACCACCGCCCCGCCAGTGAGCCTCCAAATCAGCACATCTAACTGTGTGTTTCCCCTTCTAAGAGGAAACTGCACGAAAAACTGAACAACGTGTTTGCCTGTGTTTTTTTAATTGGGCAGTGTCTCTTCCTGCCTCTGCTTACAAACTATTTGCCCGATCAGAGACTGCCCACATGACCTTTTACCTCAGACAGAAATCGGAGAGAGAAGGCAGTTCTGCACTTTCTCTGCTTATCTCATTTCTGGACCTGGACAAAGGTTTAAAGGAAGAAGATGGCAAGCCCGGGAGAGCTGTGTGAAACATGCTGCGTTTCTCCTACCAGCTCAAGGGAAGCTCTTGCAAAGTAAGCAGAGATACCAGCCATGTGGAGCCATCTTCCAGTAGGCTGGTGCAGAAACCATGCCATATTCACAGTTTGGGAAGCCCATTAAGTTTGAAGAAGGGACCCCTGTCTTGCAAGCATGGGAAGGAGGTAAATGACAGGCATGAAGGTGTAGACTGAAGCCAGCTGGACTTCCACTTGAGTAAAGGCATGTTTGCCTTCATCACATTCAGCTGCGCCCCTGTGCTCCAGGTTTGTTTATATCCACCTCATCAGCTGCAGTGGTGCTCCTAGAGAGAGCGTTTTTCTATTTATTGGCACCAGCAGTACATCACTCACCTCCAGGCCTGCAAGGCAATGTGTGTCCTCCAGCTTCTTCTCCTGCTGCTGACAATTGCTTCTCCATCTGGGCCAGAGACATAGGCACTCCTGCTTCCACCCTAGGAAAAGAAAGAGATTTTTTTCCCAAGCCCCAGTTTCTATCCCTTCTGCAGGAAGATAAACCATAATGGTTATTTCTGTTTCCTCTTTTTTTTAAACTCATGTGATTATACATAACCTAGCAAATAAACAACTATGGTTGATATGCCGAAATGCACTAATAGCTAATCAAGATGCTTAAAGCACATGGGAATATTTCATGTCTGAATAAAAAAAATAAAATTCCCCTGTAGAGCAAGGGGTCTCAACCCAAGCTCCAGATACCTGAGTGGTGTCAGGGTGGGCTGAGGTCATTCCCACCTCAGGGTGTACATTTGCACTAAACTGGAACTGTCTTTTCACTTTTTTACCCCTCGCCTCTTTCCTGAGCAGTCACTGGGAGCATTCAGCTAACCAAGTCCCACCTTAGCTCATTCTGAGGGATAAATACACACAGTTGATGTTTCTGAAAATCTTATTAAGGATCAAAGGAAATAAGTCTGGAAATTACCTTAATAGCTCATCTATTTCAGCTACCATCTCCTCACAAAACCTGTCCCAGTGCTTCACTGCAATGAACTTCGGAAACTTTTTTTCTTTTGCCTAATATTAATCTTTCTTGCTGCAATTTATATCTTTCCTTCTTGTCCTGTCCACTACAGAGCTGATGAACTGATTATATGATGAAGAACTGATAAAGTGCATGGTAAAGAAGTGGACAGTGAGATCACAGAATAATAGAATTGTCAAGGTTGGAAGGGACCTTTAAGATCATCAGGTCCAACCATCAACCTAACACTGCCAAAACCACCACTAAACCACGTCCCTCAGCACCACGGTTACCTGTCGTTTAAGTACCACCAGGGATGGTGACTCCACCACTTCCCTGGGCAGCATAGGTACCAGATGAACTGAAAACTGACTGAACTGCCAGGCTCAAAGGATTGCAATAAGTGGCATGAAGTACAACTGGAGGCCAGTCACTGGTAGTGAGCACCAGGGTCTGATGCAAGGGCCTGGACAGTTTAACGTCTTCTTTAATTACCTTGATGCTGGCACAGAGCGTACCCTTAGCAAGTCTGCAGATTGCACAAAACTGGGGGGAGGGGCTCATACACTAGAGGATCGTGCTGCCATGCAGACAGACCACAACAGGCTGGAGAAATGGGCTGACAGGGAAGTTCATGAAGTTCAGCAAAGGGAAATCCAAATCCTGCTTCTGGGAAGGAATAAACCCATGCCCCAGTACAAGTGTGGGGCCGATTGGATTAAAAGCATCTTAGCAGGAAAGGACTTGGGTGTCCTGGTGGACACCAAGCTAACCTTGAGCCAGCAATGCACCTTTGCAGCAAAGAAAGCTGAAAGCTTCATGGTCTGCATTAGAAAAAGTGTTGCCAGCAAGTCAAGGGAGGTGATCCTTCCCCTCTGCTTGGCACTGGTGAGGCATATTTGGAGTGCTGTGTCCAGGTGTGGGCTTCCTAGGAAAAGAGAGATGTGGACATATTGGACCAAGTCCAGTGAGGGGCCACAAAGATGATTAAGAGATGGAAGCATCTGACATATGAGCATGTATGTCAGAAGCTGAGAGAGACGGGTCTGTTCAACCTGGAGAAGAGAAGGCTCAGACAGATTTTCTCCATGTGTATAAGTACCTGATGGGAGGGACTAAAGAAGGCAGAGACAGGCTCTTTTCAGTGGTGCTCAGTGACAGAACAAATTGAAGTACAGGAAATTCCATTTAAATATAAGAACAAACGCCTTCTAAGTGTGATTAACCACTGGCACAGGTTGCCCTGAGAGGTTGTAGTATCTCCATCCTTGGAGATATTCAAAACCCAACAGGACACAGCCCTGAGCAACCTGTTCTGGCTGACCAGGCTCATAACAGGCTTGAACTAGATGACCTTAAGAGGACCCTGCCAATCTCAGCAATTCTGTGTTTCTATAATTGTATTTCCTTCCCCTCCCAGTAGCCTTTTACATTCTTGAAGGTAATTACCATATATTGCCCCTCAGTTCCAATTAGTTCAACCTTTCTTCAGAAGAAATATCTTGCTGCAGGCTCCTGCACCTTCTTCAGTCGCTCCCAAAGTGCAGTGGTCCACACTGGACACAGTACTCTAGCTGGACTTGAATGACAACAGTAAGTTTCAGAGTTCACAAGCCACAGAGAGAATCAGGTGAGCAGACAGATCTGAAAGAGAGAGAAGAAAGGGCCAACAAGCAGACAACAGCTGCTACTTACCCACTAAGAACCAGCAGACAGTTAAAAAAATTCTGTTCTAGGTATTGCAGCTGAGATATCTTCAGAAATTTTCTAGAACTTTATATTATACCTGTTTGGGAAAGAATATGTTTGGTTTGCATTCCCCTCCCCTCGCCCCTTCCCCCAGTTAAGTTCTTTAATTGTTCTTTTTTTTTTTTTTTAAAAAAAAGGGATTGAGCATCCACCTTGGCTTTCTGTACCCGTTTCATGCCATCCACTGCCTTGAAACCCCCAGTGGGAGTTGGCAGCCCTGCCACCTCACCTGAGACCCGATTCCCCCCACGTGCCCCGCAGAGGACTAGCTTTTCAGAGGGCAGATGATGCTGGTGAGCTCCTCTGTGCTGCGCCTGTGAGCTTGGCAGGGAGCGGACTTTTCCCGGTACTCCAGAAGCCAGGACGGGAGCCAAGAACCAGGAGCAAGAGCAGCCAAAACAATCAACTTCAATGTGCTGCACTCTAAAAAATATGAGCATGTGTCAAAGTAGGAAGGCTCACAACAAGGGGCTGCCTTGGGCTGGCTTGTTTATGGTTTCGTTCCTCAGCCCTGCCTCCTTCTCCCTTGTCTCTGTTGCCAAATGCAGGTACGTAGCCCATTTCAAAATACAGTAGAAACTAAGGGAAGAAAAAAATTCTTAAAGCCATACAAATTGGAATTCCTCCCTCGTAATGAAGGCCACCCTCTTAGTACCCTGTCAGCCTGTTATGCACTGACAGTTTTCACCCCTGCAGAGCAGGCACCAGATGGGTAACGGAGGGAAGAAGTTGTGCTTTGCCTTGGCTAATAGCTTTATTCTGAAAACCTAAGGAGGTTGTTTTGAGCTGCTTGATGGTTCCTGCCTGCTGTATTACTAAAGGAAAGAAGGTGAACAACACAAAAAGTATCAGGCAGACAGACTGGAAAATGGAGCCACAAACTGGGAGAAAGCAAGAGAGGATGCTACTGGCAGAAGATGGCAGTAACCAGTGACACCCAAGCACCTCGAGGTATTTACCTGTGAATAAATCTCTGCTGTTTCTGTATAGTCCAAAGACCTGCCATCCTATTTAATCCAGAGAAGGTTTTCAAACCTTCTAGCCTGCTTGAGCAATATCCATTCAAACCAAAGAGGCCATTCCCAGAGCAGAGACAAAACCAGATATCTCACTGTTTAGAAACCACTTAGCAATGTTCTTGCAAAATTAGGAAGGGGGGGAAACCTTAACTGAAGTTTGATATGTGTAGTCCGATATTGTATGTATCTGTTCCATGGCTGGTTTTAGCTGCAGTCTTTCTCTGTGTATTTGTTTTGAATGTAAAGATCTGGGTGTAGTAACAATGTGTACTTGTATAATACAAAAACGTAAGATCTAAACACAATGTGGATAAAGGAATCAAGAAAAAATGTGTCGTTATTTTGAGTGAAACACAATAACAAAATCAGAATTTAAAACCTGTCTTCTTGTCCCAAGTAGGAAATGAAGAATTCAATTTTAAAGCTTTTTTCCCCCACCCTGATTTGGCAGGCCTGTTAGTGAGCAAGAAGACACCTGCCAATCTTTCATTAGAAGGGCTCTTAGCTCTTCACTTGCTTGGCTGGTGACAGTGACAGCATTTCAAGGGGGTGGGGGCTTGGCATCCCTCACTACTGGGGATCGAATGTGCTAGCAGGCACCTCTTGAGGTTTGTCCTGCAGAGCAGACCATTAGTTGTGTCAACCATATTCTTTGATATGGTAACAGACTTATGGACATTTACTTCTGGTTCAGGCTTTAGTGGAAATTTGTGGATGTTGATGGACATTTACTTTCTGGTTCAAGCTTCCATCACACTTCACAAAGCAAAAGATCACAGAGACCAACTCTGGTCTCCTGGATGGATCCAGGGACCCGTTTTACAAGGATTATCACTCTGCTCTGCCTGCTGTAGAGGACAGGACCACCTCCTTGGCTTCTCCTCCAGGTGAGGTGATCTCTGTAAAGGTGTAGGTGAGGCCCTGAGCACTGGTGATGTTGCACCTATTTTTCTTTCTACTAAACTTTTCCAGCTTTACTGAGATCTGAACTCTGAGGGGTAGTGATAGACATAGTTCTGTCCTTCTTGCTTTCCTTCCATTTTTACAGATTGCAGGCTAGGTACTCCTGAATTAGGATATCTATTTTCAGAATAGCAACAATGGATTTCAATCTTCGATGTATTTAATGAGAAATTATAAATTAATAGTCCTTCTTCACAGAAGATCTGTGCTAAATCCATGTGGGAACCTTAAGAACTGCATAGTGAAAATAATTGACTGGCTGTACAGCTGTAATAAACACAATTTAATCTAGGAATATCAGGACAGTCTAAGATTTAGAAAAAGAAGCACTAAAATCACATGGCAAAAGTGTTTAATGTGTCCTCAGCAGAGCTGGCTATGCCAAATTTAATTAAGGAGTTCTATTTATGTCAATAAATTATCATCCAAGGTAAAATAAAAGTAATTCAATTTGTTAAAATTCAATTTTATTTAGGTGCACAATTAGTGGGTTTATCCTATTGCAAAATAATTCAGCCAAGAAATCAATTTTAGCACCAACAGAGTACAACTGAGTCTATAAACAGTCTTCCAATACTAACTGGATACAGCTATGGACAGGGTGTTTTATATAAATGGCATATTTCTCTTTCACATACACACACACAGACAAATAGATATCTCTGTAACCATTTCCTAAAAATCATTAGCTGAATACTACTGTAATACTACTAAAACTAATAACAGTATTTTTTTACAGAAATTGCTGAAGGCAGCTTCAGGAATGAGACAAAGTAAAAAAATAATAATACAGCATTCATAGTCTTGTCTGTCTGTGTCTCTGGTTTATTCAAAGGCTATGTCTTAGTCCTGTGTTTGTTCTGTACTGTTTTCCAGTAAAATATGGATGAAATCAGATCAAGAAAATGGTACAAAGAACAAGTCTAAAGGACTCTTGCAAGTGAGCTCTCCACCATC
The DNA here is from genome assembly GCA_013398815.1 of Ibidorhyncha struthersii. Lineage (NCBI taxonomy): Eukaryota > Metazoa > Chordata > Aves > Charadriiformes > Charadriidae > Ibidorhyncha > Ibidorhyncha struthersii. The sequence goes on from VZSZ01007757.1 coordinate 40,189, forward strand.
GCACTGCTGCAGCAAAGATGAAAAACATTTCCAAAGCTGCCAACTGCACCGGGACGCCTGCTAACCAGGCGGTAGGAGAAGCCTGGTTGTGGAGGATGGGCAAGATGTGCTTATGCATATTTTATCTCGGAGGCCTTGATAAACCCACCAAAAAGTGAATCGCAGCCCAGAAAGATAATTGCTGTCACTGGGAGATTGTCACATCGCTTAAACTGAGACACCCAGTAGGTAATTAAGGTAGTAGCTGCCTAATGTGTCTGCACTGGCAAATCTGGTTGCTCCTCGTTTTGCCCAGCTCCACTGATTACACATCCTGTATGCGTGTTAGCTCCCTTTGGGAATGAACATCCAAGAGGAAACTCAAGCACCTTGAGAGGACACCGTCTCCCAGGATCTGCAAAGAGAGGGCACTTGGAAAGCAAGAAATTTGGCTGCCTCCACAGGAGACCCTCCCTGAACTCTGTCTCAGCAGACTTTGCTCTCTAAACCTTTTTCTTAGTGACAGGGAACAGCATACCCTTCCTGTTACAAAAAGCCCTTCTCTGAAGGCTGGAAGAAAAGCCATGTTGTTAATATACTCATTTTGAACAGAGGAAATGCCACGGATATGTCTGTGAGTGTACACACGTATGAGCAGGTGTGTTTTTAATGTTCCAGCTGCTATGCAGGGAGGCTGCCATCAGTCCAGCGCTTGCTAGGCTTGAGTGGTCAGGAGTCTGCCCCTCCACACCTATTTGTCCCAGGATCTCTGCCTGATGCCATCCACAAAGACAATAAACTAGCAACAGCTTTATGAGGTCAATTCACTATAGAGCACATCAGGACCCACAGATTTAGGAAGGAAAATTATGTTTGTAGCTGTCATATTCTGTTTCACTGGGGTTATTAGATCTTGGGGTACAAGGAGGGCTGGTGGTAGGATTTGGGTTTATGGTAAAGATATATTCTAATGCTCAATTTCCTTATGGATTCTACAGAGCCCCCAGAGTTAGGCAGAAAGACAGTATCAGGGACCAATTTATCCTTTTTGTTCTTATTGTGGTCCTCTTGCCGCAGTTAAGAGTACACTTGGGATTGGAATTAGAGTGACTACAGCAACACTTTCTAGAGGCCAGTCTACTCTAGAAGGTATAAAAACACTAGGAAAATGACGGGTGGTGCTGTGACCAAGGCCACAGGTTCTCTTTTCCCATTGGGAATGAGCCCTTGGCTATTGGCAGGCACAGGGGATGGGGCTTCTGTAGTTCACTTTAATGAGGCGTACATCATTGTAGAGCCTTCAACAATGTCAGGACAGCTGGTGTTAACATAGGCAAAATTATGTGCTCCTTTAGGGATGGGTGTCGCCTCCTGTCTGTGAATAACATCAGGGCTTGTGTTGGGATTATAGTTATAGCTTGGAAAATATAAAATGTCAGAAGCATAACTACTTCTTGCAGTATGCAAGGCCTACAGACATAGTGAGAGGATTTGTGTTGAGAAGAGGAAATTCTCTTCAAGCCCTTTTACAACACAGATTGGTTCCTCGACTTATAACTGTGATCAGGGTTTGAAGAGTGTGGAAACCTTCATGAGCGCAGGATATTGCTGAATGCTACAGCATTTATGCAGCTACAAAGAAGACAAAGGTTGGCAAAGGTCCTTTCTCCTGTACACGCTCCTTTACTGCAGGGATTGGTCCCTTGGAATCAGAGTTAGGGGTGGGGATAGGGTCTGCAAATGTCAGCCAGAAGTGCACCATATTACCACATTCTCCACTGCACAGAGGCAGAAAGCAGCTGGTTTCAGCAATGATCCATACCCTTTCAGTGCAGGAAAAAGCCTAAAGCCTAAAGCATCAGTGGACAAGCCTGTTCCCACATGCGGCAAGATGAGCTGGGGAAAAGAAACACTCTGGTATTGGCACGACTGGGCAGGGGCAGAGGCCATTAGGCTTTGCTCTCTTCTTCTGCAGGGACTGATCACTTGGGGTAGCAATCATGTGAGACGATTTATATTTTTTAAGAGCCCTTTGAGTGGCCCACAGTCACAGTAAAAGTAGAGACCAATGCTCTTTTTTACTGTAGGGATTGCTGCCCAGGGTACAATTAAGGTGAAGATTTGAGCTGGGATTATCTTTTCTCTCTCCCCAGCTTGTTTCCACTGCCTTCTGCAGTGCCTGTGTGGCAGTTCATTCCTTCTGGAGTAAATCAATCATCTTGCTCCCAGAGGAAATCTGAGCACAAGTGATGGAGGAACAGTGCAGACAGATATCGTGGCCACAGATGCCACTGTATCCAGCTCTTTCCTCCTAGGACAAGCTCCGGCAGTGTCCTAGCAAGCCTTGCAGCTTCCCCTCTTGTCCCAGGGGACAGATCACATGCCCATCACGCAGGCACCAGCCGAGGAGTCTGTGATACAACCATCCCTGGCACTTAAAGCACTTTGCATTTTAAACCACACACACATACATAATAGTGATCTCCATGTCTCAGAGTCACAGGGATTGCACAGTGGAGCAGAGAAGACTTTGGTCAAGGAGCACCCTCGCCACTCACACCAGGGGTGCAGCTCTGAGCACTGTGGGCATGAGTCATGTCACACCAAGCAGCAACGCTTCTCTCCATCACACCGTGCAGAGGCAGCAGTGAGAAAGGAATTCAAACTGCTTAGGGTACAGAAGGTCCACAGGACTTCCTTCCTGCACTGACCACTGAGCCTACATTTGATGCTCAGTCAGGTGTTATAGGTGTCTTTCTTCACACAACACTTCATTCCTTCGCACAGTTCCCAATTTTATTCTTTTTGTCCATATTTAATTTTGCTGGAGGGTGATGCAAAGCCATAGAAGAGTTTATGTAATGGCAGGATAACTTGATCCAATAGAAAATAGGGAAATAATATTACTACCTCCCAGAAGAAGGAAAAGAAAGTGATTAAAGTTGTGACTTTATATTTACAATAATTTTCAAGTTAAAACAAATCAAAACATTTCTGTGCACTGAAAAAATCTGCATTTTTACTGTAATTTCTGCCCCAAGTCTTCTGCATGCTTATCATGCATGAAACAAATATCAGCTCTTCACATCACCTCATCTGTCACACTGCATGACCCAGAACTACTAATACCAGGCATTTATGTAATTTTCCTCAGATAAGCAATACTTTTTAACTCATTAGGAACATTCACCCATGAACAAGATCATAAAGATATCTTGGAGTGACATATCAGCCATGGGTCAGAATCTCCTATGAACTGTAGCAGCTTTGGGATTTCACCTCATACCACAGACACAAAGCCATGATGCAATAAACAATCTTGATTCCAACAGACACAAGGAGTTTAGGATCTATTAAGACCAAGAAATGAGGTTACTTACCAAAGCTCATGGAGGAAGCTTGTGGCATGACCTGAACACCTCTGACATTTACATTTTGTGCTTCCAGCTCCCAAGACATCTTTTCTATCGCTCCTAGACAGCTGTCTTCATCCACATGGCAAAGAATGGATGAGTTAAGGTTTATTCTGGTTTTAAACCAGTTCAGTTGCTTGTGGTGCTGGTGGCAGTGGTGAAGAGAAGTTGTCTTTGAACACTAAGGTAGCTTTGTGCATGCAAATATCCTTCATTATGAGCATTGGCTGAAAAAGAAAAGAGTAAAACCCTGCTAGTTCATTCTTGCTTAAACCAGCTGTCCTGCCACCCTACAACATAAATCAACATATTCAGGAAAAGATACATTTACTAAGCTTTACATTCAACCAACCTTTGTGTAACAGGTAGCTCCAGTCTTTTAGACCTCACACATCTTTCTTGAATACTGCTGGGCAGGAAATGTCATTATAACAATCCAGCAATGGGTGTAGCTGAAGAGAGGACCTTTTATCTCTTCATCTCCATAGGCAAATGCTGTCTGGATATGCAGAGGAGTTACATGTCTCTTACATTCAGTTGCATTCAAAAACCTTTAAAAAGGACATTGGCATCTTAGACCAGAGCCAGTCTGGAGGAAGCTTTCTGGTCACAAATGCAGAGAGCATAGGTGTATTTTTATTTCTCTCTTAAACACTGATTACCAGGAAGCGGAAGTGTTTTTAAATACCTTGCTTCCAGTGTCCCAAGGTTTTTAATGGAAACTGAAAATGATGAAGGTCATGTATTAATATTTCAATGACCACCAGTCAAAACAGGTTGTCTAGCGAATGTTTTATGCCTTCCCACCTGTGCAGAATTGCCATTGCCCTCCATTAAGGACCTGATTCCCATTAGCTTCTTCTGATTGATGGGGGGAAGGGGAACATGTTGTGTGTGCAGTGCTGGAATAGGGAATGAGATTTTTGCAACCTTTCATTTAAAAAAGAAATCCTTGGGGGGTCTGTGAATGGCAGGTTGTCCTAGTGATCTCTCAGAGCCCTTCAGACCTAATGGCACGATGACACCAAAGCTAACCTTTATTCACCAACCTCCTCTATGTCAAGGATTTACATTGTTGATTTCAGAAAGCAATGATTGCTTTTCCCTTGGTTTACTCTGTTGAGGAAAAGGCTGGTTGGAAATCACTGGTTACTGCTTTGATTGAAAGCATCAGGACTCTGGATATTTCTTCTTTCTTTAAAGACACACATTAGGATGCTGACTATCTGGAGCTCACTATGGAAAATATTTTAGTTGGGGAGGACTGCCTGCCAGGAAAGACTGATGGTTTGCTTCAGTAAAGAAAATTAAACTAAAATAAGACCTGAATCTGAAGCTGTGGCCACAGCCTGAGTTGAGCTGTATTTGTGTTTCTAAAGGACTCCTAAAGAAACTTAATTTAATTCTAAAACCTAAAGAAAACATTTTGTATTTGTGCTTATTTTTTACTGGTTCTGGCTAAGATCAGAACAAATGACATCCACAAAATGACAGTGGGAGATTTTTGTTTCAAAGGAAATTTGGAAAAAATACTAGCTCTCTTCAAAACAATTGTGCTTATGAGGCTGCTGGACTAATTTTGCAGACATGAGAGCTGCAGCTAATCACACTAAAACCAGGCTGATGTGAATCCATTGCTATCTCAGACACATATTGAAACCTTGAAACCATAAGGGTTACCCAACTAACAATGTTTTCAAGAAGAGTCAAACACCTATGTTAAAATCACACGTCTTTCTGGATCTGAGTTGCAGAGTTTGCCCAAGGTTTGCTCCACTCAGCCCTTTCACAGCACCCTCTGGGTACCTTCCCCTATCCTTGCAGTCTTTGCTCATGTTCTTACAACCTTTCAGTACATCTCTGTTCCAGGAGTTCATCAGTTTGCTGTGACTCCATTCCCTGTGTCCAGATTGCCCATATGCACTACCAAGGAGCTTTTCCTCCTCTGAACATCCCTGGGCAGAGATCAACATGGAAACATTCTACTTTCTGCAACATTACCTTCTGGGGTTCATCCACACAGTAAAGGGACGGACGACAGCAAGTGACAGATAGGAACCTGCCTTTACAGGGCTCCGGAGAAGACTATGCCACACAGAAAAGATAGGTTACAAAGAGCTAAATTTTCATAAAGATGCCCCCCAAATTACCACATACTGTGTTATGAACCTTCACAATTGGGTAGTCCCTACCATCTCCACAGATTAAACAAACAGTGCTTGAAGTGAGGAGGGCAGGCAGAGGATATTTTGCCTTAACATTGTCCCATAGGTTTTCTACAAAATATATACAAGCAATAACACTTGTGCACCAGTATTAGCACAGGGTTTTGGACAAGAAGTGGAAAACATGTCTCACTTGAAACTCAAAATCTCTCTCACTTGAAACTCAAGAGAGTACCCAGATCAGAAAAGTAAGCAGACAAGTGCATTTATTTGCCCCAGAAAGCATTAACATCAGAACTGATTGTATTATTATGTTTCAAAGTAAATTAATAATTGGGTAGAAGGGAGAAAAAGGGAAAGCTTCTCAAACATCTTTAACACTAGAAAATGAAGGAGATAGCAGGGGATTCATCCATCTAACTGTTAGGGAAACAGAAATGATGAAAAAAATCTATAAAAGCTTCATTTTTATTGTTTTTCTAACCTCATTTCCAGTAGTCTTCCCATTACCTGCTCTGTTCAGAGGATCATTCTGCTGTTCCTTAAGATGTTTTTCCCCATGTTAGTTTGCATCATATATTTTTATTAAATCAATTACTATGCAATTTACATCATATTGCGTAATTAAGGGGAAATTGTTTTGCTAAGGAGCCTGTTGGAGGATGAATGGAATCAATCAACTTTAATATAAGACTAGCCTCTTCATAAAGCCATTTATTTCCAAGTTTAGTCCTTGGGAAACAATAAATGGAATGTTATTATACTGCCTAGAAAATATGACACGATGGTACATCTTAAATGTTTATGACAAGTCCACTGCACTAAGCTGAAACATACTTTTTTTTATAACTCAGGCAAAAAAAAAAACAGGGCCTATTTTAACAAGGGCTGGGATGCTAATAGGTGGCAATTCATTGTCTGCACATGATTATGGGAAAAATGAGGCAGAAGAAAAAGTTTCCAGGCCGTCACTTCTACTGGGAGCATCAGGATTTCAAACACTAGTAGGAGTTAGAAGAGTGTATTAGTGAAATAAAAAGATATTTTCCTCATTTCCCTCCACTAAGATGTCAACTCTGCCATACTTACTGCAGTACAGCAGTTGTGCTGGAAAACTGGCAATTATACTTCTACCAGTCCTCAGCGTTTTACGAGTACCAAATATAATTTGTTTCTCTGGCATCATGCAATGCTAGGCACTTGTAAAGAAATGCAGAGAGTGCTGCAGTCCTAATGTGCTTGTTATCTGCACTCTGGGGTACCCCGACGATAATTGGTTTCAGAAGAGGCATCATGCCTAATATTGCTAATTTACAAAGTGATGGAATAGCAGCTCTAAACTTGTTTTAGGCAGGGAGCTCCTAAAATCTTTACATATTCCTCCCTTGCTTCCTCCAAAATTCCTATCTCCTCCTCTCTCCGTTTCTCTACCATGTACCCTATTACAGAAATCTTGGCAAGCCCCTTCTTATGTTTAGAAACATGGCAGGGAAAAGGATGTTTCTCTGTTGTCTATTCCTGCCTCCACTCTGAAAACTTAATGGAGAAAACAGTTTAGACGACCGGTTTGGCTCCACACTCATGTGTATGAATTTTCTTGGTGCTGTTGGAAATGAAACTCATGATAAATAGCACAATACTATGACCCTCTGTTTTTCTCAAGGCAAAAGAGAGTGGAACCACACATGGCTAAAGGTAGCAACGGTGCAAACGGTGTGGGCAGGTGTTCAAGTCCACGCAAATGACAGCAACAGCACTGGTGTCGAACCTGGGGCTGGGACACTGCCTTGGGAGAAGCCTTTCTCATCATCCTTCACACCACAGTTTTGTCATAGTGGTTTCACTTACCCTGTAAAACCTTTGCCATAGGTTGTTTTTCTTCTTCTTTTTCTTCTTCTTTCCCACCCTCTCTCAGATTCAAGGCTGGGGTAGTGAGAGTGTTTGCTTAATAACATGGAAAGCAAGATTTATTTGGCGTGATGACAAATAGCAATTGCTATGGTCACTTGGTCTTCATTTTGAAGACAATAAAAAGAAAGAAGGGAAAGGTGAGTGAAGCCTCGGTAGCCACTCACAACCATTTTTTCCCTTTGATAAATCAGCTTCAACAGGCACTTGACTAAAACAGCTGAAACAGCCTGCAATCTGATTCTGTAGCTTTTGCCTGGTACCTTAACTAAGCACTGACAGCAGAACAAAGTACAGGCTATACTGAAAACAGACACTCCTGAATTATGCTCCACTGAGTATTCATAGAAACAGCAAATCATAAGTAATGTGGGGTTTGGTTCTATTTCCAGTTTTTCTGATGAAGTTAACTCTCTGGGTCTTAACTGATGAAGGGGAGACATTCCTGATTTTGCATCATTTGTATTTCAGTACATTGGGTTTTCGTTTTGCAAAAACAAAATAGGAGTACTCAAGAATTTTCCTTGCCTTAACTAAACGTCTCAATTTCAGTACCTTGATCAGTTCTGGACACTTTTTTTAACATTTATTAATCATAAAGGAGAGGTTACATTTATCACAATCCCCTCTAGGGAGCATATAAAATCCATGCTAATTGTGTTTGCCTGCATTCCCTGAGCAGGAAAAGAAATAAGTAAATTAGCTTCCTGGAGCACCTGCCTCTCTTATTGCCTGGGACTCTGCTCATCGGCACATGGCGGGTGAAGAGAAAATCCAGGACAGACTGTAATGTCAGCCTGTGAACTGTTTTTCTTAGGAGATCTGTGAGTGCTGCCATGCATGCTTTGTGCTCTGGCAGGGAGAGAATAGCAATGGTAGCACATCTAATAACCAGCAAAGGGTTGCTTTTTAAAACCTGCATGTTTCCCCACCAGCTAGCTGGGGGATGCTGGAGCCAACAATAATTTGCTATGATCAGATCATGACCCAAAATGGGAGAAATGTTTCTTGCCACCAAAGAATTTAGGCACAGCTGATGAAAAGACCAGACCGTGGGTCTGAGAAAACAAAGAGAAGAAAATAACTTTTCACATGGGATAAAGTTCACCTGTGGATCCCATTGCCAGAGCGACCAACAGAGTAAGCAGTGTTCAGACATGGACTAGACAAACTCACGTGAAAACTGGTCTATAAGTGGCTCCAGGCACAAGGAACAGGGAAGAAGGCCATTGTCTGCTGGTTGACGGGGTCAGCCTTGGGCACTCCTGGATGAGACATTGTGTATGCAGTATTTCACGATGGTGATTGCTTGCCTCTCTGTTGTGAGAGAAACGCATACACAGAATACAGAGAGTCAGGTAGATGCTGCAAAGCTTACATTGGCTCCGTTTCTGGGTTTCCCAGCTTGGGGGGGTTGGCTTCAGCTGACCCGTGCCTGTAGATCACACTCCTAAGCCATTGCTTCAGCTGGGAAGAGTATTCACTTCCCCAGCAGATCTGCCAGGTGTTGTCTGACAAGATATATAAGGCAGTGAAACATTCCCTTTTAAACCCTTATAATGATCCTGCAGCGAAGCCAGATACCACATTTTTGATGAGTGTGCTCTGTCAGGTGATGTATAACTTCAGGGGGAAAGCAAAGGCTTTCCCCTCTGGGGAAATAGCTGAGTGAGCCGTTGGAGCATACCATGATATACTGAACCCAGGGCTGGGCTGCCCTAATCTAATGATGCTCTGAGCCAGGGGTAGCTGCTCCTCCCTGCTCCCACAGCAAGTATCTGTGTTTTTAATGCCTCCTTTTCTTTCCAACAGGTGTTTAGGCAGGGAAAAGGAGGAGGAAGGAGGGGAGAAAAGGAGGAAAAACCCCACCCAGTGCTGGGGGACTCTGAAGTCACTTGTGTGAAATGTCATTGAGGTTGTCAGGTCACTTGCAGGCAGCAAAACAGCATGAGGAAGCATCTATCCAACACCTCCAGTCGAAACAGACAATGTTGAGGAAGTTTTAGTTTGCCTGTAGGTGAGAGAGGAGGAGATGAAGGCAAGAAGGGATCTTGCATCACTCAGGGAAAGGGGCAGCAGCAACTGGGTCATTTAGGACTTTCCCAACTTTCACCTCCAGGCATGGAAATACTTCCCCCTTGCCATAGATATGCCAGCGATTTTCTAAACGGTTTGAGTCATCTTCCCCGCTTCCTTTAAACTGCACAGGATAGGCAAGGCATAAATTTGGACACCTGTCCTAAGTCTGAAAGACTGTGTGAAGAAAAGTTTGAACAGTCAGATTTTGGGTCAGCTACAATCATTTCCTACTGTCATTAAGTGCTGTGCGTTAGCGGGCTGGCAGTTATTTAGGTATTGGTCCTGTGAAACCGTTGCTCAAAACAGATCAGGCTTTGCAAAGGCTAAACCGGCTGCTAAAAACACAACACCTTGTTCTCATCGAGGTAATCTGATTGGGCTCTGAATTTACAAAGGCTGAGGTATGTAATAGCATAATCATACAGTAACTCAGGTAGAAAAGGATCTCCAGTTGTCACCCGACCCTACCCCCCTGCTCACAGCACAGCCAGCTTTGAAGTTAGGTCAGGCTACTCGGGGCTCCAGCAAGCTGAGTTTTGAGTATCTCTGAGGATGGAGATCCTGCAGTGTCTCTGGGTACTCGTTGCAGTGTTTGACCAACCTTGTTGTGAAGTTTGTTCCCTTAAGATCAATCTGGAATTTCCCAAATCTCAGCTTGTGTCATGTAGCCTCTTGTCCTGTCACTGTGCACCTCTGGGAAGATCCTTCTCTACACCCTCCCATCAGGTAGCCGCAAACAGCAACAAAGTTCCTTTTCTGCCTTTTATTCTTAGGGACGAATAAATCCCATCCCCTCAGAGATACAGCTGGAACAGAGCTGGGAAGGGTCTGCCAAAGGAAAGGCAGGAGCTTCAACTGTCAGAATCCTGGGCTGCGTTAGGAGGAGCACTGCCAGCAGGTTGAGGGAGGTGATCCTTCCCCTCTGCTCAGCGCTGGTGAGGCCACACCTGGAGTCCTGTATCCAGTCCTGCGCTGCCCAGTACAAGAGAGACATGGAGTTACTGGAGAGAGTCCACCAAAGGGACACAAAGAGGACTGGACCATCTCTAATACGATGAGAGGCTGGGAAAGCACGGACTCTTCAGCCTGGAGAAGAGAAGGCTCAGGGGGCTCTCATCAGTGTGTACAAATACCTGAAGGGAGGGTGCAAAGACAGCGAAGGCAGGCTCTTTTCTGTGTTCAGTGACAGGACCAGAGGCAATGGGAACAAACTGAAAAACAGGAGGTTCCCTCTGAACATCAGGAAACACTTTTTCACTGTGAGGGTGACTGAGCACTGGCACAGGTTGCCCAGAGGTGTGGTGGTCTCCCTCCTTGGAGATCCTCAAAAGTGGTCTGGACATGGTCCAGGGCAACCTGCTTTAGTTGGTCTTGCATTAGCAGGGGGTTGTACCAGATGACCTGCAGGCATCCCTTCCCACCTCAACCATCTTGTGATTCTATGAGCTCTCCTCTGAGGCAAACTGAAGCTCTGGGTGGAGCAGAGTTTGCAGCCTATGTCAGGGAGCAGCAAGAGCAGGGCTGCTCCCTAAGGGACAGGAACAGTGAAAGACCAGAGCTACGGTTATATGGGGGCTGGCAGAAAGACACAAAAGGAGAACGAAAACCGGACAAAGCACCCTCTGCTGAGGAATGCCTAGTCCGTAGGAGGGCTGGGATGTTGTTTTTAGGGCTCAAACTATGGCAAAAGCCAATGTAAAGGAAAAGCGAAAGCCTCCAGCCCACACTGGACATGTGTCAGCGGGGCAGAAAGAAACTGCCCAAGGAAATTGAGGGCTGATACCAGAATCCATCTCCGATGAATACTGAGTATCTGGACAGTGGGGACCCTATCTTATGGGTAAGTCAGTGGTTAGGGTTGAGAAGTCAATGGTTAGGGTTGAGAAAGAAGAGAAAGCTCAGAGATACATTTGGTGTGGGGCTGGGAAAAGGATGTCACAGAAACCTGAGGGTGGCAAAAATAACCACCTGAAGAGCTTTTAGTTGTTGAGAAAAAAGGGAAAATGTAGGCCCACTGTTGAATGAGACAGGTGCTGTGGTGACAGATGATGCAGAGAAGGCGGAGTTGCTGAATGCCTTCTTTGCTTCTGCCTTCACTGCTCGGGCCAGCCCTCGGGAGTCCCAGACTTTGCAGGTAATAGAGAAAGTCTGGAAGAAGGAATACTTTCCCTTGGTTGAAGAAGAAAAAGTTAGAGATCAGTTAGGTAAATTGGATATCCACAAGTCCATGGAGCCTGACAGGATGCACCCCCGAATGCTGAGGAAGCTGGTGGAAATCATTGCTGGGCCACTCTCCATCATCTTTGAGAGGTCCTGGAGAACAGGTGAGGTGCCTGAGGACTGGAGGAAAGCCAATGTCACTCCAGTCTTCAAAAAGGGCAAGAGGGAAGACCCAGGAAACTACAGGCCGGTCAGCCTCACCTCTATCCCTGGAAAGATGATGGAACGGCTTGTTCTGGGCATCATCTCCAAGCATCTGGAGGAAAAGAAGGTTATAACAAGTAGTCAACATGGATTCACCAAGAGGAAGTCACGTCTGACTAATCAGATAGCTTTCTGTGATGGCATGACTGGATGGGTGGATGAGGGGAGGGCAGTGGATGTTGTCTACCTTGACTTCAGCAAGGCTTTCCCACATCATCCTCACAGGCAAGCTTAGGAAGTTAGATGAATGGACAGTGGGGTGGATTGAACAGTGGCTGACAGACAGAGCTCAGAGGGTTGTGGTTAGTGGTGCAGAGTCTAGTTGGAGGTCAGTAATGAGTGGTGTTCCCCAGGTGTCAGTACTGGGTCCAGTCCTGTTCAATATATTCATCAATAACCTGGATGAAGGGATAGAGTGT